>CM074725.1:2746019-3043519 GCA_037306005.1 Rhinophrynus dorsalis | reverse complement strand
CACATACACTGTTTGAGGGGATGTATTACTGACACACACACACACACTGTATGAGGGGATGTATTACTGACACACACACACACTGTATGAGGGGATGTATTACTGAGACACACAATCTGTGAGTTGGAATGGTATTACTTATAATTTGTTTTGACATACTGGGGGAGACTGGAATCACTGACACAGACACACTATGTGGGGTACAGTATTACTGATGAGTTGTATTGACTTACTGGGGAGACTGGAATCACTGACACACTATGTAGGGTACAGTATTACTGATGAGTTGTATTGACTTACTGGGGAGACTGGAATCACTGACACACTATGTGGGGTACAGTATTACTGATGAGTTGTATTGACATAATGCGGAGACTGGAATCACTGACACAGACACACTATGTGGGGTACAGTATTACTGATGAGTTGTATTGACTTACTGGGAAGACTGGAATCACAGACACACTATGTGGGGTACAGTATTACTGATGAGTTGTATTGACTTACTGGGGAGACTGGAATCACTGACACACTATGTGGGGTACAGTATTACTGATGAGTTGTATTGACTTACTGGGGAGACTGGAATCACAGACACACTGTGGGGTACAGTATTACTGATGAGTTGTATTGACTTACTGGGGAGACTGGAATCACTGACACACTGTAGGGTACAGTATTACTGACGAGTTGTATTGACATACTGGGGAAGACTGGAATCACAGACACACTGTGGGGTACAGTATTACTGATGAGTTGTATTGACTTACTGGGGAGACTGGAATCACTGACACACTATGTGGGGTACAGTATTACTGATGAGTTGTATTGACATACTGGGGAGACTGGAATCACAGACACACTGTGGGGTACAGTATTACTGATGAGTTGTATTGACATTCTGGGGAAGACTGGAATCACAGACACACTGTGGGGTACAGTATTACTGATGAGTTGTATTGACTTACTGGGGAGACTGGAATCACTGACACACTGTGGGGTACAGTATTACTGATGAGTTGTATTGACTTACTGGGGAGACTGGAATCACGGACACACTATGTGGGGTACAGTATTACTGGTGAGTCGCATTGATATACTGGGGAGACTGGAATCACGGACACACTATGTGGGGTACAGTATTACTGATGAGTTGTATTGACTTACTGGGGAGACTGGAATCACTGACACACTGTGGGGTACAGTATTACTGATGAGTTGTATTGACTTACTGGGGAAGACTGGAATCACTGACACACACACTATGTGGGGTACAGTATTACTGATGAGTTGTATTGACATACTGGGGAGACTGGAGTCACAGACACACTATGTGGGTTACAGTGTTACTGATGAGTTGTATTGACTTACTGGGGAGACTGGAATCACTGACACACTATGTGGGGTACAGTATTACTGATGAGTTGCATTGACTTACTGGGGAGACTGGAATCACTGACACAGACACACTATGTGGGGTACAGTATTACTGATGAGTTGTATTGACTTACTGGGGAGACTGGAATCACTGACACACTGTGGGGTACAGTATTACTGATGCTCTGTTCTCCATCTGGATGTACAATAGGGGTGAAGATTGTGTTCCGCGTGGGACTGGTTTTACTGAAGCACACGCTGGGCTCCGTGGAGAATCTCCGGAGCTGTCAGGGGATGTACGAGACCATGGAGAAGCTGCGCAGTCTCTCACCCAAGTGCATGCAGGAGGACGTTCTTTTACCAGAGGTGCAGACCACCACCAGTGCCAATCCTTTTACTGTACCCCCATTTCCTTCCCAATAATTGGTTTGGTGTCTATTTATCACTGCAGATTGCAGCAATTCTGGGGTGCAGCATCTACACCGTGCTCATCAGAGAGGAGACCCCACAACGCGTAATAGGGGCAGATGTTCCACCATGGAATTGCTGCATTTTACACTGATACATGCCCTCCATTGTCTTCCTTCTGCCTGCAGGTTTAGGGGTGCCAGTTAGACCTGCTCTATGTTTTGGGATGACACCCTCTGCCTGTATGTTTAAGGGTGCTGGTTATAGATGCTTTGTTTTGGGGTTACTCCCTCTATCTGTACATGTTGGGGTGCTAGTTATATGTGCTGTACGTTCTGAAGCGATTCCCTCACGTCCTTATCATTTGATATATTGGGGTGCTGCTGTATTTTTGGGTAACTACTCCAGTCCAAAGTTATAGTATCAATGTGGTTACCATCTTGGTAGTTTTGAGGCTCCACATAAACCCCTTCTTGATGCATCTCCTTTTCTTTTGCATCCTTGAGAGATGCAGGGACCATAGAGATAAGCAGCGTGCCTATAGGAGGCAGGGACCATAGAGATAAGCAGCGTGACTATAGGAGGTAGGGACCATAGAGATAAGCAGCGTGCCTATAGGAGGCAGGGACCATAGAGATAAGCAGCGTGACTATAGGAGGCAGGGACCATAGGGATAAGCAGCGTGACTATAGGAGGTAGGGACCATAGAGATAAGCAGCGTGACTATAGGATGCAGGGACCATAGAGATAAGCAGCGTGACTATAGGAGGTAGGGACCATAGAGATAAGCAGCGTGCCTATAGGAGGCAGGGACCATAGGGATAAGCAGCGTGACTATAGGAGGCAGGGACCATAGAGATAAGCAGCGTGACTATAGGAGGCAGGGACCATAGAGATAAGCAGCGTGCCTATAGGAGGCAGGGACCATAGAGATAAGCAGCGTGCCTATAGGAGGCAGGGACCATAGAGATAAGCAGCGTGCCTATAGCATGCAGGGACCATAGAGATAAGCAGCGTGCCTATAGGAGGCAGGGACCTTAGGGATAAGCAGCGTGCCTATAGGAGGCAGGGACCATAGAGATAAGCAGCGTGACTATAGGATGCAGGGACCATAGAGATAAGCAGCGTGCCTATAGGAGGCAGGGACCATAGAGATAAGCAGCGTGCCTATAGGATGCAGGGACCATAGAGATAAGCAGCGTGCCTATAGGAGGCAGGGACCTTAGGGATAAGCAGCGTGCCTATAGGAGGTAGGGACCATAGAGATAAGCAGCGTGCCTATAGGAGGTAGGGACCATAGAGATAAGCAGCGTGACTATAGGAGGTAGGGACCATAGGGATAAGCAGCGTGACTATAGGAGGTAGGGACCATAGAGATAAGCAGCGTGCCTATAGGAGGCAGGGACCATAGAGATAAGCAGCGTGACTATAGGATGCAGGGACCATAGAGATAAGCAGCGTGCCTATAGGAGGCAGGGACCATAGAGATAAGCAGCGTGCCTATAGGAGGCAGGGACCATAGAGATAAGCAGCGTGCCTATAGGAGGCAGGGACCATAGGGATAAGCAGCGTGACTATAGGAGGCAGGGACCATAGAGATAAGCAGCGTGCCTATAGGAGGCAGGGACCATAGAGATAAGCAGCGTGCCTATAGGAGGCAGGGACCATAGGGATAAGCAGCGTGCCTATAGGAGGCAGGGACCATAGAGATAAGCAGCGTGCCTATAGGAGGCAGGGACCATAGGGATAAGCAGCGTGCCTATAGGAGGCAGGGACCATAGAGATAAGCAGCGTGACTATTGGATGCAGGGACCATAGGGATAAGTAGCGTGCCTATAGGAGGCAGGGACCATAGAGATAAGCAGCGTGCCTATAGGAGGCAGGGACCATAGAGATAAGTATCGTGCCTATAGGAGGCAGGGACCATAGGGATAAGCAGCGTGACTATAGGATGCAGGGACCATAGAGATAAGCAGCGTGACTATAGGAGGCGGGGACCATAGAGATAAGCAGCGTGACTATAGGAGGCAGGGACCATAGGGATAAGCAGCGTGACTATAGGAGGCAGGGACCATAGAGATAAGCAGCGTGACTATTGGATGCAGGGACCATAGGGATAAGCAGCGTGCCTATAGGATGCAGGGACCATAGAGATAAGCAGCGTGACTATAGGAGGCAGGGACCATAGGGATAAGCAGCGTGCCTATAGGAGGCAGGGACCATAGAGATAAGCAGCGTGACTATAGGAGGTAGGGACCATAGGGATAAGCAGCGTGCCTATAGGAGGCAGGGACCATAGAGATAAGCAGCGTGCCTATAGGAGACAGGGACCATAGAGATAAGCAGCGTGACTATAGGAGGCAGGGACCATAGAGATAAGCAGCGTGACTATAGGAGGCAGGGACCATAGAGATAAGCAGCGTGACTATAGGAGGCAGGGACCATAGGGATAAGTAGCGTGCCTATAGGAGGCAGGGACCATAGAGATAAGCAGCGTGCCTATAGGAGGCAGGGACCATAGAGATAAGCAGCGTGACTATAGGAGGCAGGGACCATAGGGATAAGCAGCGTGCCTATAGGAGGCGGGGACCATAGGGATAAGCAGCGTGCCTATAGGAGGTAGGGACCATAGAGATAAGCAGCGTGCCTATAGGAGGCAGGGACCATAGAGATAAGCAGCGTGCCTATAGGAGGCAGGGACCATAGGGATAAGTAGCGTGACTATAGGAGGCAGGGACCATAGAGATAAGCAGCGTGACTATAGGAGGCAGGGACCATAGGGATAAGCAGCGTGCCTATAGGAGGTAGGGACCATAGGGATAAGCAGCGTGCCTATAGGAGGCAGGGACCATAGGGATAAGCAGCGTGCCTATAGGAGGCAGGGACCATAGAGATAAGCAGCGTGCCTATAGGAGGCAGGGACCATAGGGATAAGTAGCGTGCCTATAGGAGGCAGGGACCATAGAGATAAGCAGCGTGCCTATAGGAGGCAGGGACCATAGGGATAAGCAGCGTGACTATAGGAGGCAGGGACCATAGAGATAAGCAGCGTGCCTATAGGAGGCAGGGACCATAGAGATAAGCAGCGTGCCTATAGGAGGCAGGGACCATAGGGATAAGCAGCGTGACTATAGGAGGCAGGGACCATAGAGATAAGCAGCGTGCCTATAGGAGGCAGGGACCATAGGGATAAGCAGCGTGACTATAGGAGGCAGGGACCATAGAGATAAGCAGCGTGCCTATAGGAGGCAGGGACCATAGGGATAAGCAGCGTGCCTATAGGAGGCGGGGACCATAGGGATAAGCAGCGTGCCTATAGGAGGCAGGGACCATAGAGATAAGCAGCGTGCCTATAGGAGGCAGGGACCATAGGGATAAGCAGCGTGCCTATAGGAGGCAGGGACCATAGGGATAAGCAGCGTGCCTATAGGAGGCAGGGACCATAGGGATAAGCAGCGTGACTATAGGAGGCAGGGACCATAGAGATAAGCAGCGTGCCTATAGGAGGCAGGGACCGTAGGGATAAGCAGAGTGCCTATAGGAGGCAGGGACCATAGGGATAAGCAGCGTGCCTATAGGAGGCAGGGACCATAGGGATAAGTAGCGTGCCTATAGGAGGTAGGGACCATAGAGATAAGCAACGTGCCTATAGGAGGCAGGGACCATAGGGATAAGCAGCGTGCCTATAGGAGGCAGGAACCATAGGGATAAGTAGCGTGCCTATAGGAGGCAGGGACCATAGAGATAAGCAGCGTGACTATAGGAGGTAGGGACCATAGGGATAAGCAGCGTGCCTATAGGAGGTAGGGACCATAGGGATAAGCAGCGTGCCTATAGGAGGTAGGGACCATAGGGATAAGCAGCGTGCCTATAGGAGGCGGGGACCATAGGGATAAGTAGCGTGACTATAGGAGGCAGGGACCATAGAGATAAGCAGCGTGCCTATAGGAGGCAGGGACCATAGGGATAAGCAGCGTGCCTATAGGAGGCAGGGACCATAGGGATAAGCAGCGTGCCTATAGGAGGCAGTGACCATAGAGATAAGCAGCGTGCCTATAGGAGGCAGGGACCATAGGGATAAGCAGCGTGCCTATAGGAGGCAGGGACCATAGGGATAAGCAGCGTGCCTATAGGAGGCAGGGACCATAGAGATAAGCAGCGTGCCTATAGGAGGCAGGGACCATAGGGATAAGCAGCGTGCCTATAGGAGGTAGGGACCATAGAGATAAGCAGCGTGCCTATAGGAGGCAGGGACCATAGAGATAAGCAGCGTGACTATAGGAGGCAGGGACCATAGAGATAAGCAGCGTGACTATAGGAGGCAGGGACCATAGAGATAAGCAGCGTGACTATAGGAGGCAGGGACCATAGGGATAAGCAGCGTGACTATAGGATGCAGGGACCATAGAGATAAGCAGCGTGCCTATAGGAGGCAGGGACCATAGAGATAAGCAGCGTGCCTATAGGAGGCAGGGACCATAGAGATAAGCAGCGTGCCTATAGGAGGCAGGGACCATAGAGATAAGCAGCGTGCCTATAGGAGGCAGGGACCATAGGGATAAGCAGCTGCCTATAGGAGGCAGGGACCATAGGGATAAGCAGCGTGCCTATAGGAGGCAGGGACCATAGGGATAAGCAGCGTGACTATAGGAGGCAGGGACCATAGAGATAAGCAGCGTGCCTATAGGAGGCAGGGACCGTAGGGATAAGCAGAGTGCCTATGGGATGCAGGGACCATAGAGATAAGCAACGTGCCTATAGGAGGCAGGGACCATAGGGATAAGCAACGTGCCTATAGGAGGTAGGGACCATAGAGATAAGCAGTGTGCCTATAGGAGGCAGGGACCATAGAGATAAGCAGCGTGCCTATAGGATGCAGGAACCATAGGGATAAGTAGCGTGCCTATAGGAGGCAGGGACCATAGGGATAAGCAGCGTGCCTATAGGAGGCAGGGACCATAGGGATAAGCAGCGTGCCTATAGGAGGCAGGGACCATAGAGATAAGCAGCGTGACTATAGGAGGCAGGGACCATAGAGATAAGCAGCGTGCCTATAGGATGCAGGGACCATAGAGATAAGCAGCGTGACTATAGGAGGCAGGGACCATAGAGATAAGCAGCGTGCCTATAGGAGGCAGGGACCATAGAGATAAGTAGCGTGTCTATAGGAGGCAGGGACCATAGGAATAAGCAGCGTGCCTATAGGAGGCAGGGACCATAGGGATAAGCAGCGTGACTATAGGAGGCAGGGACCATAGGGATAAGCAGCGTGCCTATAGGAGGCAGGGACCATAGAGATAAGCAGCGTGACTATAGGAGGTAGGGACCATAGAGATAAGCAGCGTGCCTATAGGAGGCAGGGACCATAGAGATAAGCAGCGTGACTATAGGAGGCAGGGACCATAGGGATAAGCAGCGTGCCTATAGGAGGTAGGGACCATAGACATAAGCAGCGTGCCTATAGGAGGCAGGGACCATAGAGATAAGCAGCGTGACTATAGGAGGCAGGGACCATAGAGATAAGCAGCGTGACTATAGGAGGCAGGGACCATAGGGATAAGCAGCGTGACTATAGGAGGCAGGGATCATAGGGATAAGTAGCGTGACTATAGGAGGCAGGGACCATAGGGATAAGCAGCGTGCCTATAGGATGCAGGGACCATAGAGATAAGCAGCGTGCCTATAGGAGGCAGGGACCATAGAGATAAGCAGCGTGCCTATAGGAGGCAGGGACCATAGAGATAAGCAGCGTGACTATAGGAGGCAGGGACCGTAGGGATAAGCAGCGTGACTATAGGAGGCAGGGACCGTAGGGATAAGCAGCGTGACTATAGGAGGCAGGGACCATAGGGATAAGCAGCGTGACTATAGGAGGCGGGGACCATAGAGATAAGCAGCGTGCCTATAGGAGGCAGGGACCATAGAGATAAGCAGCGTGCCTATAGGAGGCAGGAACCATAGAGATAAGCAGCGTGACTATAGGAGGCGGGGACCATAGAGATAAGCAGTGTGACTATAGGAGGCAGGGACCATAGAGATAAGCAGCGTGCCTATAGGAGGCAGGGACCATAGAGATAAGCAGCGTGACTATAGGAGGCAGGGACCATAGAGATAAGCAGCGTGCCTATAGGAGGCAGGGACCATAGGGATAAGCAGCGTGACTATAGGAGGTAGGGACCATAGGGATAAGCAGCGTGACTATAGGAGGCAGGGACCATAGGGATAAGCAGCGTGACTATAGGAGGCAGGGACCATAGGGATAAGCAGCGTGACTATAGGAGTCGGGGACCATAGAGATAAGCAGCGTGCCTATAGGAGGCAGGGACCATAGAGATAAGCAGCGTGCCTATAGGAGGCAGGGACCATAGAGATAAGCAGCGTGTCTATAGGAGGCAGGGACCATAGGGATAAGCAGCGTGACTATAGGAGGCAGGGACCATAGAGATAAGCAGCGTGCCTATAGGAGGCAGGGACCATAGGGATAAGCAGCGTGACTATAGGAGGTAGGGACCATAGGGATAAGCAGCGTGACTATAGGATGCAGGGACCATAGAGATAAGCAGCGTGACTATAGGATGCAGGGACCATAGAGATAAGCAGCGTGACTATAGGAGGTAGGGACCATAGAGATAAGCAGCGTGACTATAGGAGGCAGGGACCATAGAGATAAGCAGCGTGCCTATAGGAGGCAGGGACCATAGAGATAAGCAGCGTGACTATAGGAGGCAGGGACCATAGGGATAAGCAGCGTGACTATAGGAGGCAGGGACCATAGGGATAAGCAGCGTGACTATAGGATGCAGGGACCATAGAGATAAGCAGCGTGACTATAGGAGGTAGGGACCATAGAGATAAGCAGCGTGACTATAGGAGGCAGGGACCATATAGATAAGCAGCGTGCCTATAGGAGGCAGGGACCATAGAGATAAGCAGCGTGACTATAGGAGGCAGGGACCATAGGGATAAGCAGCGTGACTATAGGAGGCAGGGACCATAGGGATAAGCAGCGTGCCTATAGGAGGCAGGGACCATAGAGATAAGCAGCGTGACTATAGGAGGCAGGGACCATAGAGATAAGCAGCGTGACTATAGGAGGCAGGGACCATAGAGATAAGCAGCGTGACTATAGGAGGCAGGGACCATAGGGATAAGCAGCGTGACTATAGGAGGCAGGGACCATAGGGATAAGCAGCGTGACTATAGGAGGCAGGGACCATAGGGATAAGCAGCGTGACTATAGGAGGCAGGGACCATAGGGATAAGCAGCGTGACTATAGGATGCAGGGACCATAGAGATAAGCAGCGTGCCTATAGGATGCAGGGACCATAGAGATAAGCAGCGTGCCTATAGGAGGCAGGGACCATAGAGATAAGCAGCGTGACTATAGGATGCAGGGACCATAGAGATAAGCAGCGTGCCTATAGGAGGCAGGGACCATAGAGATAAGCAGCGTGACTATAGGAGGCAGGGACCATAGAGATAAGCAGCGTGACTATAGGAGGCAGGGACCATAGGGATAAGCAGCGTGACTATAGGAGGCAGGGACCATAGAGATAAGCAGCGTGCCTATAGGATGCAGGGACCATAGAGATAAGCAGCGTGCCTATAGGAGGCAGGGACCATAGGGATAAGCAGTGTGACTATAGGAGGCAGGGACCATAGGGATAAGCAGCGTGACTATAGGAGGCAGGGACCATAGGGATAAGCAGCGTGACTATAGGAGGCAGGGACCATAGGGATAAGTAGCGTGCCTATAGGAGGCAGGGACCATAGAGATAAGCAGCGTGCCTATAGGAGGCGGGGACCATAGGGATAAGTAGCGTGCCTATAGGATGCAGGGACCATAGAGATAAGCAGCGTGACTATAGGAGGCAGGGACCATAGAGATAAGCAGCGTGCCTATAGGATGCAGGGACCATAGAGATAAGCAGCGTGACTATAGGAGGCAGGGACCATAGAGATAAGCAGCGTGCCTATAGGAGGCGGGGACCATAGGGATAAGTAGCGTGCCTATAGGATGCAGGGACCATAGAGATAAGCAGCGTGACTATAGGAGGCAGGGACCATAGAGATAAGCAGCGTGCCTATAGGATGCAGGGACCATAGAGATAAGCAGCGTGCCTATAGGAGGCAGGGACCATAGAGATAAGCAGCGTGACTATAGGAGGTAGGGACCATAGGGATAAGTAGCGTGACTATAGGAGGCAGGGACCATAGGAATAAGCAGCGTGCCTATAGGATGCAGGGACCATAGAGATAAGCAGCGTGACTATAGGAGGCAGGGACCATAGAGATAAGCAGCGTACCTATAGGAGGCAGGGACCATAGGGATAAGCAGCGTGCCTATAGGAGGCAGGGACCATAGGAATAAGCAGCGTGACTATAGGAGGCGGGGACCATAGGGATAAGTAGCGTGACTATAGGAGGCGGGGACCATAGGGATAAGCAGCGTGCCTATAGGAGGCGGGGACCATAGAGATAAGCAGCGTGCCTATAGGAGGCAGGGACCATAGAGATAAGCAGCGTGCCTATAGGAGGCAGGGACCATAGAGATAAGCAGCGTGACTATAGGAGGCAGGGACCATAGGGATAAGCAGCGTGACTATAGGAGGCAGGGACCATAGGGATAAGCAGCGTGACTATAGGAGGCAGGGACCATAGAGATAAGCAGCGTGACTATAGGAGGCAGGGACCATAGAGATAAGCAGCGTGCCTATAGGAGGCAGGGACCATAGAGATAAGCAGCGTGCCTATAGGAGGCAGGGACCATAGGGATAAGCAGCGTGCCTATAGGAGGCAGGGACCATAGAGATAAGCAGCGTGCCTATAGGAGGCAGGGACCATAGGGATAAGCAGCGTGACTATAGGAGGCAGGGACCATAGGGATAAGCAGCGTGACTATAGGAGGCAGGGACCATAGGGATAAGCAGCGTGACTATAGGAGGCAGGGACCATAGAGATAAGCAGCGTGACTATAGGATGCAGGGACCATAGAGATGAGCAGCGTGCCTATAGGATGCAGGGACCATAGGGATAAGCAGCGTGCCTATAGGAGGCAGGGACCATAGGGATAAGCAGCGTGACTATAGGAGGCAGGGACCATAGAGATAAGCAGCGTGCGTATAGGATGCAGGGACCATAGAGATAAGCAGCGTGACTATAGGAGGCAGGGACCATAGAGATAAGCAGCGTGCCTATAGGATGCAGGGACCATAGAGATAAGCAGCGTGCCTATAGGAGGCAGGGACCATAGGGATAAGCAGCGTGACTATAGGAGGCAGGGACCATAGAGATAAGCAGCGTGCCTATAGGAGGCAGGGACCATAGAGATAAGTAGCGTGACTATAGGAGGCAGGGACCGTAGGGATAAGCAGAGTGCCTATAGGATGCAGGGACCATAGAGATAAGCAACGTGACTATAGGAGGCAGGGACCATAGAGATAAGCAACGTGCCTATAGGAGGCAGGGACCATAAAGATAAGCAGCGTGACTATAGGAGGCAGGGACCATAGGGATAAGCAGCGTGCCTATAGGAGGCAGGGACCATAGAGATAAGCAGCGTGACTATAGGATGCAGGGACCATAGAGATGAGCAGCGTGCCTATAGGATGCAGGGACCATAGGGATAAGCAGCGTGCCTATAGGAGGCAGGGACCATAGGGATAAGCAGCGTGACTATAGGAGGCAGGGACCATAGAGATAAGCAGCGTGCGTATAGGATGCAGGGACCATAGAGATAAGCAGCGTGACTATAGGAGGCAGGGACCATAGAGATAAGCAGCGTGCCTATAGGATGCAGGGACCATAGAGATAAGCAGCGTGCCTATAGGAGGCAGGGACCATAGGGATAAGCAGCGTGACTATAGGAGGCAGGGACCATAGAGATAAGCAGCGTGCCTATAGGAGGCAGGGACCATAGAGATAAGTAGCGTGACTATAGGAGGCAGGGACCGTAGGGATAAGCAGAGTGCCTATAGGATGCAGGGACCATAGAGATAAGCAACGTGACTATAGGAGGCAGGGACCATAGAGATAAGCAACGTGCCTATAGGAGGCAGGGACCATAAAGATAAGCAGCGTGACTATAGGAGGCAGGGACCATAGGGATAAGCAGCGTGCCTATAGGATGCAGGGACCATAGAGATAAGCAGCGTGCCTATAGGATGCAGGGACCATAGAGATAAGCAGCGTGACTATAGGATGCAGGGACCATAGGGATAAGCAGCGTGACTATAGGAGGTAGGGACCATAGGGATAAGCAGCGTGTCTATAGGAGGCAGGGACCATAGAGATAAGCAGCGTGTCTATAGGAGGCAGGGACCATAGGGATAAGCAGCGTGCCTATAGGAGGTAGGGACCATAGAGATAAGCAGCGTGTCTATAGGATGCAGGGACCATAGAGATAAGCAGCGTGCCTATAGGATGCAGGGACCATAGGGATAAGCAGCGTGCCTATAGGATGCAGGGACCATAGAGATAAGCAGCGTGCCTATAGGAGGCAGGGACCATAGGGATAAGCAGCGTGACTATAGGAGGCAGGGACCATAGGGATAAGTAGCGTGACTATAGGAGGCAGGGACCATAGAGATAAGCAGCGTGCCTATAGGAGGCAGGGACCATAGAGATAAGCAGCGTGCCTATAGGAGGCAGGGACCTTAGGGATAAGCAGCGTGCCTATAGGAGGCAGGGACCATAGAGATAAGCAGCGTGCCTATAGGAGGTAGGGACCATAGGGATAAGCAGCGTGCCTATAGGAGGTAGGGACCATAGGGATAAGCAGCGTGACTATAGGAGGCAGGGACCATAGAGATAAGCAGCGTGACTATAGGAGGCAGGGACCATAGGGATAAGCAGCGTGACTATAGGAGGCAGGGACCATAGGGATAAGCAGCGTGACTATAGGAGGCAGGGACCATAGAGATAAGCAGCGTGCCTATAGGAGGCAGGGACCATAGGGATAAGCAGCGTGCCTATAGGAGGCAGGGACCATAGAGATAAGCAGCGTGCCTATAGGAGGCAGGGACCATAGGGATAAGCAGCGTGCCTATAGGAGGCAGGGACCATAGAGATAAGCAGCGTGCCTATAGGAGGCAGGGACCATAGGGATAAGCAGAGTGCCTATAGGAGGCAGGGACCATAGAGATAAGTATCGTGCCTATAGGAGGCAGGGACCATAGAGATAAGCAGCGTACCTATAGGAGGTAGGGACCATAGAGATAAGCAGCGTGACTATAGGAGGCAGGGACCATAGTGATAAGCAGCGTGACTATAGGAGGCGGGGACCATAGGGATAAGCAGCGTGACTATAGGAGGCAGGGACCATAGAGATAAGCAGCGTGCCTATAGGAGGCAGGGACCATAGAGATAAGTAGCGTGACTATAGGAGGCAGGGACCATAGGGATAAGCAGAGTGCCTATAGGAGGCAGGGACCATAGAGATAAGTATCGTGCCTATAGGAGGCAGGGACCATAGGGATAAGTATCGTGCCTATAGGAGGCAGGGACCATAGGGATAAGCAGCGTGACTATAGGAGGCAGGGACCATAGGGATAAGCAGCGTGCCTATAGGAGGCAGGGACCATAGAGATAAGCAGCGTGACTATAGGAGGTAGGGACCATAGAGATAAGCAGCGTGACTATAGGAGGCAGGGACCATAGGGATAAGCAGCGTGCCTATAGGAGGCAGGGACCATAGAGATAAGCAGCGTGACTATAGGAGGCAGGGACCATAGAGATAAGCAGCGTGACTATAGGAGGCAGGGACCGTAGGGATAAGCAGAGTGCCTATAGGATGCAGGGACCATAGGGATAAGCAGCGTGCCTATAGGAGGCAGGGACCATAGAGATAAGCAGCGTGACTATAGGAGGCAGGGACCATAGAGATAAGCAGCGTGACTATAGGAGGCAGGGACCATAGGGATAAGCAGCGTGACTATAGGAGGCAGGGACCGTAGGGATAAGCAGCGTGCCTATAGGATGCAGGGACCATAGAGATAAGCAACGTGACTATAGGAGGCAGGGACCATAGGGATAAGTAGCGTGCCTATAGGAGGCAGGGACCATAGGGATAAGCAGCGTGACTATAGGAGGCAGGGACCATAGGGATAAGCAGCGTGACTATAGGAGGCAGGGACCATAGGGATAAGCAGCGTGCCTATAGGAGGCAGGGACCATATAGATAAGCAGCGTGCCTATAGGAGGCAGGGACCATAGGGATAAGCAGCGTGACTATAGGAGGCAGGGACCATAGAGATAAGCAGCGTGCCTATAGGAGGCAGGGACCATAGGGATAAGCAGCGTGACTATAGGAGGCAGGGACCATAGAGATAAGCAGCGTGACTATAGGAGGCAGGGACCATATAGATAAGCAGCGTGCCTATAGGAGGCAGGGACCATAGGGATAAGCAGCGTGACTATAGGAGGCAGGGACCATAGAGATAAGCAGCGTGACTATAGGAGGCAGGGACCATAGAGATAAGCAGCGTGCCTATAGGAGGCAGGGACCATAGGGATAAGCAGCGTGCCTATAGGAGGCAGGGACCATAGAGATAAGCAGCGTGCCTATAGGAGGCAGGGACCATAGAGATAAGCAGCGTGCCTATAGGAGGCAGGGACCATAGGGATAAGCAGCGTGCCTATAGGAGGCAGGGACCATAGGGATAAGTAGCGTACCTATAGGATGCAGGGACCATAGGGATAAGTAGCGTGCTTATAGGATGCAGGGACCATAGGGATAAGCAGCGTGACTATAGGACGCAGGAACCATAGGGATAAGCAGCGTGACTATAGGATGCAGGGACCATAGAGATAAGCAGCGTGCCTATAGGATGCAGGGACCATAGAGATAAGCAGCATGCCTATAGGAGGCAGGGACCATAGAGATAAGCAGCGTGTCTATAGGATGCAGGAACCATAGAGATAAGCAGCGTGCCTATAGGAGGTAGGGACCATAGAGATAAGCAGCGTGCCTATAGGATGCAGGGACCATAGAGATAAGCAGCGTGCCTATAGGAGGCAGGGACCATAGAGATAAGCAGCGTGACTATAGGAGGCAGGGACCATAGAGATAAGCAGCGTGCCTATAGGATGCAGGAACCATAGGGATAAGTAGCGTGCCTATAGGAGGCAGGGACCGTAGGGATAAGCAGCGTGCCTATAGGAGGCAGGGACCATAGAGATAAGCAGCGTGCCTATAGGAGGCAGGGACCATAGGGATAAGCAGCGTGCCTATAGGAGGCAGGAACCATAGGGATAAGCAGCGTGACTATAGGAGGCAGGGACCATAGAGATAAGCAGCGTGCCTATAGGATGCAGGGACCATAGAGATAAGCAGCGTGACTATAGGAGGTAGGGACCATAGGGATAAGCAGCGTGACTATAGGAGGTAGGGACCATAGAGATAAGCAGCGTGACTATAGGAGGCAGGGACCATAGAGATAAGCAGCGTGACTATAGGAGGCAGGGACCATAGAGATAAGCAGCGTGCCTATAGGAGGCAGGGACCATAGAGATAAGCAGCGTGCCTATAGGATGCAGGGACCATAGAGATAAGCAGCGTGACTATAGGAGGCAGGGACCATAGAGATAAGCAGCGTGACTATAGGAGGCAGGGACCATAGAGATAAGCAGCGTGCCTATAGGAGGCAGGGACCATAGAGATAAGCAGCGTGACTATAGGAGGCAGGGACCATAGGGATAAGCAGCGTGACTATAGGAGGCAGGGACCATAGAGATAAGCAGCGTGCCTATAGGAGGTAGGGACCATAGAGATAAGCAGCGTGCCTATAGGAGGCAGGGACCATAGAGATAAGCAGCGTGACTATAGGAGGCAGGGACCATAGAGATAAGCAGCGTGCCTATAGGAGGCAGGGACCATAGAGATAAGCAGCATGCCTATAGGAGGCAGGGACCATAGGGATAAGCAGCGTGCCTATAGGAGGCAGGGACCATAGAGATAAGCAGCGTGACTATAGGAGGCAGGGACCATAGGGATAAGCAGCGTGACTATAGGAGGCAGGGACCATAGAGATAAGCAGCGTGACTATAGGAGGCAGGGACCATAGAGATAAGCAGCGTGACTATAGGAGGCAGGGACCATAGGGATAAGCAGCGTGCCTATAGGAGGCAGGGACCATAGAGATAAGCAGCGTGACTATAGGAGGCAGGGACCATAGAGATAAGCAGCGTGACTATAGGAGGTAGGGACCATAGAGATAAGCAGCGTGCCTATAGGAGGCAGGGACCATAGAGATAAGCAGCGTGACTATAGGAGGCAGGGACCATAGGGATAAGCAGCGTGCCTATAGGAGGTAGGGACCATAGAGATAAGCAGCGTGCCTATAGGAGGCAGGGACCATAGGGATAAGCAGCGTGCCTATAGGAGGCAGGGACCATAGGGATAAGCAGCGTGACTATAGGAGGCAGGGACCATAGGGATAAGCAGCGTGCCTATAGGAGGCAGGGACCATAGGGATAAGCAGCGTGCCTATAGGAGGCAGGGACCATAGAGATAAGCAGCGTGCCTATAGGAGGCAGGGACCATAGGGATAAGCAGCGTGCCTATAGGAGGCAGGGACCATAGGGATAAACAGCGTGACTATAGGAGGCAGGGACCATAGAGATAAGCAGCGTGACTATAGGATGCAGGGACCATAGGGATAAGCAGCGTGACTATAGGAGGCAGGGACCATAGGGATAAGCAGCGTGCCTATAGGAGGCAGGGACCATAGGGATAAGCAGCGTGACTATAGGAGGCAGGGACCATAGAGATAAGCAGCGTGACTATAGGAGGCAGGGACCATAGAGATAAGCAGCGTGACTATAGGATGCAGGGACCATAGAGATAAGCAGCGTGCCTATAGGAGGCAGGGACCATAGAGATAAGCAGCGTGACTATAGGAGGCAGGGACCATAGGGATAAGCAGCGTGCCTATAGGAGGCAGGGACCATAGGGATAAGCAGCGTGCCTATAGGAGGCAGGGACCATAGGGATAAGCAGCGTGCCTATAGGAGGCAGGGACCATAGGGATAAGCAGCGTGCCTATAGGAGGCAGGGACCATAGAGATAAGCAGCGTGCCTATAGGAGGCAGGGACCATAGGGATAAGCAACGTGACTATAGGAGGCAGGGACCATAGGGATAAGCAGCGTGACTATAGGAGGCAGGGACCATAGGGATAAGCAGCGTGACTATAGGAGGCAGGGACCATAGAGATAAGCAGCGTGCCTATAGGAGGCAGGGACCATAGAGATAAGCAGCGTGACTATAGGAGGCAGGGACCATAGAGATAAGCAGCGTGACTATAGGAGGCAGGGACCATAGAGATAAGCAGCGTGCCTATAGGAGGCAGGGACCATAGAGATAAGCAGCGTGACTATAGGATGCAGGGACCATAGAGATAAGCAGCGTGCCTATAGGAGGCAGGGACCATAGAGATAAGCAGCGTGACTATAGGAGGCAGGGACCATAGGGATAAGCAGCGTGCTATAGGAGGCAGGGACCATAGAGATAAGCAGCGTGCCTATAGGAGGCAGGGACCATAGAGATAAGCAGCGTGACTATAGGAGGCAGGGACCATAGGGATAAGCAGCGTGCCTATAGGAGGCAGGGACCATAGGGATAAGCAGCGTGACTATAGGAGGCAGGGACCATAGAGATAAGCAGCGTGACTATAGGAGGCAGGGACCATAGAGATAAGCAGCGTGACTATAGGATGCAGGGACCATAGAGATAAGCAGCGTGCCTATAGGAGGCAGGGACCATAGAGATAAGCAGCGTGACTATAGGAGGCAGGGACCATAGGGATAAGCAGCGTGACTATAGGAGGCAGGGACCATAGAGATAAGCAGCGTGCCTATAGGAGGCAGGGACCATAGAGATAAGCAGCGTGACTATAGGAGGCAGGGACCATAGGGATAAGCAGCGTGACTATAGGAGGCAGGGACCATAGAGATAAGCAGCGTGACTATAGGAGGCAGGGACCATAGGGATAAGCAGCGTGCCTATAGGAGGCAGGGACCATAGAGATAAGCAGCGTGACTATAGGAGGCAGGGACCATAGAGATAAGCAGCGTGACTATAGGAGGCAGGGACCATAGGGATAAGCAGCGTGCCTATAGGAGGCAGGGACCATAGAGATAAGCAGCGTGACTATAGGAGGCAGGGACCATAGGGATAAGCAGCGTGACTATAGGAGGCAGGGACCATAGGGATAAGCAGCGTGACTATAGGAGGCAGGGACCATAGAGATAAGCAGCGTGCCTATAGGAGGCAGGGACCATAGAGATAAGCAGCGTGCCTATAGGAGGCAGGGACCATAGAGATAAGCAGCGTGACTATAGGAGGCAGGGACCATAGAGATAAGCAGCGTGACTATAGGAGGCAGGGACCATAGAGATAAGCAGCGTGCCTATAGGAGGCAGGGACCATAGGGATAAGCAGCGTGCCTATAGGAGGCAGGGACCATAGAGATAAGCAGCGTGCCTATAGGAGGCAGGGACCATAGAGATAAGCAGCGTGACTATAGGAGGCAGGGACCATAGAGATAAGCAGCGTGCCTATAGGAGGCAGGGACCATAGGGATAAGCAGCGTGCCTATAGGAGGCGGGGACCATAGGGATAAGCAGCGTGCCTATAGGAGGCAGGGACCATAGGGATAAGCAGCGTGCCTATAGGAGGCAGGGACCATAGAGATAAGCAGCGTGCCTATAGGAGGCAGGGACCATAGAGATAAGCAGCGTGCCTATAGGAGGCAGGGACCATAGAGATAAGCAGCGTGACTATAGGAGGCAGGGACCATAGGGATAAGCAACGTGACTATAGGAGGCAGGGACCATAGAGATAAGCAGCGTGACTATAGGAGGCAGGGACCATAGAGATAAGCAGCGTGACTATAGGAGGCAGGGACCATAGAGATAAGCAGCGTGACTATAGGAGGCAGGGACCATAGGGATAAGCAGCGTGCCTATAGGAGGCAGGGACCATAGAGATAAGCAGCGTGACTATAGGAGGCAGGGACCATAGGGATAAGCAGCGTGACTATAGGAGGCAGGGACCATAGGGATAAGCAGCGTGACTATAGGAGGCAGGGACCATAGAGATAAGCAGCGTGCCTATAGGAGGCAGGGACCATAGAGATAAGCAGCGTGCCTATAGGAGGCAGGGACCATAGAGATAAGCAGCGTGACTATAGGAGGCAGGGACCATAGAGATAAGCAGCGTGACTATAGGAGGCAGGGACCATAGAGATAAGCAGCGTGCCTATAGGAGGCAGGGACCATAGGGATAAGCAGCGTGCCTATAGGAGGCAGGGACCATAGAGATAAGCAGCGTGCCTATAGGAGGCAGGGACCATAGAGATAAGCAGCGTGACTATAGGAGGCAGGGACCATAGAGATAAGCAGCGTGCCTATAGGAGGCAGGGACCATAGGGATAAGCAGCGTGCCTATAGGAGGCGGGGACCATAGGGATAAGCAGCGTGCCTATAGGAGGCAGGGACCATAGGGATAAGCAGCGTGCCTATAGGAGGCGGGGACCATAGAGATAAGCAGCGTGACTATAGGAGGTAGGAACCATAGAGATAAGCAGCGTGACTATAGGATGCAGGGACCATAGAGATAAGCAACGTGCCTATAGGAGGCAGGGACCATAGGGATAAGTAGCGTGCCTATAGGAGGCAGGGACCATAGAGATAAGCAGCGTGACTATAGGATGCAGGGACCATAGAGATAAGCAGCGTGACTATAGGAGGCAGGGACCATAGAGATAAGCAGCGTGCCTATAGGAGGCAGGGACCATAGGGATAAGCAGCGTGCCTATAGGAGGCAGGGGACCATAGAGATAAGCAGCGTGCCTATAGGAGGCAGGGACCATAGAGATAAGCAGCGTGACTATAGGAGGCAGGGACCATAGGGATAAGTAGCGTGCCTATAGGATGCAGGGACCATAGAGATAAGCAGCGTGCCTATAGGAGGCAGGGACCATAGGGATAAGCAGCGTGACTATAGGAGGCAGGGACCATAGAGATAAGCAGCGTGCCTATAGGAGGCAGGGACCATAGAGATAAGCAGCGTGCCTATAGGAGGCAGGGACCATAGGGATAAGCAGCGTGCCTATAGGAGGCAGGGACCATAGGGATAAGCAGCGTGCCTATAGGAGGTAGGGACCATAGAGATAAGCAGCGTGCCTATAGGAGGCAGGGACCATAGGGATAAGCAGCGTGCCTATAGGAGGCAGGGACCATAGGGATAAGTAGCGTGCCTATAGGAGGCAGGGACCATAGAGATAAGCAGCGTGCCTATAGGAGGCAGGGACCATAGAGATAAGCAGCGTGCCTATAGGAGGCAGGGACCATAGAGATAAGCAGCGTGCCTATAGGAGGCAGGGACCATAGGGATAAGTAGCGTGCCTATAGGAGGCAGGGACCATAGAGATAAGCAGCGTGCCTATAGGAGGCAGGGACCATAGAGATAAGCAGCGTGCCTATAGGAGGCAGGGACCATAGAGATAAGCAGCGTGACTATAGGAGGCAGGGACCATAGAGATAAGCAGCGTGACTATAGGAGGCAGGGACCATAGAGATAAGCAGCGTGCCTATAGGAGGCAGGGACCATAGGGATAAGTAGCGTGCCTATAGGAGGCAGGGACCATAGGGATAAGCAGCGTGACTATAGGAGGCAGGGACCATAGAGATAAGCAGCGTGCCTATAGGAGGCAGGGACCATAGAGATAAGCAGCGTGCCTATAGGAGGCAGGGACCATAGGGATAAGCAGCGTGACTATAGGAGGCAGGGACCATAGGGATAAGCAGCGTGCCTATAGGAGGCAGGGACCATAGAGATAAGCAGCGTGCCTATAGGAGGCAGGGACCATAGGGATAAGCAGCGTGCCTATAGGATGCAGGGACCATAGAGATAAGCAGCGTGACTATAGGAGGCAGGGACCATAGGGATAAGCAGCGTGCCTATAGGAGGCGGGGACCATAGAGATAAGCAGCGTGACTATAGGAGGCAGGGACCATAGAGATAAGCAGCGTGCCTATAGGATGCAGGGACCATAGAGATAAGCAGCGTGACTATAGGAGGCAGGGACCATAGGGATAAGCAGCGTGCCTATAGGAGGCGGGGACCATAGAGATAAGCAGCGTGACTATAGGAGGCGGGGACCATAGGGATAAGCAGCGTGACTATAGGAGGTAGGGACCATAGAGATAAGCAGCGTGCCTATAGGAGGCAGGGACCATAGAGATAAGCAGCGTGCCTATAGGAGGTAGGGACCATAGGGATAAGCAGCGTGCCTATAGGAGGCAGGGACCATAGAGATAAGCAGCGTGCCTATAGGAGGCAGGGACCATAGAGATAAGCAGCGTGACTATAGGAGGCAGGGACCATAGAGATAAGCAGCGTGCCTATAGGAGGCAGGGACCATAGAGATAAGCAGCGTGCCTATAGGAGGCAGGGACCATAGAGATAAGCAGCGTGCCTATAGGAGGTAGGGACCATAGGGATAAGCAGCGTGCCTATAGGAGGCAGGGACCATAGGGATAAGCAGCGTGACTATAGGAGGCAGGGACCATAGGGATAAGCAGCGTGCCTATAGGAGGTAGGGACCATAGGGATAAGCAGCGTGCCTATAGGAGGTAGGGACCATAGAGATAAGCAGCGTGACTATAGGAGGCAGGGACCATAGGGATAAGCAGCATGCCTATAGGAGGCAGGGACCATAGAGATAAGCAGCGTGACTATAGGAGGCAGGGACCATAGGGATAAGCAGCGTGACTATAGGAGGCAGGGACCATAGGGATAAGCAGCGTGCCTATAGGAGGCAGGGACCATAGAGATAAGCAGCGTGCCTATAGGAGGCAGGGACCATAGAGATAAGCAGCGTGACTATAGGAGGCAGTGACCATAGGGATAAGCAGCGTGCCTATAGGAGGCAGGGACCATAGGGATAAGCAGCGTGCCTATAGGAGGTAGGGACCATAGAGATAAGCAGCGTGCCTATAGGAGGTAGGGACCATAGAGATAAGCAGCGTGACTATAGGAGGCAGGGACCATAGGGATAAGCAGCGTGCCTATAGGAGGTAGGGACCATAGAGATAAGCAGCGTGACTATAGGAGGCAGGGACCATAGAGATAAGCAGCGTGACTATAGGAGGCGGGGACCATAGGGATAAGCAGCGTGCCTATAGGAGGCGGGGACCATAGAGATAAGCAGCGTGCCTATAGGAGGCAGGGACCATAGAGATAAGCAGCGTGACTATAGGAGGCAGGGACCATAGAGATAAGCAGCGTGCCTATAGGAGGCAGGGACCATAGAGATAAGCAGCGTGCCTATAGGAGGTAGGGACCATAGAGATAAGCAGCGTGCCTATAGGAGGCAGGGACCATAGAGATAAGCAGCGTGACTATAGGAGGCAGGGACCATAGGGATAAGCAGCGTGCCTATAGGAGGCAGGGACCATAGGGATAAGCAGCGTGCCTATAGGAGGCAGGGACCATAGGGATAAGCAGCGTGCCTATAGGAGGCAGGGACCATAGGGATAAGCAGCGTGCCTATAGGAGGCAGGGACCATAGGGATAAGCAGCGTGCCTATAGGAGGCAGGGACCATAGGGATAAGTAGCGTGCCTATAGGAGGCAGGGACCATAGGGATAAGCAGCGTGCCTATAGGAGGCAGGGACCATAGAGATAAGCAGCGTGCCTATAGGAGGTAGGGACCATAGGGATAAGCAGCGTGCCTATAGGAGGCAGGGACCATAGAGATAAGCAGCGTGCCTATAGGAGGTAGGGACCATAGGGATAAGTAGCGTGACTATAGGATGCAGGGACCATAGAGATAAGCAGCGTGACTATAGGAGGTAGGGACCATAGAGATAAGTAGCGTGACTATAGGATGCAGGGACCATAGAGATAAGCAGCGTGCCTATAGGAGGCAGGGACCATAGGGATAAGCAGCGTGCCTATAGGAGGTAGGGACCATAGAGATAAGCAGCGTGCCTATAGGAGGCACGGACCATAGAGATAAGCAGCGTGACTATAGGAGGTAGGGACCATAGAGATAAGCAGCGTGCCTATAGGAGGCAGGGACCATAGAGATAAGCAGCGTGCCTATAGGAGGCGGGGACCATAGAGATAAGCAGCGTGCCTATAGGAGGCAGGGACCATAGGGATAAGCAGCGTGACTATAGGAGGCAGGGACCATAGAGAGAAGTATCGTGCCTATAGGAGGCAGGGACCATAGGGATAAGCAGCGTGCCTATAGGAGGTAGGGACCATAGAGATAAGCAGCGTGCCTATAGGAGGCGGGGACCATAGGGATAAGTATCGTGCCTATAGGAGGTAGGGACCATAGAGATAAGCAGCGTGACTATAGGAGGCAGGGACCATAGGGATAAGTATCGTGCCTATAGGAGGCAGGGACCATAGGGATAAGCAGCGTGACTATAGGAGGTAGGGACCATAGAGATAAGCAGCGTGCCTATAGGAGGCAGGGACCATAGAGATAAGCAGCGTGCCTATAGGAGGTAGGGACCATAGGGATAAGCAGCGTGCCTATAGGAGGCAGGGACCATAGAGATAAGCAGCGTGCCTATAGGAGGCAGGGACCATAGAGATAAGCAGCGTGACTATAGGAGGCAGGGACCATAGAGATAAGCAGCGTGCCTATAGGAGGCGGGGACCATAGGGATAAGCAGCGTGCCTATAGGAGGCGGGGACCATAGAGATAAGCAGCGTGCCTATAGGAGGCAGGGACCATAGGGATAAGCAGCGTGACTATAGGAGGCAGGGACCATAGAGATAAGCAGCGTGACTATAGGAGGCAGGGACCATAGGGATAAGCAGCGTGCCTATAGGAGGTAGGGACCATAGAGATAAGCAGCGTGCCTATAGGAGGCAGGGATCATAGGGATAAAGCAGCGTGACTATAGGAGGCAGGGACCATAGGGATAAGTAGCGTGCCTATAGGAGGCAGGGACCATAGAGATAAGCAGCGTGCCTATAGGAGGCAGGGACCATAGAGATAAGCAGCGTGACTATAGGAGGCAGGGACCATATGGATAAGCAGCGTGACTATAGGAGGCAGGGACCATAGAGATAAGCAGCGTGACTATAGGAGGCAGGGACCATAGAGATAAGCAGCGTGCCTATAGGATGCAGGGACCATAGGGATAAGCAGCGTGACTATAGGAGGCAGGGACCATAGGGATAAGCAGCGTGACTATAGGAGGCAGGGACCATAGGGATAAGCAGCGTGCCTATAGGAGGCAGGGACCATAGAGATAAGCAGCGTGCCTATAGGATGCAGGGACCATAGAGATAAGCAGCGTGGCTATAGGAGGTAGGGACCATAGAGATAAGTAGCGTGTCTATAGGAGGCAGGGACCATAGGGATAAGCAGCGTGACTATAGGAGGCAGGGACCATAGAGATAAGCAGCGTGCCTATAGGAGGTAGGGACCATAGGGATAAGTAGCGTGCATATAGGAGGCAGGGACCATAGAGATAAGCAGCGTGACTATAGGAGGCAGGGACCATAGAGATAAGCAGCGTGACTATAGGAGGTAGGGACCATAGGGATAAGCAGCGTGACTATAGGAGGCAGGGACCATAGAGATAAGTAGCGTGCCTATTAGGATGCAGGGACCATAGAGATAAGCAGCGTGACTATAGGAGGTAGGGACCATAGAGATAAGCAGCGTGCCTATAGGAGGCAGGGACCATAGGGATAAGCAGCGTGCCTATAGGAGGCAGGGACCATAGAGATAAGCAGCGTGACTATAGGAGGCAGGGACCATAGAGATAAGCAGCGTGCCTATAGGAGGTAGGGACCATAGAGATAAGTAGCGTGTCTATAGGAGGCAGGGACCATAGAGATAAGTAGCGTGTCTATAGGAGGCAGGGACCATAGGGATAAGCAGCGTGCCTATAGGAGGCAGGGACCATAGGGATAAGTAGCGTGACTATAGGAGGCAGGGACCATAGAGATAAGCAGCGTGCCTATAGGAGGCAGGGACCATAGAGATAAGCAGCGTGCCTATAGGAGGCAGGGACCATAGAGATAAGCAGCGTGACTATAGGAGGCAGGGACCATAGGGATAAGCAGCGTGACTATAGGAGGCAGGGACCATAGAGATAAGCAGCGTGACTATAGGAGGCAGGGACCATAGGGATAAGCAGCGTGCCTATAGGAGGCAGGGACCATAGGGATAAGCAGCGTGCCTATAGGAGGCAGGGACCATAGGGATAAGTAGCGTGCCTATAGGAGGTAGGGACCATAGGGATAAGTAGCGTGCATATAGGAGGCGGGGACCATAGGGATAAGCAGCGTGACTATAGGAGGCAGGGACCATAGAGATAAGCAGCGTGCCTATAGGAGGCAGGGACCATAGAGATAAGCAGCGTGCCTATAGGAGGCAGGGACCATAGGGATAAGCAGCGTGACTATAGGAGGCAGGGACCATAGGGATAAACAGCGTGACTATAGGATGCAGGGACCATAGAGATAAGTAGCGTACCTATAGGAGGCAGGGACCATAGGGATAAGCAGCGTGACTATAGGAGGCAGGGACCATAGAGATAAGCAGCGTGCCTATAGGAGGCAGGGACCATAGAGATAAGCAGCGTGCCTATAGGAGGCAGGGACCATAGAGATAAGCAGCGTGCCTATAGGAGGCAGGGACCATAGAGATAAGCAGCGTGCCTATAGGAGGCAGGGACCATAGGGATAAGCAGCGTGCCTATAGGAGGCAGGGACCATAGAGATAAGCAGCGTGACTATAGGAGGCAGGGACCATAGAGATAAGCAGCGTGCCTGTATAATGCAGGGACCATAGGGATAAGTATCGTGCCTATAGGAGGCAGGGACCATAGGGATAAGCAGCGTGACTATAGGAGGCAGGGACCATAGGGATAAGCAGCGTGCCTATAGGAGGCAGGGACCATAGAGATAAGCAGCGTGCCTATAGGAGGTAGGGACCATAGGGATAAGCAGCGTGCCTATAGGAGGCAGGGACCATAGAGATAAGCAGCGTGACTATAGGAGGCAGGGACCATAGAGATAAGCAGCGTGACTATAGGAGGCAGGGACCATAGGGATAAGCAGCGTGACTATAGGAGGCAGGGACCATAGGGATAAGCAGCGTGCCTATAGGAGGCAGGGACCATAGGGATAAGCAGCGTGCCTATAGGAGGCAGGGACCATAGAGATAAGCAGCGTGACTATAGGAGGCAGGGACCATAGGGATAAGTAGCGTGACTATAGGAGGCAGGGACCATAGGGATAAGCAGCGTGACTATAGGAGGCAGGGACCATAGGGATAAGTAGCGTGCCTATAGGAGGCAGGGACCATAGAGATAAGCAGCGTGCCTATAGGAGGCAGGGACCATAGGGATAAGCAGCGTGCCTATAGGGCAGGGACCATAGGGATAAGCAGCGTGCCTATAGGAGGCAGGGACCATAGGGATAAGCAGCGTGCCTATAGGAGGCAGGGACCATAGAGATAAGCAGCGTGCCTATAGGAGGCAGGGACCATAGGGATAAGCAGCGTGCCTATAGGAGGTAGGGACCATAGGGATAAGCAGCGTGCCTATAGGAGGCAGGGACCATAGGGATAAGCAGCGTGACTATAGGAGGCAGGGACCATAGAGATAAGCAGCGTGCCTATAGGAGGCAGGGACCATAGGGATAAGCAGCGTGACTATAGGAGGCAGGGACCATAGGGATAAGCAGCGTGACTATAGGAGGCAGGGACCATAGAGATAAGCAGCGTGCCTATAGGAGGCAGGGACCATAGGGATAACCAGCGTGCCTATAGGAGGCAGGACCATAGAGATAAGCAGCGTGCCTATAGGAGGCAGGGACCATAGAGATAAGCAGCGTGACTATAGGAGGCAGGGACCATAGGGATAAGCAGCGTGCCTATAGGAGGCAGGGACCATAGGGATAAGCAGCGTGACTATAGGAGGCAGGGACCATAGGGATAAGCAGCGTGACTATAGGAGGTAGGGACCATAGAGATAAGCAGCGTGCCTATAGGAGGCAGGGACCATAGGGATAAGCAGCGTGCCTATAGGAGGCAGGGACCATAGAGATAAGCAGCGTGCCTATAGGAGGCAGGGACCATAGAGATAAGCAGCGTGACTATAGGAGGCAGGGACCATAGAGATAAGCAGCGTGCCTATAGGAGGCAGGGACCATAGGGATAAGCAGCGTGCCTATAGGAGGCAGGGACCATAGAGATAAGCAACGTGACTATAGGAGGCAGGGACCATAGAGATAAGCAGCGTGCCTATAGGAGGCAGGGACCATAGAGATAAGCAGCGTGACTATAGGAGGCAGGGACCATAGAGATAAGCAGCGTGCCTATAGGAGGCAGGGACCATAGGGATAAGCAGCGTGCCTATAGGAGGCAGGGACCATAGAGATAAGCAGCGTGACTATAGGAGGCAGGGACCATAGAGATAAGCAGCGTGCCTATAGGAGCAGGGACCATAGAGATAAGCAGCGTGACTATAGGAGGCAGGGACCATAGAGATAAGCAGCGTGCCTATAGGAGGCAGGGACCATAGGGATAAGCAGCGTGCCTATAGGAGGCAGGGACCATAGAGATAAGCAACGTGACTATAGGAGGCAGGGACCATAGAGATAAGCAGCGTGCCTATAGGAGGCAGGGACCATAGAGATAAGCAGCGTGACTATAGGAGGCAGGGACCATAGAGATAAGCAGCGTGCCTATAGGAGGCAGGGACCATAGGGATAAGCAGCGTGCCTATAGGAGGCAGGGACCATAGAGATAAGCAGCGTGACTATAGGAGGCAGGGACCATAGAGATAAGCAGCGTGCCTATAGGAGGCAGGGACCATAGGGATAAGCAGCGTGCCTATAGGAGGCAGGGACCATAGAGATAAGCAGCGTGACTATAGGAGGCAGGGACCATAGAGATAAGCAGCGTGCCTATAGGAGGCAGGGACCATAGGGATAAGCAGCGTGCCTATAGGAGGCAGGGACCATAGGGATAAGCAGCGTGCCTATAGGAGGCAGGGACCATAGGAATAAGCAGCGTGCCTATAGGAGGCAGGGACCATAGAGATAAGCAGCGTGACTATAGGAGGCAGGGACCATAGAGATAAGCAGCGTGCCTATAGGAGGCAGGGACCATAGGGATAAGCAGCGTGCCTATAGGAGGCAGGGACCATAGAGATAAGCAGCGTGCCTATAGGAGGCAGGGACCATAGAGATAAGCAGCGTGACTATAGGAGGCAGGGACCATAGGGATAAGCAGCGTGCCTATAGGAGGCAGGGACCATAGAGATAAGCAGCGTGCCTATAGGAGGCAGGGACCATAGGGATAAGTAGCGTGCCTATAGGAGGCAGGGACCATAGGATAAGCAGCGTGACTATAGGAGGCAGGGACCATAGGGATAAGCAGCGTGACTATAGGAGGCAGGGACCATAGGGATAAGCAGCGTGCCTATAGGATGCAGGGACCATAGGGATAAGCAGCGTGACTATAGGAGGCAGGGACCATAGTGATAAGCAGCGTGACTATAGGAGGCGGGGACCATAGGGATAAGCAGCGTGACTATAGGAGGCAGGGACCATAGAGATAAGCAGCGTGCCTATAGGAGGCAGGGACCATAGAGATAAGTAGCGTGACTATAGGAGGCAGGGACCATAGGGATAAGCAGAGTGCCTATAGGAGGCAGGGACCATAGAGATAAGTATCGTGCCTATAGGAGGCAGGGACCATAGGGATAAGTATCGTGCCTATAGGAGGCAGGGACCATAGGGATAAGCAGCGTGACTATAGGAGGCAGGGACCATAGGGATAAGCAGCGTGCCTATAGGAGGCAGGGACCATAGAGATAAGCAGCGTGACTATAGGAGGTAGGGACCATAGAGATAAGCAGCGTGACTATAGGAGGCAGGGACCATAGGGATAAGCAGCGTGACTATAGGAGGCAGGGACCGTAGGGATAAGCAGAGTGCCTATAGGATGCAGGGACCATAGGGATAAGCAGCGTGCCTATAGGAGGCAGGGACCATAGAGATAAGCAGCGTGACTATAGGAGGCAGGGACCATAGAGATAAGCAGCGTGACTATAGGAGGCAGGGACCGTAGGGATAAGCAGCGTGACTATAGGAGGCAGGGACCGTAGGGATAAGCAGCGTGCCTATAGGATGCAGGGACCATAGAGATAAGCAACGTGACTATAGGAGGCAGGGACCATAGGATAAGTAGCGTGCCTATAGGAGGCAGGGACCATAGGATAAGCAGCGTGACTATAGGAGGCAG
Source organism: Rhinophrynus dorsalis (assembly GCA_037306005.1). Classification (NCBI taxonomy): domain Eukaryota; kingdom Metazoa; phylum Chordata; class Amphibia; order Anura; family Rhinophrynidae; genus Rhinophrynus; species Rhinophrynus dorsalis. The sequence goes on along the minus strand of CM074725.1, from coordinate 3,014,438 downwards.
GGACCATAGGGATAAGCAGCGTGACTATAGGAGGCAGGGACCATAGGGATAAGCAGCGTGCCTATAGGAGGCAGGGACCATATAGATAAGCAGCGTGCCTATAGGAGGCAGGGACCATAGGGATAAGCAGCGTGACTATAGGAGGCAGGGACCATAGAGATAAGCAGCGTGACTATAGGAGGCAGGGACCATAGAGATAAGCAGCGTGACTATAGGAGGCAGGGACCATATAGATAAGCAGCGTGCCTATAGGAGGCAGGGACCATAGGGATAAGCAGCGTGACTATAGGAGGCAGGGACCATAGAGATAAGCAGCGTGACTATAGGAGGCAGGGACCATAGAGATAAGCAGCGTGCCTATAGGAGGCAGGGACCATAGGGATAAGCAGCGTGCCTATAGGAGGCAGGGACCATAGAGATAAGCAGCGTGCCTATAGGAGGCAGGGACCATAGAGATAAGCAGCGTGCCTATAGGAGGCAGGGACCATAGGGATAAGCAGCGTGCCTATAGGAGGCAGGGACCATAGGGATAAGTAGCGTACCTATAGGATGCAGGGACCATAGGGATAAGTAGCGTGCTTATAGGATGCAGGGACCATAGGGATAAGCAGCGTGACTATAGGAGGCAGGAACCATAGGGATAAGCAGCGTGACTATAGGATGCAGGGACCATAGAGATAAGCAGCGTGCCTATAGGATGCAGGGACCATAGAGATAAGCAGCGTGCCTATAGGAGGCAGGGACCATAGAGATAAGCAGCGTGCCTATAGGAGGCAGGGACCATAGAGATAAGCAGCGTGCCTATAGGAGGCAGGGACCATAGTGATAAGCAGCGTGACTATAGGAGGCGGGGACCATAGGGATAAGCAGCGTGCCTATAGGAGGCAGGGACCATAGAGATGAGCAGCGTGACTATAGGAGGCGGGGACCATAGGGATAAGCAGCGTGCCTATAGGAGGCAGGGACCATAGGGATAAGTAGCGTGCCTATAGGAGGCAGGGACCATAGGGATAAGCAGCGTGCCTATAGGATGCAGGGACCATAGAGATAAGCAGCGTGACTATAGGAGGCAGGGACCATAGAGATAAGCAGCGTGCCTATAGGAGGTAGGGACCATAGGGATAAGCAGCGTGACTATAGGAGGCAGGGACCATAGATATAAGCAGCGTGCCTATAGGATGCAGGGACCATAGAGATAAGCAGCGTGCCTATAGGAGGCAGGGACCATAGAGATAAGCAGCGTGACTATAGGAGGCAGGGACCATAGAGATAAGCAGCGTGCCTATAGTAGGCAGGGACCATAGAGATAAGCAGCGTGCCTATAGGAGGCAGGGACCATAGAGATAAGCAGCGTGACTATAGGAGGCGGGGAACATAGGGATAAGCAGCGTGCCTATAGGAGGCAGGGACCATAGAGATAAGCAGCGTGACTATAGGAGGCGGGGACCATAGGGATAAGCAGCGTGCCTATAGGAGGCAGGGACCATAGAGATAAGCAGCGTGCCTATAGGAGGCAGGGACCATAGGGATAAGCAGCGTGACTATAGGATGCAGGGACCATAGGGATAAGCAGCGTGCCTATAGGAGGCAGGGACCATAGGGATAAGCAGCGTGACTATAGGAGGCGGGGACCATAGAGCTAAGCAGCGTGACTATAGGAGGCAGGGACCATAGAGATAAGCAGCGTGCCTATAGGATGCAGGGACCATAGAGATAAGCAGCGTGCCTATAGGAGGCAGGGACCATAGGGATAAGCAGCGTGCCTATAGGAGGCAGGGACCATAGGGATAAGCAGCGTGACTATAGGAGGCGGGGACCATAGAGATAAGCAGCGTGACTATAGGAGGCAGGGACCATAGAGATAAGCAGCGTGCCTATAGGAGGCAGGGACCATAGAGATAAGCAGCGTGCCTATAGGAGGCAGGGACCATAGAGATAAGCAGCGTGCCTATAGGAGGCAGGGACCATAGAGATAAGCAGCGTGACTATAGGAGGCAGGGACCATAGAGATAAGCAGCGTGCCTATAGGAGGCAGGGACCATAGAGATAAGCAGCGTGCCTATAGGAGGCAGGGACCATAGAGATAAGCAGCGTGCCTATAGGAGGCAGGGACCATAGGGATAAGCAGCGTGACTATAGGAGGCAGGGACCATAGAGATAAGCAGCGTGACTATAGGAGGCAGGGACCATAGGGATAAGCAGCGTGCCTATAGGAGACAGGGACCATAGGGATAAGCAGCGTGACTATAGGAGGCAGGGACCATAGGGATAAGCAGCGTGACTATAGGAGGCAGGGACCATAGAGATAAGCAGCGTGACTATAGGAGGCAGGGACCATAGAGATAAGCAGCGTGCCTATAGGAGGCGGGGACCATAGAGATAAGCAGCGTGCCTATAGGAGGCAGGGACCATAGGGATAAGCAGCGTGACTATAGGAGGCAGGGACCATAGAGATAAGCAGCGTGCCTATAGGAGGCAGGGACCATAGAGATAAGCAGCGTGCCTATAGGAGGCAGGGACCATAGAGATAAGCAGCGTGACTATAGGAGGCGGGGACCATAGGGATAAGCAGCGTGCCTATAGGAGGCAGGGACCATAGAGATAAGCAGCGTGCCTATAGGAGGCAGGGACCATAGAGATAAGCAGCGTGCCTATAGGAGGCAGGGACCATAGGGATAAGCAGCGTGACTATAGGATGCAGGGACCATAGGGATAAGCAGCGTGCCTATAGGAGGCAGGGACCATAGGGATAAGCAGCGTGACTATAGGAGGCGGGGACCATAGAGATAAGCAGCGTGACTATAGGAGGCAGGGACCATAGAGATAAGCAGCGTGCCTATAGGATGCAGGGACCATAGAGATAAGCAGCGTGCCTATAGGAGGCAGGGACCATAGGGATAAGCAGCGTGCCTATAGGAGGCAGGGACCATAGGGATAAGCAGCGTGCCTATAGGAGGCAGGGACCATAGGGATAAGCAGCGTGACTATAGGAGGCGGGGACCATAGAGATAAGCAGCGTGACTATAGGAGGCAGGGACCATAGATATAAGCAGCGTGCCTATAGGATGCAGGGACCATAGAGATAAGCAGCGTGCCTATAGGAGGCAGGGACCATAGGGATAAGCAGCGTGACTATAGGAGGCAGGGACCATAGGGATAAGCAGCGTGACTATAGGAGGCGGGGACCATAGAGATAAGCAGCGTGACTATAGGAGGCAGGGACCATAGAGATAAGCAGCGTGCCTATAGGAGGCAGGGACCATAGAGATAAGCAGCGTGCCTATAGGAGGCAGGGACCATAGAGATAAGCAGCGTGACTATAGGAGGCAGGGACCATAGAGATAAGCAGCGTGACTATAGGATGCAGGGACCATAGGGATAAGCAGCGTGACTATAGGAGGCAGGGACCATAGAGATAAGCAACGTGCCTATAGGAGGCAGGGACCATAGAGATAAGCAGCGTGACTATAGGAGGCAGGGACCATAGAGATAAGCAGCGTGCCTATAGGAGGCAGGGACCATAGAGATAAGCAGCGTGCCTATAGGAGGCAGGGACCATAGAGATAAGCAGCGTGCCTATAGGAGGCAGGGACCATAGGGATAAGCAGCGTGACTATAGGAGGCAGGGACCATAGAGATAAGCAGCGTGACTATAGGAGGCAGGGACCATAGGGATAAGCAGCGTGCCTATAGGAGGCAGGGACCATAGAGATAAGCAGCGTGACTATAGGAGGCGGGGACCATAGAGATAAGCAGCGTGCCTATAGGATGCAGGGACCATAGGGATAAGCAGCGTGCCTATAGGAGGCAGGGACCATAGGGATAAGCAGCGTGACTATAGGAGGCAGGGACCATAGAGATAAGCAGCGTGACTATAGGAGGCAGGGACCATAGAGATAAGCAGCGTGACTATAGGATGCAGGGACCATAGGGATAAGTAGCGTGACTATAGGAGGCAGGGACCATAGGGATAAGCAGCGTGCCTATAGGAGGCAGGGACCATAGGGATAAGCAGCGTGACTATAGGAGGCAGGGACCATAGAGATAAGCAGCGTGACTATAGGAGGCAGGGACCATAGGGATAAGCAGCGTGCCTATAGGAGGCAGGGACCATAGAGATAAGCAGCGTGCCTATAGGAGGCAGGGACCATAGGGATAAGCAGCGTGACTATAGGATGCAGGGACCATAGGGATAAGTAGCGTGACTATAGGAGGCAGGGACCATAGAGATAAGCAGCGTGACTATAGGAGGCAGGGACCATAGGGATAAGCAGAGTGACTATAGGAGGCAGGGACCATAGAGATAAGCAGCGTGCCTATAGGAGGCAGGGACCATAGGGATAAGCAGCGTGCCTATAGGAGGCAGGGACCATAGGGATAAGCAGCGTGCCTATAGGAGGTAGGGACCATAGAGATAAGCAGCGTGCCTATAGGAGGCAGGGACCATAGAGATAAGTATCGTGCCTATAGGATGCAGGGACCATAGGGATAAGCAGCGTGCCTATAGGAGGCAGGGACCATAGAGATAAGCAGCGTGACTATAGGAGGCAGGGACCATAGAGATAAGCAGCGTGACTATAGGATGCAGGGACCATAGGGATAAGCAGCGTGCCTATAGGAGGTAGGGACCATAGGGATAAGCAGCGTGCCTATAGGAGGTAGGGACCATAGAGATAAGCAGCGTGCCTATAGGAGGCAGGGACCATAGGGATAAGCAGCGTGCCTATAGGATGCAGGGACCATAGGGATAAGCAGCGTGCCTATAGGAGGCAGGGACCATAGAGATAAGCAGCGTGCCTATAGGAGGCAGGGACCATAGAGATAAGCAGCGTGCCTATAGGAGGCAGGGACCATAGAGATAAGTAGCGTGACTATAGGATGCAGGGACCATAGAGATAAGCAGCGTGCCTATAGGAGGCAGGGACCATAGAGATAAGCAGCGTGACTATAGGAGGCAGGGACCATAGAGATAAGCAGCGTGACTATAGGAGGCAGGGACCATAGAGATAAGCAGCGTGACTATAGGAGGCAGGGACCATAGAGATAAGCAGCGTGCCTATAGGAGGCAGGGACCATAGGGATAAGCAGCGTGCCTATAGGAGGCAGGGACCATAGGGATAAGCAGCGTGACTATAGGATGCAGGGACCATAGGGATAAGCAGCGTGACTATAGGAGGCAGGGACCATAGAGATAAGCAGCGTGCCTATAGGAGGCAGGGACCATAGGGATAAGCAGCGTGCCTATAGGAGGCAGGGACCATAGAGATAAGCAGCGTGCCTATAGGAGGCAGGGACCATAGAGATAAGCAGCGTGACTATAGGAGGCAGGGACCATAGAGATAAGCAGCGTGCCTATAGGAGGCAGGGACCATAGAGATAAGCAGCGTACCTATAGGAGGCGGGGACCATAGGGATAAGTAGCGTGCCTATAGGAGGCAGGGACCATAGAGATAAGCAGCGTGCCTATAGGAGGCAGGGACCATAGAGATAAGCAGCGTGACTATAGGAGGTAGGGACCATAGAGATAAGCAGCGTGACTATAGGAGGCAGGGACCATAGGGATAAGCAGCGTGCCTATAGGATGCAGGGACCATAGAGATAAGCAGCGTGCCTATAGGATGCAGGGACCATAGAGATAAGCAGCGTGCCTATAGGAGGCGGGGACCATAGAGATAAGCAGCGTGCCTATAGGAGGCAGGGACCATAGGGATAAGCAGCGTGCCTATAGGAGGCAGGGACCATAGGGATAAGCAGCGTGCCTATAGGAGGCAGGGACCATAGGGATAAGCAGCGTGACTATAGGAGGCAGGGACCATAGAGATAAGCAGCGTGCCTATAGGAGGCAGGGACCATAGAGATAAGCAGCGTGCCTATAGGAGGCAGGGACCATAGAGATAAGCAGCGTGCCTATAGGAGGCAGGGACCATAGGGATAAGCAGCGTGCCTATAGGATGCAGGGACCATAGAGATAAGCAGCGTGCCTATAGGAGGCAGGGACCATAGGGATAAGCAGCGTGCCTATAGGATGCAGGGACCATAGAGATAAGCAGCGTGCCTATAGGAGGCAGGGACCATAGAGATAAGCAGCGTGCCTATAGGAGGTAGGGACCATAGAGATAAGCAGCGTGCCTATAGGAGGCAGGGACCATAGGGATAAGCAGCGTGACTATAGGAGGCAGGGACCATAGAGATAAGCAGCGTGCCTATAGGAGGCAGGGACCATAGGGATAAGCAGCGTGCCTATAGGAGGCAGGGACCATAGAGATAAGCAGCGTGCCTATAGGAGGCAGGGACCATAGAGATAAGCAGCGTGCCTATAGGAGGCAGGGACCATAGAGATAAGCAGCGTGACTATAGGATGCAGGGACCATAGAGATAAGCAGCGTGCCTATAGGAGGCAGGGACCATAGAGATAAGCAGCGTGACTATAGGAGGCAGGGACCATAGAGATAAGCAGCGTGCCTATAGGAGGCAGGGACCATAGAGATAAGCAGCGTGCCTATAGGAGGCAGGGACCATAGAGATAAGCAGCGTGCCTATAGGAGGCAGGGACCATAGAGATAAGCAGCGTGACTATAGGAGGCAGGGACCATAGGGATAAGCAGCGTGACTATAGGAGGCAGGGACCATAGAGATAAGCAGCGTGACTATAGGAGGCAGGGACCATAGAGATAAGCAGCGTGCCTATAGGATGCAGGGACCATAGAGATAAGCAACGTGCCTATAGGATGCAGGGACCATAGAGATAAGCAGCGTGCCTATAGGAGGCAGGGACCATAGAGATAAGCAGCGTGCCTATAGGATGCAGGGACCATAGGGATAAGCAGCGTGCCTATAGGAGGCGGGGACCATAGAGATAAGCAGCGTGCCTATAGGAGGCAGGGACCATAGAGATAAGCAGCGTGACTATAGGAGGCAGGGACCATAGAGATAAGCAGCGTGACTATAGGAGGCAGGGACCATAGGGATAAGCAGCGTGACTATAGGAGGCAGGGACCATAGGGATAAGCAGCGTGACTATAGGAGGCAGGGACCATAGGGATAAGCAGCGTGACTATAGGAGGCAGGGACCATAGGGATAAGTAGCGTGACTATAGGAGGCAGGGACCATAGAGATAAGCAGCGTGCCTATAGGAGGCAGGGACCATAGAGATAAGCAGCGTGACTATAGGAGGCAGGGACCATAGGGATAAGCAGCGTGCCTATAGGAGGCAGGGACCATAGGGATAAGCAGTGTGCCTATAGGAGGCAGGGACCATAGAGATAAGCAGCGTGACTATAGGAGGCAGGGACCATAGAGATAAGCAGCGTGCCTATAGGAGGCAGGGACCATAGGGATAAGCAGCGTGCCTATAGGAGGCAGGGACCATAGAGATAAGCAGCGTGACTATAGGAGGCAGGGACCATAGAGATAAGCAGCGTGCCTATAGGAGGCGGGGACCATAGAGATAAGCAGCGTGCCTATAGGAGGCAGGGACCATAGGAATAAGCAGCGTGACTATAGGAGGCAGGGACCATAGGGATAAGCAGCGTGCCTATAGGAGGCAGGGACCATAGGGATAAGCAGCGTGCCTATAGGAGGCAGGGACCATAGGGATAAGCAGCGTGACTATAGGAGGCAGGGACCATAGAGATAAGCAGCGTGCCTATAGGAGGCAGGGACCATAGAGATAAGCAGCGTGCCTATAGGAGGCGGGGACCATAGGGATAAGCAGCGTGCCTATAGGAGGTAGGGACCATAGAGATAAGCAGCGTGCCTATAGGAGGCAGGGACCATAGGGATAAGCAGCGTGCCTATAGGAGGCAGGGACCATAGAGATAAGCAGCGTGACTATAGGAGGCAGGGACCATAGAGATAAGCAGCGTGCCTATAGGAGGCAGGGACCATAGAGATAAGCAGCGTGACTATAGGAGGCAGGGACCATAGGGATAAGCAGCGTGACTGTAGGAGGTAGGAACCATAGAGATAAGCAGCGTGCCTATAGGAGGCGGGGACCATAGGGATAAGCAGCGTGCCTATAGGAGGCAGGGACCATAGAGATAAGCAGCGTGCCTATAGGAGGCAGGGACCATAGGGATAAGTAGCGTGCCTATAGGAGGCAGGGACCATAGAGATAAGCAGCGTGCCTATAGGAGGCAGGGACCATAGGGATAAGCAGCGTGCCTATAGGAGGCGGGGACCATAGAGATAAGCAGCGTGCCTATAGGAGGCAGGGACCATAGGGATAAGCAGCGTGCCTATAGGAGGCAGGGACCATAGAGATAAGCAGCGTGCCTATAGGAGGCAGGGACCATAGAGATAAGTAGCGTGTCTATAGGAGGCGGGGACCATAGAGATAAGCAGCGTGCCTATAGGAGGCAGGGACCATAGGGATAAGCAGCGTGACTATAGGAGGGAGGGACCATAGGGATAAGTATCGTGCCTATAGGAGGCAGGGACCATAGAGATGAGCAGCGTGCCTATAGGAGGCAGGGACCATAGGGATAAGCAGCGTGGCTATAGGAGGCAGGGACCATAGGGAGGGAATAAGTGGACAGAAGGAAGGAGAGGTTCCAGAGCAAGGATAAAGAGAGAGGGGCCTCCCTGCCTGGTCCTGTTTGAGATGGTGAACGGGTCGGACAAAAAACAATCTATTAATCTGGACCTTAACCAATGAGAGAGAATAAAGGCTCATAATCGCTGACAGAAAGAATGATCCAGTGCTAGGTTTCTGAGACAAAATAAGGCCAGGCAGCCCTAGCAAATACCTTTTCTACATCTATCGAAAGGAACAGAGAGAGAGTCCGTGCCGAGGAGGCAGAGTGAAGTCAGACAATGGTCTTGGCTATATTGTTTTTTGATTCTGTATGGGAATGTAATAAAGGTTTTAAACAGTTAGCCATAACCTTAGAGATAAGTTTTAGGTCAACGTTTAGTAAAGAGATTGGTATATAGTGTGTGTGTGTGTGTGTGTGTGTGTGTGTGTGTGTGTGTGTGTGCGCGCGTATATATATATATATATATATATATATATATATATATATATATATATATATAATATGCCCAAGAGAGTAAGCAGATGAGAAATCAAACCCTACCATTCATTTTTTTCATTTTCCTTCCCTTAATTGTAAAAGGCTGCCAGGTAGGCAGTACCATACTAACCTTGCCCTCCCACACCCGTGGGGCACAGGGGGGAATGTATGAGCAGAATTTCCTCTACAAGAGCCCTCAGACAGACCCAAGGGCCCCCAGAGCCCCCCAAAGTGACCATTCTTGGACCAAAGAAGGAATCACAAACAGGAACCGTAATGTAGGTCCCCTATCAAGGCATAAATGTGTGAGGCAGGTTGGGACCCGCAGAGAAGGAGACACCCGAGACAGGGTAGGGCACAGTCCACCCCGGTGAACCCCAAAGTCCATAAATCAGACAAAACCAACCTGCATTGAGCAACCCCAGGCAGACCCAATGCCCACCAGCTATCCCCCACAGAAACCATGCAGAGTCAAATGTGGAGAGTATAAATAAAGTCAGGTCAGGAGGTCAACCTCCAAATAGAAATAGGTGGCTCCAGAACAGTAGAAGACAATCCACTACTGAACATATGCAAAGGGCGTCCGGAGAAGGTAGGCCGAGTGGAAACAAGCCGCATAACTGCATGCACCCCCTTCCCCGGCCGTCAATATATACCAGTGGGGAATAAGCACAAGAGGAGTAAATTGAGACCAATGCGGCTTAATAATGAGGTTTGCAGTGAAATGAGAAATAAGAAACAGGTTTTTAACATGTAAGTCAGACAGATGCATAATAAAAATATATAAAGAATGTAATAAAATCTGCAAACAAGCAATTAGGTATCTAAAACTAAAAATGAGAGAAGTATTGGTTGTAGAAACAAACTTGCTACATATACTCTAAATGGGAAACAACTTGGGAAATCCTCATTAGATAAAGATTTAGGAGTACTGATAGACAATAGTCTTCACAGCAGTGTGCAGAGTCACTCAGCTGCTGCAAGAGCAAATAGAGTACTAGCCTGCATAAAAAGAGGTGTAAAAGCAAGGGATGCTAATATTGTCCTACCTCTGTATAAATCCTTGGTTAGGCCTCATTTAGAATATGGAGTACAATTTTGGGCGCCTGTTCTAAAAAAAGACATTACTGAACTAGAAAAGGTGCAGAGACGTGCAACAAAACTGATAAAGGGATTGGAGGATCTGAGTTACAAAGAGAGACTAGCCAGACTGGGTTTGTTTACATTAGAAAAGAGACGTCTAAGGGGTGATATGATACCATTTACAAATACATTCAAGGTCAATACAAAGAACTATCCAATGAATTATTTATTTTATAGAGCTGAGCTAAGAACAAGAGGTCATCCATTAAGACTTGAGGAAAGGCGCTTTCGACTAAAACACAGGCAGGGATTCTTTACAGTAAGGGCGGTAAGGCTATGGAATTCTTTGCCTCGGGATGCTGTGCTTGCAGATAATGTAACTGCATTCAAAAAAGCAATGGATGCCTATCTAGCACAGAACAATATTGACAGTTATGACAGATGGCTTCAAAGCAAATAGGATATTGAGCCGGGGAACTATTTGACACACACACACACACACACACACACACACACACACACACACACACACACACACACACACACACACACACACACACACACACACACACACACACACACACACACACACCCCCCCCCCCCCACTGGGAATTGCTCCAGAGGGCTTTTTTTGTTGCCTTCCTCTGGATCAACAGGGGTGTTATTGGCATGGGCTGGACTTGATGGACGCATGTCTTTTTTCAGCCTTATCTACTATGTTACTATTGAAAAAAACAATTCTACAAGTATATTAATAACAAAATTATTAAGGTTGATATTAGTCCTCCTTGACTGAGACAGGTGAATTAATTAGTGAGGATAAGGCTGACACCCTAAATACATTACATAGTAAATAAGGGTGAAAAAAAACACAAGTCTATCAAGTTCAACCCTTGCCTCATAACTCAGAGACATGAGAACTGTATAGTTTTCCTTCTGCCAAATAAGTTAGTCTTTATCAGACCTTCCTGATTTACCTACTAATACACCATATAACCCAGTATGTTCCCTTTTGAAAGGGAACAGTATCCATTTTACCTGCCATAACCACGTCTTTTGGCAAGGCATTCCATAATTTAACAGACCTTACTGTAAAAAACCCTTTCCTCTGCTGAAGTTGAAACGTCTTTCCTCTAATCTCAAGGGGTGACCTCTGGTCATCTGATCAGGTCTTAGAATGGATAGCTCACCAGAGAGATCCTTGTATTGACCTCTCATATACTTGTACAATGTGAAAAGGTCTCCTCTTAGTCGTCTTTTCTCTAGAGTAAATAAACCAAGTTTGTCTAGTTGTTACTCATACGTCAAGTCCTCAGTTCCCTTAATTAATTTTGTTTCACTTTGCTTTACCCTCTCCAGTTCTAGAATATAATTTCTCGGTCGTTCAATATAGGTTACTGGTAATTTTGGATAGGTGACCGCCCCTTTAAGTAGGCAGGAACAATTCTTGAAGAGAATGCTGGGTGGCTCCTACCTCCTCTCCTTAGCTGCATCTAGCCACTCCCCTGCTGTAAGATTTGTTCCTTGATGAAGATACAAGGCAAGAGAACAGTTGTGCTATAGTTTTAGCTTATTTTTTTGTTTTCTGTTAGATCTGGAATACCACCATTAGGCGGATTACCATTACTGACATTCCCTAGTGGATAGCTCAGTTTCCAGGCACTGTGGTGGACCTCTCAGCCCTGGGGGGGAAATCTTGTTCAGCAAGTTCTTTCCCTAGGAGTTGCCCACTGAGGCTTCTTCTTCATACATGGTAGTCTGAAGACTGAAGACCTGCTAAAAAGGAGAGCAACCCTTTGAGTGCTGCAGGTCCGCATGCCCCACAGTCCCCCTCCGCACAGGGGTCTCCTCTGGACTTCCTATTACATACTCATGCACTCATTGGGTTTGTCTGTATGTCTGTTTGGGGACTGGAGCACGTTTCTGTGGTAAATTAACATTTTGTGTACTGATTTGGCATCTTCTAGGGGGTTTTAGCACTTTTCCCTTCAGGGTATAGTGTTTCTTTGCTTTTTAAAATGTTTTGTGATACTTTTTACAACTTTTTTACCTCACTGTGCTTTACCGCATAGACGCCATTGCTTCATTCACCTCTATGGGACTTTACACTTTTGGGCATATCTCTGCAACCGCTCCATGTAGGGACTTCAGAGATGGCTCATTTTGTTTGTCTGCCCTTAGTTTATCATCCGATCAACGTTCTGTGTGTTTTGGGGGGCTCAGGGGGCTTCGGGCCTTAGCAGACTCGTTTCTGATCGTCTCACGTTGTGGCAGCCATTTTCTGCTTTCCCTTCATGCGTATCCTACGCAGGGCTTGGACTCTCCTTCTCTCCTCAGCAGATTAACCCTTCGCCTGCCAGTTAAGTGCAAGTTAGTGATTTCTGGGGGGGGGGGGAATTTTAATCCTGCACACTGTATTTGGTTGTTTCCTTATGCTTTGGATGTTTTGACACTGTGAGGATGTCAACTCCATTGGAACTTGGGGCCAGATCTAAGACTAAGGATACCTGGGTCCCCCATTGCGCACTGCTGCTCATGTCAATCAGGGTTACCTAGAGAATCTTCAGGTCATTTATGCCCAGCATGTGCTGCTGCCCCCAGGAACCTCCAGCTATGCACTAGAGCCACTGTGGATGCAAGAGTTTAAGGCCACTACTAGAGACCTCAGGTCTACCTTGCAACTCCTTCAATCCCAATTGCAGGGGTTTTCCAGTTCTGGCAGCCCCCTACTCCTATCAGGTCTTCCCTACCAAAACCGCAGAGAGTGCCTGATGTATCTGACGACTCTGAGGAAGAACTGTTGGTGGATTCTGATGAGGGGAAATAATCTGTAGTGGTCTCTTCCCAATTCTTTGGAGACCCCTTTGAAGCTGACCCTGATCCCTCAGCTGAGGGCCTGATGAGGTCAGTGTTAAACCTGCTAAACATCCCCTTGGTTCCAGAGGCTCCCACGGAACCCTCAGGAGTCTAAGAAGCAGTCTACCTGTTTTCCACCTAACCGCACTCTTGACCATATTGTGTCTGACAAGTGGAAAGCTCCTGACAAGAAGCCTTCTGTATCTAAGAAGTTTGCTAAGTTGTATCCCTTTTCTGAAGCGGCATTAGCTCAATGGGCTCATCCACCCAAGGTGGACGCTCCAGACTTTCTAAATCCACTGCTCTGCCTGTGGCAGACTCATCTGTCCTCAAGGACTGGACTAACAGGAAGCTTGAGACATCCCTGAAGACAATCTTTGCTATGGCTGGAACTTTGTTACACCTGGCATTCGTCGCTGCTTGGGTGAACGGGGCCATTGCAGTTTGGACTGAACAGCTGACTAGCTGTCCGTCAGGGAGCTCCTACTGCTGATATGTTGCGGCTCCTTGCCAACATCTCTGAGGCTCAGCATTATGTTTCTGCTGCTATATTTGACGCCATCTGCTTGGTGGCTAGAGTTTCTACCATGTCTGTGGTAGCCAGACGGGCTATTTGGCTCAAGATCTGGTCTGCAGACACTACCTCTAAGAAAGCATTGCTTTCGTTACCTTTTCAGGACACCTCTCTGTTTGGATCAGAGCATAAAGACCTCATTAGTGAGGCCACAGGGGGTAAGAGTAGCCTACTACCCTTAGTGCCTAGGGAGAAGCCTCCAGCGAAGTGGAATCAGCTTTTTCGTCCCTTTCAGGCTGAGGCTCGCACTGCGAACCAGGCGGTTCCCCAGGCTCCATGCTCCTCCTCCAAGCCCAAACAACAGTGGAGGGCCAAGCAGTCCTCCACGAAGCCCAAGGCTTACAAACCTTCTTTGGCTTGACACGCCAAACCCCGGTCCCCACGCTCCAGTGTGTGGTCATTTGCGCCACTTCCTTAGTGTTTGGACAGACACCGTGGTGGATACATGGGGTTTGCAGGTTGTGTCAGAGGAGTACAGGATCCCTTTTGCCTCTCTTCCCCTGTTCAGGTTCTTTCCTTCTCACACTCCTCAGGGAGCGGAGAAGTGCCGTCTGTTCCATGGTGCTGTCCAGACCCTTTTGGACAAGGGGATTCTGGAACCAGTTCCAGAACCTGTACCGGGAATAGGTTCGGGTTTTTACTCCAACCTGTTTGTGGTTTCCAAGAAAAACAGCGGCTGTCGTCCAATTTTGGACCTAAAGTACCTCCATTCCTTTGTGGTCAAGTCTCACTATCACCAGGAGTCCCTGAGGATGGTGATCGCAACCATGTCTCCTGGGGAATTTCTCGCTTCTCCTGGATTTTCAGGATGCATACCTGCATATTGCCATTCATCCAGAGAGCCATCAGTACCTCAGGTTTGCTTGCGACCAAGTGCATTTTCAGTTTTCTGCTCTTCATTTTGGTCTAACTACAGGTCCCCAGGTCTTCAATTGCATCCTGAGTGCTTTAGTGGCTGTCCTACACAGGGATTGCATCAGAGTCACTCCATACATGGACGACTTGCTTCTGAAGGCTCCCTCTCCGGGACTCCTTCATCAGCTGGTCAAGGACTGCATTCATGCACTGACCCGTCACTGATGGATCCTCAACATGGACAAGTCGAACCTTGTACCATCTAGTCTGCCTGTCTTCCTGGGTCTCCTCTTCGACACCAAACAGGGCATGGTGTTTCTCACGGACGAGGTGGCTCTCCAAATCGTCCACAAGGTGTCTGCTGTTCTGGCTCATGATCCAGTTCCAGCAAAAAAGCTGACCTCCCTAGTAGGGAAGTTCATTTCCACCATAGAAGCGGTTCCGTTTGCCATGGCTCACACCAGGGAACTTCAGAAGTTTGTGATCCATGAGTGCAGGGGTCTGCCGGATCTATTGAAGATGTCTGTGTCTCTTCCCCTTCACATGGAGCCGAGCCTGTCGTGGTGGCTCAACCTCTCCAATCTGCTGAAGGGCAGTCCCTTCCTAATATCCTTCTGAACTACCGTGATGACTGATGCCAGCCTTTCCGACTGGGGAGCGGTCCTGGGTCACAGCAATGCCCAGGGTCGGTGGTCTTCAGAGGACTGTCTCCTTCCCATCAATGTGTTGGAGCTTCAATCAATATTTCATGCCCTTCACCACTGGACGCTCCACCTGTAGGAGTGACCAGTCAGAGTCCAGTCCGTCAACGCCAGGGTCATGGCTTACATCAACAAGCAAGGTGGTACTAGAAGTCTAGCAGCTTGGTTAGAGGTCAAAGCTATTTTAACCTGGGCAGGAGAACATGTTCCTGCCATATCCGCAGTTCACATTCCCATCGCAGACAACGTGCTGGCAGACTTCCTAAGTTGACACACAGTGGACAGTGGAGAGTGGGAACTGAATCAAGAAGTGTTCAACCTCATTGTTCAGAAGTGGGGACTTCCTTGCATCGATCTGATGGCGACAAGGCACAATCGGAAGGTTCTGTTATGCTCTCGCTGGCGGGACCCTCTAGCTTTGGCAGTAGATACCATGTCGATCCCATGGCACTTCCCTCTGGCATACATCTTTCCTCCCATTCCCATGCTACACAGGGTGTTGCGGAAACTGAATCTGGAGGGCTCTCCAGTCGTTCTGGTTGCTCCGTACTGGCCTCGTCAAGCTTGGTTTCCGGAGCTTCTGGTTCTCTCCGTCGCGGAGCCCTTTTGGCTTCCCCGCCATCCGGATCTTCTTCTGCAGGGGTACCTGTGGAAGGAGGATGTGGACCGTCTGGGTTTGACAGCATGGAAATTGAGTCCTCAATATTGAAGAAGGGTTTTTCTTCGGGTGTGATGGCCACTATGCTTATTGCCCGCAAACCATTTTCCTCTAAGGTGTACCGCAGAGTCTGGTCTTCCTTTCTCTCCTGGTGTGCCGATAAGGATCTTTCCCAGGACTTTGATCTGCCAACAGTCCTGGCCTTCCTACAGGATGGCGTGGACAAGGGCCTTAGCCTGAGTTCCCTTAAGGTTCAGGCTTCTGCTCTCTCTGTTTTCTTTCAGAGACGCATGTCTATCATTCCGGATGTTAAGGTGTTCTTTCAGGGTGTCGCTCATACTTGCCCTGCTTTTCGACATCCTGCTCCTTAGTAGTATCTTGGGCGTCCTTTAGCGCCCTCCATTTGAGTCTTTGGCTACTATTCCTCTGCATATGCTGACTTGGAAAATTGCCTTTCTCCTGGCGATTGTGTCTGTTCGCCGTGTTGCAGAGTTGCATGCCCTGTCTTGTAAACCACCCTTTTTGGTGTTTCACAAAGACAAGGCGGTTCTTCGCACTTCTCAGGAGCGTCTCCCTAAGGTGGTCTCTGAATTCCACATTAATCATAAAATTGTGGTGCCCTTTTTCTGTCCTGAGCCTACATCTGGCAAGGAGAGGGATCTTCACTTGCTGGATGTGGTGCGATGCCTCAAGTTCTTTGTGCACCGCACTGAGTCTGTTCGCCAGTCTGATGCACTGTTCGTCATTCCTGAGGGTCCCAGGGCAGGGAGACGGGCATCCAAGGTGACCATAGCGTCTTGGATTAAGGCTACTATTCGTAAGGCTTACGAACAGCGGAAGAAGCCTGCTCCATTTAGGGTTTCGGCTCATTCCACTAGGTCCATTGGGGCATCTTGGACTTATAAGAATCAAGCCTCAGCTGATCAGTTGTGCAAGGCTGCCACTTTGTTGTCTGTGCACACCTTCTCTAAACATTGCCGTGTTGATATGCTGCCATGTGCAGCGATGCTAGCTTTGGAAGGAATGTCCTGGAGGCAATCTTGCCTGTCTAGGTTCTCCTTTCGTCTCTTCAGTACTCTTTCACTTTTGAGTCCGGTTGGCTCTAGTTCTGTGTGCTTTGCTACAGTTTCTGGTGTGTTTATACCCCAGTTTTTTGTATCCGTTGACGCTTTGTTGTTGTTGTCGGGCTGTTTATGATCTGATGGTTCATATCTGCTCTGGTGACTTTGGGGGCCATGAGCCTGGTCCTTGCCTTACTACTTCTGAGAAACTCAATGGGTGGACATCCCAAAGTTACCAGTAACTTTTATTGGCCGACAGAGAAAAGAGGATTTTAGTCTTACCTGTTAAATGCTTTTCTCTTAGTCCATATAGGTTACTGGTCTTCCATCCTGTCAAGGAACCATGCTTGGCTCTCCTGCGACCGAATGTGGGAGTCCTTTCGGGTTCATGCTCACAGGAATCTTCTTTTCCCTTTTTACTACCTAGTCAATAGTTAGTGTCTCAAATCTTACTGGAAGGGGATTGGCTAGATGTTGCTAAGGAGACGAGGTAGGCTCCACCCAGCATTCTCTTCAAGAATTGGTCCTGCCTACTTAAAGCGGCGGTTGCCTACCCAAAGTTACCAGTAACCTATATGGACTAAGAGAAAACTGATTTAACAGGTAAGTCTAATACCCAGGTCTTTCTCTACCGAGTCCCCTAAAATTGTTCCATTAAGTTGATAAGTAGCCTCCCTCAATGGACTAAGAAAAAAGGATTCATTGGTAAGTAAAAAAAATCCCCTTATCGATGTGAACAGACGAGGCACCACTCTACTCTTGTTTTCTGTTCAGCTTTGTGTAAGTATGGAAAAATGGGGTGTCATTCCTCTACATTCACTGTTCAGCTGTATGTCAGTGTGGACAGACGGAGTGTCATCCTACTCTTGTACTCTGCTGTGGTGTATGTCTGTGTGGACAGATGGAGTATCATCCTACTCTTGTACTCTACTGTGCTGTATGTCAGTGTGGACAGACGGAGTGTCATCCTACTCTTGTACTCTACTGTGCTGTATGTCAGTGTGGACAGACGGAGTGTCATCCTACTCTTGTACTCTACTGTGCTGTATGTCTGTGGACAGACGGAGTGTCATCCTACTCTTGTACTCTACTGTGGTGTATGTCAGTGTGGACAGACGGAGTGTCGTCCTACTCTTGTACTCTACTGTGCTGTATGTCAGTGTGGACAGACGGAGTGTCATCCTACTCTTGTACTCTACTGTGCTGTATGTCAGTGTGGACAGACGGAGTGTCATCCTACTCTTGTACTCTACTGTGCTGTATGTCAGTGTGGACAGACGGAGTATCATCCTACTCTTGTACTCTACTGTGCTGTATGTCAGTGTGGACAGACGGAGTGTCATCCTACTCTTGTACTCTACTGTGGTGTATGTCTGTGTGGACAGACGGAGTGTCATCCTACTCTTGTACTCTACTGTGCTGTATGTCAGTGTGGACAGACGGAGTGTCATCCTACTCTTGTACTGTACTGTGCTGTATGTCAGTGTGGACAGACGGAGTGTCTTCCTACTCTTGTACTCTACTGTGCTGTATGTCAGTGTGGGCAGACGGAGTGTCTTCCTACTCTTGTACTCTACTGTGCTGTATGTCAGTGTGGACAGACGGAGTGTCATCCTACTCTTGTACTCTACTGTGCTGTATGTCAGTGTGGACAGACGGAGTGTCATCCTACTCTTGTACTCTACTGTGCTGTATGTCAGTGTGGACAGACGGAGTATCATCCTACTCTTGTACTCTACTGTGCTGTATGTCAGTGTGGACAGACGGAGTGTCATCCTACTCTTGTACTCTACTGTGGTGTATGTCTGTGGACAGACGGAGTGTCATCCTACTCTTGTACTCTACTGTGGTGTATGTCTGTGTGGACAGACGGAGTGTCATCCTACTCTTGTACTCTACTGTGCTGTATGTCAGTGTGGACAGACGGAGTGTCATCCTACTCTTGTACTGTACTGTGCTGTATGTCAGTGTGGACAGACGGAGTGTCTTCCTACTCTTGTACTCTACTGTGCTGTATGTCAGTGTGGGCAGACGGAGTGTCTTCCTACTCTTGTACTCTACTGTGCTGTATGTCTGTGTGGACAGACGGAGTGTCATCCTACTCTTGTACTCTACTGTGGTGTATGTCAGTGTGGACAGACGGAGTGTCTTCCTACTCTTGTACTCTACTGTGCTGTATGTCAGTGTGGATAGACGGAGTGTCTTCCTACTCTTGTACTCTACTGTGCTGTATGTCTGTGTGGACAGACGGAGTATCATCCTACTCTTGTACTCTACTGTGGTGTATGTCAGTGTGGACAGACGGAGTGTCATCCTACTCTTGTACTCTACTGTGCTGTATGTCAGTGTGGACAGACGGAGTGTCGTCCTACTCTTGTACTCTATTGTGGTGTATGTCAGTGTGGACAGACGGAGTGTCGTCTTACTCTTGTACTCTACTGTGCTGTATGTCAGTGTGGACAGACGAAGTGTCGTCCTACTCTTGTACTCTACTGTGCTGTATGTCAGTGTGGACAGACGGAGTGTCGTCCTACTCTTGTACTCTACTGTGGTGTATGTCAGTGTGGACAGACGGAGTGTCATCCTACTCTTGTACTCTACTGTGCTGTATGTCTGTGTGGACAGACGGAGTGTCATCCTACTCTTGTACTCTACTGTGCTGTATGTCAGTGTGGACAGACGGAGTGTCATCTTACTCTTGTACTCTACTGTGCTGTATGTCAGTGTGGACAGACGGAGTGTCATCCTACTCTTGTACTCTACTGTGCTGTATGTCAGTGTGGACAGACGGAGTGTCATCTTACTCTTGTACTCTACTGTGCTGTATGTCAGTGTGGACAGACGGAGTGTCGTCCTACTCTTGTACTCTACTGTGCTGTATGTCAGTGTGGACAGACGGAGTGTCGTCCTACTCTTGTACTCTACTGTGCTGTATGTCTGTGGATAGACGGAGTGTCATCCTACTCTTGTACTCTACTGTGCTGTATGTCAGTGTGGACAGACGGAGTGTCATCTTACTCTTGTACTCTGCTGTATGTCAGTGTGGACAGACGGAGTATCATCCTACTCTTGTACTCTACTGTGGTGTATGTCAGTGTGGACAGACGGAGTATCATCCTACTCTTGTACTCTACTGTGCTGTATGTCAGTGTGGATAGACGGAGTGTCCTCTTACTCTTGTACTGTACTGTGCTGTATGTCAGTGTGGACAGACGGAGTGTCATCCTACTCTTGTACTCTACTGTGCTGTATGTCAGTGTGGACAGACGGAGTATCATCCTACTCTTGTACTCTACTGTGCTGTATGTCAGTGTGGACAGACGGAGTGTCCTCTTACTCTTGTACTGTACTGTGCTGTATGTCAGTGTGGACAGACGGAGTGTCATCCTACTCTTGTACTCTACTGTGCTGTATGTCAGTGTGGACAGACGGAGTATCATCCTACTCTTGTACTCTACTGTGCTGTATGTCAGTGTGGATAGACGGAGTATCATCCTACTCTTGTACTCTACTGTGCTGTATGTCAGTGTGGACAGACGGAGTGTCATCCTACTCTTGTACTCTACTGTGCTGTATGTCAGTGTGGACAGACGGAGTGTCATCCTACTCTTGTACTCTACTGTGCTGTATGTCAGTGTGGACAGACGGAGTGTCATCCTACTCCCCCATCCTTAATGTGTTCCTTTTGTCTCTGCAGGTGAGCTCCCTTCCGGTTACTGATGCTCTGATTGAGCGGGAGAGTACAACTCAGCTGCGCAAGTGGAGAGAGAATCGGGGAGAGTTACAATACCGCCCCTCACGCCGGCTGCACGGAGCTCGTCAGATACATGAGGAAAAGATGCGTCTGAACCCCTCTCTCAGTGGCAGCCGTCTCAGCCTGTCCAGTATATCCAGCTTCCGACGTCCTTCCCCACCCCCCACTCCCATTCCAGCTGCCCAGCCAGAGTCTATGGTAGTGTCTGAGGGTCTTCGTCCTGCCCTGCCCTCTCCCACCGCTAACAAGACCCCACTCCCACCCCCTAAAGAGGGTGCAAAAAGGGTGAAGGAGAAGCAGAAAGAACAGGAGAAGAAAAGAGAGAAAGAAGAGCGAGAGCGTGAGAGGAGGAGAGAGAAGGAAAGACAGAAAGAAAAAGAGAGAGAGAAACAGAGAGAGAAGGAGGAAAAGCAGAGGGAGAAGGAGAGGGAGAAACAAAGGGAGAAGGAGGAGAGGGAGAAGCAGAAAGAGAAGGAGGGGAGACCGAAGGAGAAGCAGAAAGGGGAAGAGAGGCAGAAGGGGAGGGAGAATCAGAAAGAGGAGGAGAGGCAGAAGGAGAAGGTGGAAAGCAAGCAAAAGAAAGAGAGGAAATTCTCATTTAGACGCAAAGACTCCTCCTCCCCGTCAGTGGATGCCCCCCGAAAGGGCGGCAAAGGGATGATGGACAGCGCAGCGGGAGCTGGGGCAGGCCATGACACCTACTTCTGAAGGACCCACATCTACACACAGACTATGGGGCTCTCCACTGTATTGTGAGGCAGAGAACGCGCTACTTTAGATGAAGTGGGTGTAGAGTCCTCACCACTGACTTACTGAGAAGCCTTCTACACCTGCAACTCGGCACTAACCACACGGCTCCACGGGACATCTGATATTCAGAGTAGAGGGGCCCCCAATGGAAGGAGAACCTGAGAGACAGACCCAGAGCATCTCATGGAGGAGGGGGTTGAAAGCTCCTTGTATGGAGGCAGTGGAGACCATACAAAAGGATTTCCAAGGAGTCTGTGGTCCACAGGAGTGATAAAGGGCCACAGGATACACCTGATCTAAAGGGACATCTCCTGCAGGGCACCAGGGGAGGCTGAGAGCCCAACTGCTAGGTAGAGGGTAGATGTGCTCTAGGGGACAGGATAAGATGAATATGTCAGGTATTTGGTCTCCTCTGTATATCACACACGCCTAGAACTGTATAAAATGTCTAGAACCGTATAACACGTCTAGAACTGTATAACACGTCTAGAACTGTATAACGCATCTAGAACAGGTCCCATTTATCCCGAGTGCAAGGAATCATCAGGCTCTCTGGATAAATCAGGGACTTGTAATATTTCCAGTACAGGGTTAATCAGACTTTTTAGCCCTCCCATGATCCCTGGCCAGCCAGTGGTACTGTGGTCCCCAACAGCTTGAGCTCCAAAGACTGGGTACGTCTGCTCTAGAACTTGTCATAGGAAACATCCAGTGTCCAATATCTGCAGAATGCCTGCTCCAGTCCCCTCTTACATACCCTCATCCCTCCATCTCAGCCCTTTACATACCCCAGCCCTTCAATACCTCTAGTCCCCCTTAAATACTCCCAGTCCCTGGCTCATTATTCGCTCAGCCCCTCAGTCCTCCTCACACCCCCATCTCCTCAATCCTCACCTCCAGCCCCTCAGTCCTCCTCACACCCCCATCTCCTCAATCCTCACCTCCAGCCCCTCAGTCCTCCTCACACCCCCATCTCCTCAATCCTCACCTCCAGCCCCTCAGTCCTCCTCACACCCCCATCCCCTCAGTCCTCCCCTGTCCCTCTTTTCTCCCAGGCCCCAGTCCTCCTCCCACCTCTCTCTTCTGGTCACTAGCACTCCCAGACGCTCAGTCATCCTAAATCGTCCTCCCGCCCCTCTCTCTCCTTTTCTCTCGCACTCCTAGCCCTTCAGTCCTCTTCACTTATACTCCCAGTGTTCCCTGAGTCCTCCTCATCCTATCCCCTCTGTCCTCTTCGCTCACACTCCCAGCCTTTCAGGCATCCTCCGTCCCATAATTATGCACTTCCCCACACTCCTTACCATCATGCACCCCTCAGTAATAGGATATGTGCTCGTTTACAATGATATGAAGTCTACTCTGGCCCTGCAGGAAGCCCCACCCCCACCCCAGTGTCATTGTGTTTACTTCCTGTTTGTATGTGCAGGGTCACGGTATCACTGCTGTAGCCCCTCTACATGTTATTAGGGTGACCCCGGACCCTTCCACATGCATTTCAGGTTTTCACTTTGTTTGTATATATTTTGGTCATATTTCTTCCTTTTTTTAAAAAAAAATAACCCCGTTCTGAGTGCCGTATTGCTGATACTCTGCTATAATTGTTTACAGGCTACAGAGTATCTGTCCCCTAACTTCTGCAGCATGCAGAGCATTATTAACTTTAATGCCATATAGGCCTGCAGAGCATTGGTCTTACACCTATTTGCTTAGGAAGCTGTTTGCCCTATGGGGTATATAGCTGTGTACAATAATCTAATATGTATATATCTGTGAGGAGAAACCTTATATTGGAGGGACTGAAAACTGCTGTATGTATTTCAACAGTTCACCCTGCGCATTTCACTGATGTACATTTCCCAGAGTATGCCTCTGATGGACATTACGCGTTTCACTGATACATATTATCTTTACAGTCACGTGTATTACTGATACATATTATCACTTGTACACACACTGCTCTTTATGTATCACTATTGCACTCTACAATATGTATCACTTCTACACACACTGCTCTTTATGTATCACTATTACACTCTATGTATCACCTCTACACACACTGCTCTTTATGTATCACTATTACACTCTACACTATGTATCACTTCTACACACACTGCTCTTTATGTATCACTATTACACTCTATGTATCACTTCTACACACACTGCTCTTTATGTATCACTATTACACTCTATGTATCACTTCTACACACACTGCTCTTTATGTATCACTAGTACACTCTACTCTATGTATCACTTCTACACACACTGCTCTTTATGTATCACTATTACTCTGTACTGTGTATCACTTCTACACACACTGCTCTTTATGTATCACTATTACACTCTACTCTATGTATCACTTCTACACACACTGCTCTTTATGTATCACTATTACTCTGTACTGTGTATCACTTCTACACACACTGCTCTTTATGTATCACTATTACACTCTACACTATGTATCACTTCTACACACACTGCTCTTTATGTATCACTATTACACTCTATGTATCACTTCTACACACACTGCTCTTTATGTATCACTATTACACTCTATGTATCACTTCTACACACACTGCTCTTTATGTATCACTATTACACTCTGTACTGTGTATCACTTCTACACACACTGCTCTTTATGTATCACTATTACACTCTACACTGTGTATCACTTCTACACACACTGCTCTTTATGTATCACTATTACACTCTGTACTGTGTATCACTTCTACACACACTGCTCTTTATGTATCACTATTACACTCTACACTGTGTATCACTTCTACACACACTGCTCTTTATGTATCACTATTACACTCTATGTATCACTTCTACACACACTGCTCTTTATGTATCACTATTACACTCTATGTATCACTTCTACACACACTGCTCTTTATGTATCACTATTACACTGTACACTATGTATCACTTCTACACACACTGCTCTTTATGTATCACTATTACACTCTGTACTGTGTATCACTTCTACACACACTGCTCTTTATGTATCACTATTACACTCTATGTATCACTTCTACACACACTGCTCTTTATGTATCACTATTACACTCTACACTGTGTATCACTTCTACACACACTGCTCTTTATGTATCACTATTACACTCTACACTATGTATCACTTCTACACACACTGCTCTTTATGTATCACTATTACACTCTATACTGTGTATCACTTCTACACACACTGCTCTTTATGTATCACTATTACACTCTGTACTGTGTATCACTTCTACACACACTGCTCTTTATGTATCACTATTACACTCTATGTATCACTTCTACACACACTGCTCTTTATGTATCACTATTACACTGTACACTATGTATCACTTCTACACACACTGCTCTTTATGTATCACTATTACACTCTACACTGTGTATCACTTCTACACACACTGCTCTTTATGTATCACTATTACACTCTGAACTATGTATCACTTCTACACACACTGCTCTTTATGTATCACTATTACACTCTACACTGTGTATCACTTCTACACACACTGCTCTTTATGTATCACTATTACACTCTATGTATCACTTCTACACACACTGCTCTTTATGTATCACTATTACACTCTATGTATCACTTCTACACACACTGCTCTTTATGTATCACTATTACACTCTACACTGTGTATCACTTCTACACATACTGCTCTTTATGTATCACTATTACACTCTACACTATGTATCACTTGTACACACACTGCTCTTTATGTATCACTATTACACTCTACACTGTGTATCACTTCTACACACACTGCTCTTTATGTATCACTATTACACTCTATGTATCACTTCTACACACACTGCTCTTTATGTATCACTATTACACTCTATGTATCACTTCTACACACACTGCTCTTTATGTATCACTATTACACTCTATGTATCACTTCTACACACACTGCTCTTTATGTATCACTATTACACTCTATGTATCACTTCCACACACACCTCTTTATGTATCACTATTACACTCTGTACTGTGTATCACTTCTACACACACTGCTCTTTATGTATCACTATTACACTCTACACTATGTATCACTTCTACACACACTGCTCTTTATGTATCACTATTACACTATATGTATCACTTCTACACACACTGCTCTTTATGTATCACTATTACACTATATGTATCACTTCTACACACACTGCTCTTTATGTATCACTATTACACTCTACACTATGTATCACTTCTACACACACTGCTCTTTATGTATCACTATTACACTCTACTCTATGTATCACTTCTACACACACTGCTCTTTATGTATCACTATTACACTCTACACTGTGTATCACTTCTACACACACTGCTCTTTATGTATCACTATTACACTCTGTACTATGTATCACTTCTACACACACTGCTCTTTATGTATCACTATTACATTCTACACTATGTATCACTTCTACACACACTGCTCTTTATGTATCACTATTACACTCTACTCTATGTATCACTTCTACACACACTGCTCTTTATGTATCACTATTACACTCTACACTGTGTATCACTTCTACACACACTGCTCTTTATGTATCACTATTACACTCTACTCTATGTATCACTTCTACACATACTGCTCTTTATGTATCACTATTACACTCTATGTATCACTTCTACACACACTGCTCTTTATGTATCACTAGTACACTGTACACTATGTATCACTTCTACACACACTGCTCTTTATGTATCACTAGTACACTGTACACTATGTATCACTTCTACACACACTGCTCTTTAGGTATCACTATTACACTCTGTACTATGTATCACTTCTACACACACTGCTCTTTATGTATCACTAGTACACTATATGTATCACTTCTACACACACTGCTCTTTATGTATCACTATTACACTCTACACTATGTATCACTTCTACACACACTGCTCTTTATGTATCACTATTACACTGTACACTATGTATCACTTCTACACACACTGCTCTTTATGTATCACTATTACACTGTACACTATGTATCACTTCTACACACACTGCTCTTTATGTATCACTATTACACTCTATGTATCACTTCTACACACACTGCTCTTTATGTATCACTATTACACTCTATGTATCACTTCTACACACACTGCTCTTTATGTATCACTAGTACACTGTACACTATGTATCACTTCTACACACACTGCTCTTTATGTATCACTAGTACACTGTACACTATGTATCACTTCTACACATACTGCTCTTTATGTATCACTATTACACTATATGTATCACTTCTACACACACTGCTCTTTATGTATCACTATTACACTCTACACTATGTATCACTTCTACACACACTGCTCTTTATGTATCACTATTACACTCTACTCTATGTATCACTTCTACACACACTGATCTTTATGTATCACTATTACACTCTACACTGTGTATCACTTCTACACACACTGCTCTTTATGTATCACTATTACACTCTGTACTATGTATCACTTCTACACACACTGCTCTTTATGTATCACTATTACATTCTACACTATGTATCACTTCTACACACACTGCTCTTTATGTATCACTATTACACTCTACTCTATGTATCACTTCTACACACACTGCTCTTTATGTATCACTATTACACTCTACTCTATGTATCACTTCTACACATACTGCTCTTTATGTATCACTATTACACTCTATGTATCACTTCTACACACACTGCTCTTTATGTATCACTAGTACACTGTACACTATGTATCACTTCTACACACACTGCTCTTTATGTATAACTAGTACACTGTACACTATGTATCACTTCTACACACACTGCTCTTTAGGTATCACTATTACACTCTGTACTATGTATCACTTCTACACACACTGCTCTTTATGTATCACTAGTACACTATATGTATCACTTCTACACACACTGCTCTTTATGTATCACTATTACACTCTACACTATGTATCACTTCTACACACACTGCTCTTTATGTATCACTATTACACTGTACACTATGTATCACTTCTACACACACTGCTCTTTATGTATCACTATTACACTCTACACTGTGTATCACTTCTACACACACTGCTCTTTATGTATCACTATTACACTGTACACTATGTATCACTTCTACACACACTGCTCTTTATGTATCACTATTACACTGTACACTATGTATCACTTCTACACACACTGCTCTTTATGTATCACTATTACACTGTACACTATGTATCACTTCTACACACACTGCTCTTTATGTATCACTATTACACTCTATGTATCACTTCTACACACACTGCTCTTTATGTATCACTATTACACTCTATGTATCACTTCTACACACACTGCTCTTTATGTATCACTAGTACACTGTACACTATGTATCACTTCTACACACACTGCTCTTTATGTATCACTAGTACACTGTACACTATGTATCACTTCTACACATACTGCTCTTTATGTATCACTATTACACTCTATGTATCACTTCTACACACACTGCTCTTTATGTATCACTATTACACTCTACACTGTGTATCACTTCTACACACACTGCTCTTTATGTATCACTATTACACTCTATACTATGTATCACTTCTACACACACTGCTCTTTATGTATCACTATTACACTGTACACTATGTATCACTTCTACACACACTGCTCTTTATGTATCACTATTACACTCTATGTATCACTTCTACACACACTGCTCTTTATGTATCACTATTACACTCTATGTATCACTTCTACACACACTGCTCTTTATGTATCACTATTACACTCTGTACTGTGTATCACTTCTACACACACTGCTCTTTATGTATCACTATTACACTCTATACTATGTATCACTTCTACACACACTGCTCTTTATGTATCACTATTACACTCTATGTATCACTTCTACACACACTGCTCTTTATGTATCACTATTACACTCTATGTATCACTTCTACACACACTGCTCTTTATGTATCACTATTACACTCTACACTGTGTATCACTTCTACACACACTGCTCTTTATGTATCACTATTACACTCTATACTATGTATCACTTCTACACACACTGCTCTTTATGTATCACTATTACACTGTACACTATGTATCACTTCTACACACACTGCTCTTTATGTATCACTATTACACTCTATGTATCACTTCTACACATACTGCTCTTTATGTATCACTATTACACTCTATGTATCACTTCTACACACACTGCTCTTTATGTATCACTATTACACTCTACACTGTGTATCACTTCTACACACACTGCTCTTTATGTATCACTATTACACTCTATACTATGTATCACTTCTACACACACTGCTCTTTATGTATCACTATTACACTCTATGTATCACTTCTACACACACTGCTCTTTATGTATCACTATTACACTCTATGTATCACTTCTACACACGCTTCTCTTTATGTATCACTAGTACACTGTACACTATGTATCACTTCTACACACACTGCTCTTTATGTATCACTATTACACTCTATGTATCACTTCTACACACACTGCTCTTTATGTATCACTATTACACTCTATGTATCACTTCTACACACGCTTCTCTTTATGTATCACTAGTACACTGTACACTATGTATCACTTCTACACACACTGCTCTTTATGTATCACTATTACACTCTATGTATCACTTCTACACACGCTTCTCTTTATGTATCACTAGTACACTGTACACTATGTATCACTTCTACACACACTGCTCTTTATGTATCACTATTACACTCTACACTGTGTATCACTTCTACACACACTGCTCTTTATGTATCACTATTACACTCTATGTATCACTTCTACACACACTGCTCTTTATGTATCACTATTACACTCTATACTGTGTATCACTTCTACACACACTGCTCTTTAGGTATCACTATTACACTCTATACTGTGTATCACTTCTACACACACTGCTCTTTAGGTATCACTATTACACTGTATACTATGCATCCCTTTCACTCACTGTGCGTTTTATGGTTGAGCTGCTCTGTGCATCACTTTTAGGCAGTGCCCTACGCATTTCACCATGTCCTAGTGCTCTGTGTGTTTTTTTGTTGATTTATTGAATATCTAGGCTCCCTGCACACGTTGGAGATGCTCTGCTCTGGAAATGTACAGTACTACAGGGCTCAATGTCATTACAGTTTAAACACCCATAGCTCTGCATGCTCCTGATTTACATTGTGCCGCATGTTAGATACAGACGGCTCTGCATGTTAGATACAAACTGCTCTGCAGCCTCTCCAGCACTGATGGATTGAACTGGATTGTTTAATATTCTATATTTGTCAGAGAGAATTGGGGGAGGGTTGTGTGACGGGGGTTGGACCCTGTCCTACTGTAACTCCTCCCCTTCTTTACTGCATCATTACACAAGTTTAACCCTTCACTGTGTCTGTCATCTGTGGAAAGGGAGGGGGGTAAAGTGGGGGTCCACACTGTATACAGATACACAGTATAGAGTCATCACTGGCTGTATCTGGGTATGAAGTACAGGTAATTCTGCGGGTCTATGAAGTACAGGTAATGCTGCGGGTCTATGAAGTACAGGTAATGCTGCGGGTCTGTGAAGTACAGGTAGTGCTGCGGGTCTATGAAGTACAGGTAATGCTGCGGGTCTATGAAGTACAGGTAGTGCTGTGGGGCTGTAAAGTACAGGTACTGCTGCGGGTCTATGAAGTACAGGTAATGCTGCGGGTCTATGAAGTACAGGTAATGCTGCGGGTCTATGAAGTACAGGTAGTGCTGCGTGTCTATGAAGTACAGGTAGTGCTGCGGGTCTATGAAGTACAGGTAATGCTGCGGGTCTATGAAGTACAGGTAATGCTGCGGGTCTGTGAAGTACAGGTAATGCTGCGGGTCTATGAAGTACAGGTAATGCTGCGGGTCTGTGAAGTACAGGTAATGCTGCGGGTCTATGAAGTACAGGTAATGCTGCGGGTCTATGAAGTACAGGTAGTGCTGCGGGTCTATGAAGTACAGGTAATGCTGCGGGTCTATGAAGTACAGGTAATGCTGCGGGTCTGTGAAGTACAGGTAGTGCTGCGGGTCTATGAAGTACAGGTAGTGCTGCGGGTCTATGAAGTACAGGTAATGCTGCGGGTCTATGAAGTACAGGTAATGCTGCGGGTCTGTGAAGTACAGGTAATGCTGCGGGTCTGTGAAGTACAGGTAATGCTGCGGGTCTGTGAAGTACAGGTAGTGCTGCGGGTCTATGAAGTACAGGTAATGCTGCGGGTCTATGAAGTACAGGTAATTCTGCGGGTCTATGAAGTACAGGTAATTCTGCGGGTCTATGAAGTACAGGTAATGCTGCGGGTCTGTAAAGTACAGGTACTGCTGCGGGTCTGTGAAGTACAGGTAATGCTGCGGGTCTATGAAGTACAGGTAATGCTGCGGGTCTGTGAAGTACAGGTAGTGCTGCGGGTCTATGAAGTACAGGTAGTGCTGCGGGTCTATGAAGTACAGGTAGTGCTGTGGGGCTGTAAAGTACAGGTACTGCTGCGGGTCTATGAAGTACAGGTACTGCTGCGGGTCTATGAAGTACAGGTACTGCTGCGGGTCTATGAAGTACAGGTAATGCTGCGGGTCTATGAAGTACAGGTAATGCTGCGGGTCTATGAAGTACAGGTAGTGCTGCTGGTCTGTGAAGTACAGGTAATGCTGCGGGGCTGTAAAGTACAGGTAGTGCTGCGGGTCTATGAAGTACAGGTACTGCTGCGGGTCTATGAAGTACAGGTAGTGCTGCTGGTCTATGAAGTACAGGTAGTGCTGCTGGTCTGTGAAGTACAGGTACTGCTGCGGGTCTATGAAGTACAGGTAGTGCTGCTGGTCTATGAAGTACAGGTAGTGCTGTGGGGCTGTAAAGTACAGGTGGTGCTGCTGGTCTATGAAGTACAGGTACTGCTGCGGGTCTATGAAGTACAGGTAGTGCTGCTGGTCTATGAAGTACAGGTAGTGCTGCTGGTCTGTGAAGTACAGGTAGTGCTGCTGGTCTGTGAAGTACAGGTAATGCTGCGGGGCTGTAAAGTACAGGTACTGCTGCGGGTCTATGAAGTACAGGTACTGCTGCGGGTCTATGAAGTACAGGTAATGCTGCGGGTCTATGAAGTACAGGTAATGCTGCGGGTCTATGAAGTACAGGTAGTGCTGCTGGTCTGTGAAGTACAGGTAATGCTGCGGGGCTGTAAAGTACAGGTTCTGCACGGCCATGGTGGGGTCCATATAGGGAGGAAGAGGGGTTGGAAATAATGGGGGTGGGCCTGTTCAAAAAGGTGTTTATTGCACTGAAAACAAATCTTGAGATTTTGATTGTGAGCAGCCTGTGGCTCTCCAGCTTTTATTATGTCTAGCTAGACAACCAGACGGTAATCTATAAGAACCAGTAGGGGTAGAACTGCCAGATGAAAGTCTTCTACCGACGTCCGTCATATATACAGAACGAGAGAGCGCGAATCCTCCTTATTTAGAGCAATCACACTACCCCACTGTACGTTAGGTACTTACTAAAGTGTGAGGCTGTATCTCACCTGTAAAGGTTAAATGGATTAATCTGACTGTTCTTAATTGAATTTTTTAAATAAATATATACATTTTTGTTGTAATACATTCATATGTTTTCCACTATACGGAGTCTGTAAATAGGAATTCAACGTCCAGACGGGAGGTGTGCAAGCCTGGCACTAAGCTGTCATTATTAGAGGCCAGATACAGCCTCAGATTTTAGTAAGTACATAACTTACAGTGGGGAACAGTTATTGCTCTAAATCAGTGGTTCTTAATCTTTTTTTGTTTGGGGCACCCCTAACACGTAATATAGAACATTTGGGGCACCCTTAACATATTTAATGTACTTTATCAAGGGCATAATGAAGGTACAATGCATAAATATACAGTTCTTATTAGGTAATACAATCATAACAACAACATTAAGCATAATGTGCGTAACAATTTCTATAAATCTTTATTTAAAAGCCAATTTTTGTTAGTCTTCATAGAAATCATGGGGCACCCTAAGTTGATAGCTGTGGCACACCAAAATGCCACGGCACCCTGGTTGAGAATCACTGCTCTAAACAATGCATTTAGAGGCAGATTTGCTCTTTCTCGTTTTGTATATATATATCTTTAGGATCTACTTGTGAGAAAAGGCACAGTTTCCAAAAAGAGTGTAGCAGCAACGCCTGAGAACTCTCTACGTTCACACACACAACATTCTACCTGTAGCCTGGATTCTACCTGTAGCCTGGATTCTACCTGTAGCCTGGATTCTACCTGCAGTCTGGATTCTACCTGCAGTCTGGATTCTACCTGCAGTCTGGATTCTACCTGTAGCCTGGATTCTACCTGTAGCCTGGATTCTACCTGCAGTCTGGATTCTACCTGCAGTCTGGATTCTACCTGCAGCCTGGATTCTACCTGCAGCCTGGATTCTACCTGCAGCCTGGATTCTACCTGCAGCCTGGATTCTACCTGCAGCCTGGATTCTACCTGCAGCCTGGATTCTACCTGTAGCCTGGATTCTACCTGTAGTCTGGATTCTACCTGCAGTCTGGATTCTACCTGGTAGAGCGCACCAGGAAGAGGTGATCTAGCACCAACGTAAGTCGTCCTGTTACACACGGAGTCCAGTTCGGTACTGCCCTATGTGTGCGCCCATGTGCAGCCATTCTGGTGCTTGTACCTCTGAGGCAGTTGTGAACAGTTATGTCTTTTAGTGATTTGGAGAGGCAGTTACAACACTGAGACTTGTCTTTGCTGCTGACTGGGTTAAGAAGTAGAGGAGGAGAAGGTGTGTACAGGTAACAGACCTAATAAGAGGAGGAATAGGGAGGACAAGTTGTTTACTCATCCAGATTTGCCACATTGAGTGATGGGGGGGGGGGGTTTAGCACAGGAATGCCCTCACTGGTGACCCCGAGAGAACCCCACCTCTAGCAACAATGGGAGGCAGGGACAGATACAGGTTGTGGTGGTGTTATTGGACTTGTTAAGTAGGAATATAGATTGAGTAATCTGCCTACAGGATCACAACAATAGAACAGTATTACAACCTTCCTGGTTCTCAGATGAGCCGTGTTCTAGATCAGGTGAGCCGTGCTCTAGATCAGATGAGCAGTGCGCCAGGTCGGTGAGCCGTGCTCTAGATAGGATGAGCCGTGCGCTAGGTCGGGTGAGCTTTGCTGTAGGTTGATTGAGCAGTGCGCTACGTCGGGTGAGCTTTGCTCTAGGTTGATTGAGTAGTGCTCTAGATTAGGTGAGCCGTGCGCTAGATCAGGTGAGCCGTGCGCTAGATCAGGTGAGCCATGCGCTAAATCAGGTGAGCCGTGCGCTAGATCAGGTGAGCCGTGCGCTAGATCAGGTGAGCAGTGCTCTAGGTCTGGTGAGCCGTGCGCTAGATCAGATGAGCAGTGCTCTAGGTCAGGTGAGCTGTGCGCTAGATCAGATGAGCAGTGCTCTAGGTTGGGTGATCCTTGCTCTAGATCAGGTGAGTTGTGCACTAGATTGGGTGAGCCGTGCGCTAGGGTGAGTTGTGCACTAGATTGGGTGAGCCGTGTGCTAGGGTGAGTTGTGCACTAGATTGGGTGAGCCGTGCGCTAGGGTGAGTTGTGCACTAGATTGGGTGAGCCGTGTGCTAGGGTGAGTTGTGCACTAGATTGGGTGAGTTGTGCACTAGATTGGGTGAGCCGTGCGCTAGGGTGAGTTGTGCACTAGATTGGGTGAGCCGTGCACTAGGGTGAGTTGTGCACTAGATTGGGTGAGTTGTGCACTAGATTGGGTGAGCCGTGCGCTAGGGTGAGTTGTGCACTAGATTGGGTGAGCCGTGCGCTAGGGTGAGTTGTGCACTAGATTGGGTGAGCCGTGTGCTAGGGTGAGTTGTGCACTAGATTGGGTGAGTTGTGCACTAGATTGGATGAGCCGTGTGCTAGGGTGAGTTGTGCACTAGATTGGGTGAGATGTGTGCTAGGGTGAGTTGTGCACTAGATTGGGTGAGTTGTGCACTAGATTGGGTGAGATGTGTGCTAGGGTGAGTTGTGCACTAGATTGGGTGAGCCGTGCGCTAGGGTGAGTTGTGCACTAGATTGGGTGAGCCGTGCACTAGGGTGAGTTGTGCACTAGATTGGGTGAGCCGTGCGCTAGGGTGAGTTGTGCACTAGATTGGGTGAGCCGTGCACTAGGGTGAGTTGTGCACTAGATTGGGTGAGATGTGTGCTAGGGTGAGTTGTGCACTAGATTGGGTGAGCCGTGTGCTAGGGTGAGTTGTGCACTAGATTGGGTGAGATGTGTGCTAGGGTGAGTTGTGCACTAGATTGGGTGAGCCGTGCACTAGGGTGAGTTGTGCACTAGATTGGGTGAGCCGTGCGCTAGGGTGAGTTGTGCACTAGATTGGGTGAGCCGTGCACTAGGGTGAGTTGTGCACTAGATTGGGTGAGCCGTGCGCTAGGGTGAGTTGTGCACTAGATTGGGTGAGCCGTGCACTAGGGTGAGTTGTGCACTAGATTGGGTGAGACGTGTGCTAGGGTGAGTTGTGCACTAGATTGGGTGAGCCGTGTGCTAGGGTGAGTTGTGCACTAGATTGGGTGAGCCGTGCGCTAGGGTGAGTTGTGCACTAGATTGGGTGAGTTGTGCACTAGATTGGGTGAGTTGTGCACTAGATTGGGTGAGTTGTGCACTAGATTGGGTGAGCCGTGCGCTAGGGTGAGTTGTGCACTAGATTGGGTGAGACGTGCGCTAGGGTGAGTTGTGCACTAGATTGGGTGAGCCGTGTGCTAGGGTGAGTTGTGCACTAGATTGGGTGAGTTGTGCACTAGATTGGGTGAGCCGTGCGCTAGGGTGAGTTGTGCACTAGATTGGGTGAGCCGTGTGCTAGGGTGAGTTGTGCACTAGATTGGGTGAGTTGTGCACTAGATTGGGTGAGCCGTGCGCTAGGGTGAGTTGTGCACTAGATTGGGTGAGCCGTGCACTAGGGTGAGTTGTGCACTAGATTGGGTGAGCCGTGCGCTAGGGTGAGTTGTGCACTAGATTGGGTGAGCCGTGTGCTAGGGTGAGTTGTGCACTAGATTGGGTGAGCCGTGCACTAGATTGGGTGAGCTGTGCACTAGGGTGAGTTGTGCACTAGATTGGGTGAGCCGTGCGCTAGGGTGAGTTGTGCACTAGATTGGGTGAGCCGTGCGCTAGGGTGAGTTGTGCACTAGATTGGGTGAGCCGTGCGCTAGGGTGAGTTGTGCACTAGATTGGGTGAGCCGTGCGCTAGGGTGAGTTGTGCACTAGATTGGGTGAGCCGTGCGCTAGGGTGAGTTGTGCACTAGATTGGGTGAGCCGTGCGCTAGGGTGAGTTGTGCACTAGATTGGGTGAGATGTGCGCTAGGGTGAGTTGTGCACTAGATTGGGTGAGCCGTGCGCTAGGGTGAGTTGTGCACTAGATTGGGTGAGCCGTGCGCTAGGGTGAGTTGTGCACTAGATTGGGTGAGCCGTGCACTAGGGTGAGTTGTGCACTAGATTGGGTGAGTTGTGCACTAGATTGGGTGAGTTGTGCACTAGACTGGGTGAGCCGTGCGCTAGGGTGAGTTGTGCACTAGATTGGGTGAGCCGTGCGCTAGGGTGAGTTGTGCACTAGATTGGGTGAGCCGTGTGCTAGGGTGAGTTGTGCACTAGATTGGGTGAGTTGTGCACTAGATTGGATGAGCCGTGTGCTAGGGTGAGTTGTGCACTAGA
This sequence comes from Rhinophrynus dorsalis, assembly GCA_037306005.1. Lineage (NCBI taxonomy): Eukaryota > Metazoa > Chordata > Amphibia > Anura > Rhinophrynidae > Rhinophrynus > Rhinophrynus dorsalis. The sequence continues at coordinate 2,978,364 of CM074725.1, read as the reverse complement.
TTGGGTGAGATGTGTGCTAGGGTGAGTTGTGCACTAGATTGGGTGAGTTGTGCACTAGATTGGGTGAGATGTGTGCTAGGGTGAGTTGTGCACTAGATTGGGTGAGCCGTGCGCTAGGGTGAGTTGTGCACTAGATTGGGTGAGCCGTGCACTAGGGTGAGTTGTGCACTAGATTGGGTGAGCCGTGCGCTAGGGTGAGTTGTGCACTAGATTGGGTGAGCCGTGCACTAGGGTGAGTTGTGCACTAGATTGGGTGAGATGTGTGCTAGGGTGAGTTGTGCACTAGATTGGGTGAGCCGTGTGCTAGGGTGAGTTGTGCACTAGATTGGGTGAGATGTGTGCTAGGGTGAGTTGTGCACTAGATTGGGTGAGCCGTGCACTAGGGTGAGTTGTGCACTAGATTGGGTGAGCCGTGCGCTAGGGTGAGTTGTGCACTAGATTGGGTGAGCCGTGCACTAGGGTGAGTTGTGCACTAGATTGGGTGAGCCGTGCGCTAGGGTGAGTTGTGCACTAGATTGGGTGAGCCGTGCACTAGGGTGAGTTGTGCACTAGATTGGGTGAGACGTGTGCTAGGGTGAGTTGTGCACTAGATTGGGTGAGCCGTGTGCTAGGGTGAGTTGTGCACTAGATTGGGTGAGCCGTGCGCTAGGGTGAGTTGTGCACTAGATTGGGTGAGTTGTGCACTAGATTGGGTGAGTTGTGCACTAGATTGGGTGAGCCGTGCGCTAGGGTGAGTTGTGCACTAGATTGGGTGAGACGTGCGCTAGGGTGAGTTGTGCACTAGATTGGGTGAGCCGTGTGCTAGGGTGAGTTGTGCACTAGATTGGGTGAGTTGTGCACTAGATTGGGTGAGCCGTGCGCTAGGGTGAGTTGTGCACTAGATTGGGTGAGCCGTGCGCTAGGGTGAGTTGTGCACTAGATTGGGTGAGCCGTGCGCTAGGGTGAGTTGTGCACTAGATTGGGTGAGCCGTGTGCTAGGGTGAGTTGTGCACTAGATTGGGTGAGCCGTGCGCTAGGGTGAGTTGTGCACTAGATTGGGTGAGTTGTGCACTAGATTGGGTGAGTTGTGCACTAGATTGGGTGAGCCGTGCGCTAGGGTGAGTTGTGCACTAGATTGGGTGAGCCGTGCGCTAGGGTGAGTTGTGCACTAGATTGGGTGAGCCGTGCGCTAGGGTGAGTTGTGCACTAGATTGGTTGAGCCGTGTGCTAGGGTGAGTTGTGCACTAGATTGGGTGAGCTGTGTGCTAGGGTGAGTTGTGCACTAGATTGGGTGAGCCGTGCGCTAGGGTGAGTTGTGCACTAGATTGGGTGAGCCGTGTGCTAGGGTGAGTTGTGCACTAGATTGGGTGAGCCGTGCGCTTGGGTGAGTTGTGCACTAGATTGGGTGAGATGTGCGCTAGGGTGAGTTGTGCACTAGATTGGGTGAGCCGTGCACTAGGGTGAGTTGTGCACTAGATTGGGTGAGCCGTGCGCTAGGGTGAGTTGTGCACTAGATTGGGTGAGCCATGCGCTAGGGTGAGTTGTGCACTAGATTGGGTGAGCCGTGCGCTAGGGTGAGTTGTGCACTAGATTGGGTGAGCCGTGCGCTAGGGTGAGCCGTGCGCTAGGGTGAGCCGTGCGCTAGGGTGAGTTGTGCACTAGATTGGGTGAGTTGTGCACTAGATTGGGTGAGCCGTGTGCTAGGGTGAGTTGTGCACTAGATTGGGTGAGCCGTGTGCTAGGGTGAGTTGTGCACTAGATTGGGTGAGACGTGTGCTAGGGTGAGTTGTGCACTAGATTGGGTGAGTTGTGCACTAGATTGGGTGAGCCGTGCGCTAGGGTGAGTTGTGCACTAGATTGGGTGAGCCGTGCACTAGGGTGAGTTGTGCACTAGATTGGGTGAGCCGTGCGCTAGGGTGAGTTGTGCACTAGATTGGGTGAGCCGTGTGCTAGGGTGAGTTGTGCACTAGATTGGGTGAGCCGTGCACTAGATTGGGTGAGCCGTGCACTAGGGTGAGTTGTGCACTAGATTGGGTGAGCCGTGCGCTAGGGTGAGTTGTGCACTAGATTGGGTGAGCCGTGCGCTAGGGTGAGTTGTGCACTAGATTGGGTGAGCCGTGCGCTAGGGTGAGTTGTGCACTAGATTGGGTGAGCCGTGCGCTAGGGTGAGTTGTGCACTAGATTGGGTGAGCCGTGCGCTAGGGTGAGTTGTGCACTAGATTGGGTGAGCCGTGCGCTAGGGTGAGTTGTGCACTAGATTGGGTGAGATGTGCGCTAGGGTGAGTTGTGCACTAGATTGGGTGAGCCGTGCGCTAGGGTGAGTTGTGCACTAGATTGGGTGAGCCGTGCGCTAGGGTGAGTTGTGCACTAGATTGGGTGAGCCGTGCGCTAGGGTGAGTTGTGCACTAGATTGGGTGAGCCGTGCGCTAGGGTGAGTTGTGCACTAGATTGGGTGAGCCGTGCGCTAGGGTGAGTTGTGCACTAGATTGGGTGAGTTGTGCGTTAGGTCGGGTGAGTTGTGCACTAGATTGGGTGAGCCGTGTGCTAGGGTGAGTTGTGCACTAGATTGGGTGAGCCGTGCGCTAGGGTGAGTTGTGCACTAGATTGGGTGAGCCGTGCGCTAGGGTGAGTTGTGCACTAGATTGGGTGAGCCGTGCGCTAGGGTGAGTTGTGCACTAGATTGGGTGAGTTGTGCGTTAGGTCGGGTGAGTTGTGCACTAGATTGGGTGAGCCGTGCGCTAGGGTGAGTTGTGCACTAGATTGGGTGAGCCGTGCGCTAGGGTGAGTTGTGCACTAGATTGGGTGAGTTGTGCGTTAGGTCGGGTGAGTTGTGCACTAGATTGGGTGAGCCGTGTGCTAGGGTGAGTTGTGCACTAGATTGGGTGAGCCGTGTGCTAGGGTGAGTTGTGCACTAGATTGGGTGAGCCGTGCGCTAGGGTGAGTTGTGCACTAGATTGGGTGAGCCGTGCTCATGTTAACATAATGTCAGGTAATGCAGATCTCCTCTCGAAACCTCAGCCACCAGTATGCTCCCACTTTGAAAGGCGAATGGGTCAATACTATCACAGGCTTCATTGTATGTACATTGGAGAGGTTTATGAGCAAGTGGGTGATGGACCCCCCCCACCTCCTGGGCACAGATAAAAAGACTTGCTTCAATACCTATCTGTCATGATCCCCCTCACGATCTCTGCTCAGGGTTTGTTTGTTTTTTTAGGTTAATGGTGAGGTACACATTGATTGCTCTGACCCTATTTGTTCCATGTCGGACCTGTCTTCTTGGGAAGAGGACTCCAAATCAATTGAGCTGTTGATCTGGGCTATTCTAGAAGTGCCTTCTATACATATATAATGATTCGCTGCAAGTAGGCCACTCTGTATCCCTCTTTAAGAGAAGCCCTCAGCCTTCTTCCCAGCCTATGTGGAATTTAGACTAAATTGTGCAGGCTGAATGGCGTTCTCTTGAGAAGGCTTTGTCAAGCCGTAAAAATAAAAAATCACCCTTTTCTGCTCTTTCAACAATGTAGTGTAGACCTGTCTGCTCCTCCAGCTGTGGACTCAGTGCCCCAACTCTACAAACACTACTATTCCTCTAGCAAAGCTCTGTAGCCCTCAAGAATGTCGCTGATAAGCTGGGCTCATTTCAAAAACTTGTGTTTTCTGGAATGGGTGCGGTCAGTTGTGTGGCCTTTGCTTCTGCATTGGCCTGTAGGGCAATTGAATCATAGCAAGGACTACATTTAAAGGAGCAGTAAACTTTTTTTTATGAAAAAATATATATTGCAGGGATTTTCCTATTGAGTAAAATAAGGGTACTCCCACTGCCGAGAGATTTATATTTCCAGAGTTATTATAGTTTAAACCCATGTTTTTTTTACATTAGCAGTGCCCTCTAGTGGTCAAATTCTAATTAGATTTCCTGTTGGATTCTAATGGAGAGAAAAGTCAGAGACATACAGTTCTCCATAGAATGTGATAGAAACTGCTGAGTCACTTCCTGTCAGAACTATCAGAAAGTAAACAGTAAATTCACTTCCTGTCAGAACTATCAGGAAGTAAACACAGTAAATTCACTTCCTGTCAGTTAGAACTACCAGGAAGTAAACACAGTAAATTCACTTCCTGTTAGTTAGAACTATCAGGAAGTAAACACAGTAAATTCACTTCCTGATTATTTAAACTGCTATAAATTTTGAATAAAACATCTGACAGCAGTGGGAGTGACCTTGTTTTATTCAGCAGGAAATGCTCTGTAAAATATGTGTTTTCATAAAAAAAAAGTTTACTGCTCCTTTAAAAGCTGTTCAGGAGGATACTCCCAAAAAGGAGGTCCTTGCCCTAATAAGTCTTCTCCAAGACTCTATCGTCCACAATGGCAAAGCAGATCTTAAAATGGCAACTTCTGTCTTATCTTGTCGCAACCCGTGGCTGAAGATCTGGATGCAGACTTGTTACCAAGAAATCTTTGGTGCCACTACACTGCACAGGTTCACTTCTGGTTGGAACTGAGCTGGATAAAATTTTCAAGCAAACCACAAGTGGCAAAAGCACTTTCCACTATGTCAAAACTAATCTCATAAGTCTGATTTTAAGAGGAGAGGGGCAACATTTAGTACTAGTGTGGACTTCAGAGACTTCTCCTTAACAAGGAGGATGAGCCAACTCTGGGTCTTCCTTTCATTACTCTGGTAAGACCAAGCTCACTTGGACCCAAAATAAGTATTCGCACTAGTCCCAATATAATCTACCTCTGCCTGAAGGTGGGGAGTCAGAACCCCCCCAACAATATTCCAGTGAAGAAAAGAATTACACTACATCCTTCAGTGGTGGAACTCCATTACAGATGATTTGGTACTTCACCTCATCTCAGAGGGGGGGAGTGTACAGGATGTTTTTCATTGTTCTCCCCACCCCACTTCTTCATGTCCAGAGTTCCAACAGGCTGCTCACAGGGGCCTTCCATTAGTCACTACAGACAATGCTAGAAGTGAGTAAATCGCTCCTTTACCACGAGAACAACATTTCAGAAGTGTTTGTTCCAGTCTTTTCATTCTGCCAAGAAAATGGAGGTATTCTTCCTGTTCTGGTCCTAAAAGCTGTGAACAAGTATCTTTGTATACCCAAGTTCAAGATGGAGTCAATCAGATGTGGGATAACTGCCATGGAACCAGCAGAGTTCACAGCCTCCTTCAGCATCAAGGATGCCTAACTTTATATTTATGTCTGGCCAGTTGCTCCGGTTTTCTTGTGGGACAAAATAATCTAAAGTACCACAGAGGACTGACTCAAAAAATGATTGTATAGATGAAGCATTGAGCATGCTGGTCCCAGTCTATCCGAGGGCAGCGTATTGTCAAAGAGGAAAACATTGTTTTCTTAAACACAGAGGTTTCGAATAACGACAAGCTAAAATTGCTGCGACAGACCATTAACTCAATATTGATCAGATTCTCTGACAGTGTCCCGGTCACAACACCCGCGGCAGCCGTCACTGAAAGTCTGGTGCCAACAACAATCACAGGGCTAGTTCACTAAACAAATGTTTCCATAGCAAATCATTGGTTATTGGCTGTGCGATTAGACCAGTCGGACAGAGATAAACAGATCACAGTAGTAATTTACATTTGAAACCAGTTATAAAAAACAGTGTAAAAGTGATCTGTCATTGAGCACTTTGGGTGCCACAGCCTCTACAAATGAATCCATTTGGCCTCCGTTTGTTACAAGCGTTTAGGTCTATCTCCACCCCTCGGTAGAGGTGGTATCCAGTCACATGCAGTGTAATATAGGAAGTGGATGCTTCAACTGTGCAAAATGTAAAGTGACAGGCTGATCCTTGATCTTAGAAATTTGTTTTTTTTAGAGGGTTTTTATTTGACTCCACGGCAGCCTTGATGACCGCGCGCTGATTTCCCAAGCGTTCCTTGAATGTGTTAGTGGTTTTTCCTGCGTAAGTCAGACCACATGGACACTGAATAATGTATATTACAAATTGGTTTGTACAGTCCAAGTTGTATCTTATGGGAATTTTATAGTCTATATGGGGATGTTTAAAATGTGTGCCAATCATTATATAATTACACACGAGACACATTTGTAGCAACTGTTTTTGGGGGGCGTCTTTGGTTTCTTGTAGCATTGTATCGGATCAGTTTTAACAAGCAGATCTCTGTGGTTTTTACGTCTCTTGTAACAGAACGTGAGCGCTGTTTTTGGTATATAAGAATGTATCTGTAGTGATCGGTGGCCAATGTCTCCGTACACTCGTTTTGAGGTGTTCGCTTGATGTATTAAATGTGGTTTAAAAGGTCATTCTTTCCATATTGGGTCTCTGTTTCTTTATAAAACTCTAATTTCGGGTAATGTTAAGAGTAGCCTCCTTGTAATCGTCAATCTTTTTTTTATCACAGCCTCTTTCTAGAAATCTGTTTCCCATAACGTTAAGTTCAGAGTTGAGTATTTGTTCTTGGCTGATAATTCTCATGAGTCTTGGCATTTGGGATTTAGGCAAGGGATGATTGAGTTGTGGCGGATGATGGTGATTAGCATGGAGGAGATGTTTTTTGTATAAAGTTGTTTCTAACTGACCATCTATGATCTGTACTAGTATGTCTAGGAAAGGAATTTCTGTGTTGCTATGGTTAAGAGTAAGGAAGACATTGTTATGTAGATGGCCATGATCTTCCACCAATGTTTCTAATTACAAAACAGTCCCATTCCACGGGATAAACGTATCGTCAGTGTATCTAGTGTACAGGACTGTATGTTCTGTAAATAACCTGTGTGTCTGCAGGAAGTCTTTCTCATATCTGTTCATGTAAATGTTGTTGTATGCTGGGGCCATGCACACTCCTATTGCTGTCCCAGTTCTTTGTAAAAAGAAATGTTTTTCAAATTTAAAGAAATTCCTTGTCAGACAAAGTTCTAGCATGTCCACTGGGGGACCCTTATAAAGGGAATTGTTGGATATTTGTTCTTGCGCAGACAACATACCATCAGCGTGGGGGAAGATAGTGTACAGAGACATAACATCTGTGGTGTCTAATATTAGATTATTGGCATCTATGTTAAGGTTGATAAGTAAGTCAAGAACCTTTGTATCACAGTGTACCTTGGCATCCGTGCTGCCAGTTTCCTTTGTGCTCTTTCACAGCTCTATCCAGCAGACTGCCAGCATTCGCGCCGGGCGCTTTCGCATTCCTGGTGGTCACAGGTGCAGGCGCACGTTGCTAGTGAGTTTGAGCTTGTTTATACAAAGGGATTCAATTTGCCTAATTGATTCCCGCCTTGGAGTGTGCCTATTTAAACTTCCCTGGATCTAGTGTTAGTTGCCCTTACCTGGTGTACTCGTTATATTTGCTCTGTCTCGTTGTGACCCTTGCTTGGCTTCCAACTCTGGAGGTCATGAGTAAGCGCAGTTTGCGCGAAACGCGTTGATCGGTGAGGACCGAGATCTATACATCTTGCTGGTCATTGTCCTCTTCTAGTCTCTCTGTTAACGTTCCATACTCCACGATGTTGTCAAGATATTTTTAATGACTACACAATAAAGAATACATTGTTTTTACCGGAGCACAGATCTTCTGTGTTAGCGATACATTTGGTTTGCACTATTGGATGTGGGGAATGGTTGGAGAAATTCCTATATCGCTCGGATAGTACGGTGCTCACTAATAGATCCGGTTGGCTGTACGGTGTTACACTAATCCACTGATTTCCACGTTGAATGGACTAATTACTCACGAAGGTAAGAGCTGTTAACTATTTAACTATTGTATTGGCTTCCAACTCTGCTCTGTGTTGATCCGGTTTGTCTGACTACCCACATCTGTTCTGACCTGTGGCTCTGGCTGACTACTCGCTCCGTGTATGACCCCGGCTTGTCTGACTATCCACATCGGTCCTGACCTGTGACTCTGGCTAACTACTCGCTCTGTGTATGACCATGGCTGGTCTGATTACCCACATCGGTCCTGACCTGTGGCTCTGGCTGACTACTCACTCGCCCGGCTTGTCTGGCTATCTGGATAAGTGGTACTGTGGCTCGTGTTGTCCCAGCTCTGATTTCCACTGTCCCTGCATAATAGTACCATTCGGTAGTATGCATATACCTCTGGGTGCTTGGTTCCTACCAGGCAGATAGAACCATAGGTGAGGTTCTTCATTCTGCTATCTCACTCAGAGTAGTGCAAGCCTCCACCCAGTGTTCAGTCTGGGTAGTGGACTGTGGGCTGTCCGTTCACCAGTATCTGGGGTTCAGTTGGGGAATTGTATATTATATGTCTTATCAATAAAGGGGGTTTTATCTCAATTTATCTGTGTCTGACCTTCTCTTGCATTGGTTACCGTGACAATTTGGTGGTATCTTTAAGGTAGAAGAGTGAACGCTGAACACAGAGGTGTAGGTAGGAGTCAATGTATTGGCCTAAAGGCTATAGGAGAGAGCCAATTGCTGAGATAATTGGTCTCCCCGGTGGATTAATGAGGGACTTATGGAGTTTAGGGAGAGTAAATAGAATGGGTCTGTTGGGATGATCTATTTTAGGAAAGAGCTGGTCATTTCACTCAGCACTCCTGCTGATACCCCCAAGTCAATCCATTTATCAACTCCACTTTGAATGTGATGGTTGGATCAAAGGATAAAGCCAGGTAAGTGTTGGTGTCAGATAATTGTGACATGATTTCTTGTCTGTAATCAGAGTAATTGAGAATGACTATTGCTCCCCCCTTATCAGCAGATCCAATAACAATGTTATCATGGGAAAGTTGGAGAAATGGTTGTTGATTTGGGGGATGTAACTCTTACGTCATTCTCAAGCATTCTCTGAAACGTTCTAATTGATGCATTAGAGCTTGGGGGGTCGAACAATGATTTCGATTTGAATGGCGCACCAGTGTCTATCGTGGTAGATTTATTTTTAAAAGATTCTTTCGGTCGCAATGAGTGATTGAATCTGCAAGTATCTATTTCCAGTCAAATGTAGAAGGCATGTCTGTAGGTACAAACGATAGACCCTATTGCACCAATCTGTGTTCTCCTGGTGTTTGGGTGTGTGAAGACAGGTTACAGATCAGGTTTTCGGTAACGGTGGTTTCGCTGCTGTGTTTGTTTTTGCCCCCCAGCGTCCTCTTGTGCCTCTTCTGTTGGACCCCTGTGTCCTGATAGTTTCCTCTAAAAAAAAAAGTGGGTTCAGTGGTACTGTTATGTGTCTCAGTGTCTGGGGAGGAAGAGAAGTATCTTCTCAGTTAAACCCTGTAATTGTGGTCTCTTGTTAGAGCGATTTCTAAAAGATGGTCTTTTAGGGTATTCTACCGTGCCTGTCAATCACCTGTATACTCTATGTTCCTGGTAATCTGCAAGTACTTTATTAAATGTGTCCCTTTTATACTTTGCTAGTTTATTTTTATATGTATCAACTTGTTCCTCTAGCTTTTTTGTCCAGTCATGACTTTGTAATTTTATGGCAAGCCCACGGAGGCTTCATATTCTGCTATAATCCTTCTCCACTGCTCCACTCAGCAGCAAAGAAAACTTTATTGTTACACACAGAGGAACTGAACCCATCATACTCCTCCCCCAGTTAACCACTCCCACAATCCCTATAAACTGGGATGCAGCCTTAAGCTCTGCCTCTTTCTTGCTGCTGCTCCCTCAGATAAGTCCCATGCTCCTTACTGTCCATGAAAGTTTTATACACTACATAGCATGTTATGCTTACTGTTTTAGTGTTTGACTTATTTGTTTGTCACACTGAATTACTGTTTTGTCCCTCAGATAAGTATCATGCCCCTTACTGTCCATGGACAGTTTTATACACTACTTAGCATTTTCTGCTTACTCTTTAAGTGTTTTATATTTGCTTTACTACATTGCTGGGGCATGTGTGTTTTGTGTTCTCTGACTACTGTATTCTCTGTCTTTCATGACTTCTGTCTTGGTTTTATGTACCTGGCCAATGTTGTCCTGTTAGATTGGTGGGGCACGTGTTTTATGTCTTTGCCTTATACTCTTCTAATCTTGCCCTCATGGGCCCATGGCTATCTTGCCCTGGCGATTTTTCTGGCTTTTCCTTTGCCCTTCCTGCCTCTCTCCAGCCCTTCTGCTCTGCTACAAGCTCAGTTTTGTGAGTTAGGGCATTTTCTGGGCCCATTTATTTTGCTGACTTGTGCCTTCATTTCTTCTGGATTTTAGTCGTGTGGTTAGTTCAGCCGGATCGCACATGTGCAGCTTGGCTCTTAACGCTTTGTTCTCACTTGTTCGTTTCCTCCTGGGAATCATTTGAGCGTGGTGCACCCCCGCAGCGATATCCATTCGGGGTGTGCTTCGCCTTGCGGGTCTCCTGTGTTCTGTGTGTGAGAATCAGGGGAAGTTTTTCCAACTTTGTTTGCTATTTTCAGGTTTACCGGCAGTGCTGTGTTCAGCCAGCAGTCTGCAGGCGTGTGTCAAGGGAATCCCCTGTGATGTCGCGACCTGGCCCTTAAAGGCATAGTACCTTATTGCTCCACCTTCTGGAGGTGGAGCAATTGGTACTTAAACTGCCTGGACACCACATCAGTCGCCCTTTTGTGGTGTTCAGTGCAGTTGTGTTTCCTGAGCTCTGTGTGTTACTTTGTTTGTCTGACTACCCGATCTGATGCTGACCTGTGGCTCTGTCAGACTACCCGCACCGTGTATGACCCTAGGCTTGTCTGACAACCAATCTGGTGCAGACATGCGGCTCTGGCTGACTACCTGTTCAATGTATGACCCCTGGCTTGTCCGACTACCCGTTCTGGTGCTGACCTGTGGCACTGTCCGACTACCTGTCCGTGTATGACCCTAGGCCTGTCCGACACCCAGTCTGGTGCAGACCTGCGGCTCTGGTTGACTATCCGTCCCTTGTTCACTTTAGGTTTGTCTGGTGATCCTCTAGGTGCGGACCTAGGCTCAGACATTCCTTACTACTGCTGCCTATCGATTACATCTGGTTTCCCTACAGGTGCGGACCTGGGGTTCAGACAGTTATCATTCCTGATTGTCTTTCCATATGGTCTGGTATCCTCCAGGTGAGGACCTGTGGCTCTGCAGACCACGCATTCATTTCTACTTCTGGGCCAGACAGACAGTGCCTATCAGCCTCCAACTTCCGCTAAGTGGCATAAGCTCCGTTGTATACGAATGTTACTGTTTACCATTTATTGCTGATACGTGCTTTACTGATTTATTATTTGTGCTTAATAAAATGATTGTTACCTATAAATACCTGTCCTGTATTCATTTGTACGAACCGTTACAATTATTATTATTGTACTTCCGTTTTTTATTCCTTTTTGCTTCTATTTCTCTGTCTAGAGCTGCTTTTCCTGGGTTATAATCCCTGGTCTACAGTCTACCCTTCTTCAGGGGTTTATGGTTTTACCCGTTTTTGCCTCTGAGACCTTTTTTAGTTTTACCGCGTTTCGCGTCTTTTTATTGTGGCTTTGGTTTATCCCTGGCGTTTTAGGGCTTTATCAGCGTTTCTGCTCACCGTTTCCTCCTTTTTCTTACTACCCTGATGGCCTAGGGCCTTCCCCTGTGGACTTAGGTGCTTGCTTGCGCATGTGCACTTACGGCCGCGCGTCTCTCCCGCTTCCTCTTCACGGCGGTTCTGCGCAGGTGCGAAGTGGCGGCCATCTTGCTACACCCACCTCTCGTCTGGTGTCTCTTCTGTCAGCGGTGCCACTTCGGGAAAGGTTTTTGAGCTACGTTTTTGTTCTTTCTCCTTTTCCTGGTCGCTAGTGCTTTTTGTTTAGGTGTTGTTTCCCTGTCCAGCGGGCTTTAATTTTACGTTTAGTCCAGGAGTCCTCTTTCCTTCCCTATACGATTGGAGACTAACTCTGCCTCAGTACAATCTCCATACTCTGCAGTTTTATTGCATTATATATAATTGCCTATATCTGTCATGGCTTCTAGTGATGAGGGCAGTTGCCCTAGTGTTCACTCACCTGCCCATACTGATCAGGCTATAGACATTGAGACTAGGGGGTATTCAGTTACTGGGGGGTCCTCTACCTTACCAGGTTCGCTAGCCCTCTTCCTAATCCCCCCTCTGATCAATTTAAAGCACTGTTTGACACCATGGTGAGGCAGATGTCTACTAATCTTTTTGAATCTATGATGGCTACCATGACTAATCAGACCCCTAATGTGGCAACTTCTCTTGAGGTCCCAGTGTCTACTGCGGCCTCACCACGGGATTTAGGGCCATTGGCTCAGACCCTTCCTCGGAAGGTGGATATTGATTTAAAGTTGTGAAAACGCACCCATAAGTCCAAACATGTTGAGAATATTGATAGGGGACATGTGCTCAGCTCAGGTTCTGTATCTGTTATTCCGCCAGTCTCTGACGGCGATATTGACACTTTCGGCTCCTTCCTAAGAAAACGACCCTCATCTCCTGAGGAGGTTGAAATAAGGAGAAAGACTGCTAGATGGGCTAAACCCGATTCTTACTATGCTTCCTCAGAATCAGATATGTCTGATGAGGATTGGGTTCTGTCCTCCAGACACAGTGATATATCTGATGATGATGATAATCCACCCCCGTCTAAACCCCAGGAGGTGACCCTTGTTTCTAACCACTGAGAAGTTGCCGCTGTTTTGGATGGACAGGGTATTCCCTTGTTTGATTCGGAGGCCATTCACTCTCTAGATCTTCTGAGTGGTCTCCTATGTCCCATGTGGCTAGCTACATTGAGCAATGGGTGCGTAAACCACTGAGCCAAAAAACATGCAATAAACTAAGAGCTGAATGTCCCTGACCGGTTATACCTAATCGGACTTGTGAGACTCCAGAACTCGATCCTAAGATGGTCAAGTTCATTGGGAAGGATGGCAAAGATCCCTGTAGGGGTATGGATAGGTCTCTTAGGATTTGTGAGGTTAAACTCCTGGATGTTTTTGGCCCTCTTACTAAAATCTTCAATCTTACAGAAGCCTCCATTCAATCAGGGGACCCTGTGGACGTACATATCCTCAGAGGATGGGTCCAACGGGCTATTTGTGTTGTGGGAAACGCTAAAGTGGCTTTAGTGGCTGAGAGACCTAGGGCCATCCTATTAAAGATAGACCCTAAACTGATGGATATGGCCGCCACTGAGCCGGGTCTGTCTGCACAGGGACAACTTTTCGGGATTCCTTTATTAAGCACCTCGCTATGTTTGTTTCCTCTTTTACAGCCTTGGACAAGGCTCAGTCCTCATTGAAAGGAGTGTTTCAGCCTAAAATTTTTGGGAGGGCCAGAAGAGGTAGGGGTCGCTCGCTCTGCCGCTCAATCACTGCTCAGCAGAGATACCAGACCCGTGCTTCTATGTTCCAGGGCAAACAACAGTATTAGGACCCGAGGTCCAACAGCCCTTTCTTCCCACAACGTGGCAAGCCTTGGCAATCTAGACCCGGCAGAGGGAATTACAAGTCCAGATCTTATGCTGGTAAGTCGCTTACAACAGATGTTTTCTTCTCCGGGGAAGGTGGGGGGGGAGACTCTCCAATTTTTCCAATCAGTGGGCCTCCATAACATCAGACCAGTGGGTTCTGCAGACAGTAGTAGGCTATCGCATAGAATTTTACGCAGCACCTGTGCAGTTCTCCGGCCAGTCCCTTTCCAGTTCGCCTCTCCCGGCGCGGTTTTGGTCAACCATGAGGTTGCCGAACTTTGTCTTAAAGCTGTGATTCACCGGATCTCGGCGATGTCTGCCGGTTTCCTGAGCAACATCTTCCTAGTTTGGATGAATGATTCCGGTCTTCGTCCAGTCATCAATCTGCAAGTTCTGAATGGGTTCATTCTATATCGCCACTTCAAAATGGAGGACATTTATTGCCTCTGGGACCTTCTTCTGCCGTCTGATTGGTTGGTAGAAATCGATTTGAAGGACGCTTATCTGACTGTTCCAATGGACCCGGTTTCTCAATACTTCCTTCAATTTTTTTTGAGAGACCATATTTGACAATTTACTTGCCTTCCCTTTGGTCTTTTGTCGGCTCCTTGGTGCTTTATCAAGTTGCTAAAGCAGTGGTCAATTTCTTAAACAGCCGGGGTGTTGGCGTCATCATTTACCTGGACGACATGTTGATCATCAATTGGAACAAGTCTGTTCTGGTTCTGGCTCGAACAATGGAATTTCTCTGTTTCATCATCGATTCGCCTCAGGTCTCCCTCAGCCTTCCGGCGAAGAAGGTGCGGTCCATCCACAAGGAGCTCAGGGCAGTTCTGAGGAAAGGTTGCATCTCCTTACGGGTTCTGGCTCGGACAGTGGGGCTTTTGGCAGCCTCCATTCAGGCCATTTTTCCAGGTCCCCTTCATTATCTGGTTCTTCAAAGATTGAAGGCAGCGCATCTTCGGTGCAGTCTTGGTTACTCCGATGTCATAGACCTGTCTCCGACGCACAAGAAGAGTTGGTATGGTGGCTCAAGCATTTAGATCCTTGGAATGGCAGGGCTATCTATGGCTTTGCGCCAGACATCAGGATAGGCTCATCGGTTGGGGAGCTCGTCGCGGCTTGGTATCAACCGGCGGGAAATGGTCTGCACAGGAAACCGACCTGCACATCAATTGCTTGGGGCTTTTGTCCGGGTCCTTCGATCTAAAGAACTCGGCGAAGGATCGAGTAAACTGTTGTGTCCTTCTTCGGATGGACAACGTGTCCGTGGTACGTTACATCAGTCACCTTGGGGGCACGAGATTCAAACCTTTGGCAAAGCTTGCTTGAGATTTATGGCATTTCTGCCTGGATCGCAACATTATGGACCAGGCCAAATATTTGCCCGGCCTGTCCAACGTGGTGGCCGACTGGAATTCCCATTTCCTTTCAGACCGCAGCAACTGGATGCTGCATGGTCAAGTTTTTTCCACTCTGGATGAGTTACTGTGTCCTCTTCGGACGACCTCTTTGCATCTCGACTGAATCGGTGGTTACCACATTTTTTCAGTTGGCGTCCGGACCCGGACTCTCTGGCAGTGGATGCTTTCTTCCAGTCCTGACTTCTGGATTGCAGTTACGCATTTCCTCCTTTCACTCTCATCACAAGGACAATTTTGGCTGTTCGGAGGCAGGTGGCGATGGTGGTCCTGATCACCCCATTTTGGCCATCTCAGCCTTAGTTTCCTCAACTGCTGGAGTTGTCTGTAGATGCTCTTCGTCTTCTGCTGTTGTTCCCTCAACTTCTGGCAGATCCTCTGGGGCTTCCCCATGAGTTGGTACTCGCCGGTTCTCTGCAGCTGATGGCTTGGCTGATTTCGGGAGACAGGAGACTTTACAGTCTTTTTCGCAATCAGCTCAGTTAATTTTGGCTGAGTCATGGACACCTGGTGCCAGATCCATGTACCATTTGGGTTGAGCAGCTTGGCATCGTTGGTGCATGGAACAGGGTCTGGATCCCGTTTCATCATCTCCGGTGGCAGTTGTAAATTTTCTGTCCTGTCTAGTTGATCAGGGTAAGGTCTATAGGACCAACAACGCATACCCGTCGGCCACCTCGGCGAGTCATAATCCCGTTGATGGGGCACCGGTGGGCCAATGCCCAGTGGTTTGCCGTCTTTTATGGGGTGTTCGTTTCTTGAGACCCCCTCAGTTTCTTTATCAGTCCTTGTGGGACGTTAACATGGTTTGGGATTTTTTGAAGGCATGGCCTCCCAATGAGTCTTTGTCATTGAAACAAATTATGCCTAATTTATTTTCGGCGGGTGGCTGCGATGGCGTCCATGACTTTACAGGCTGGGATATTCTTAGTGCTGCTGGCTGGTCTAGGGAGTCTACCTTTAAGGAGTTTTATTTTAAACCTGTTTCTCATGTCTCTGATAATGTTGTTCTGAAGCTTTGAACTAGGATAATATGAAGTCTCCGTTCCTGCCATAAAATTCATGGATTTTCCTAACCGCTTGTGAAGGAAAGTCCGAATTTTATTAAAGACACGGAGGCGAATATTATCCCTCCCTGGGTGTCCCTCCCTTTCATGATGTTTTCTTTTCCAGGTTGATTTTGTGCACGGCTGTGTATTGTTCAGTATTTGGAGTTTGCTTGTTGCAGACGGAGGATGTCCTGGGTTTGCAGTATGGAGATGTAGTTGCAGTTTTCCAGGCGGTGTTTTCAAGTGGATTCTGTTTGGTCGCTTTTGGTCGAAAGAGGAGGAGTTACAGAACGCATCATCTTTTATAGGGGAGGTGGGAGTGTCTTAAGGGGGAGGAGAATGCTTTATAGTTTTTTTTCTTTTTTGTCTATCTATATATATATATATATATATATATATATATATATAAAAGAAGACTTCTGTGTGCCTGGCAAACACACCCAGGGGTGGTATTAAGGAGGAGTTACTGTTCCCATTGGGTGATTCAGTCATGCAGGGAGTTGGCCCGCCCCCACTATGCAGCCCACCCACCACTATCAAAGTCAGAAAAAAACAATATGGCTGCCATTTGCTCCTACACCACAGACAAACACACATGCCCCACTCACGCACACAGACCACCACACACACATATGCCCCACTCACACAGCACCAAACAGACATGCTCCCACTTACACACACACACACACACACACACACACACACACACACACACACACACACACACACACACACACACAGTCACTCACCCACCCTGACTCCCAGTGGCCTCAGCAGGACCTGTAGTGCAGCACCAGGGGAACGCAGTGGCACTCAAAGGGTTAACGTAGGCCCTCTGCTGAATTATTTCTTCACTGTCATCATTTGCCATGCAAGACACAGGACAGACAGCCATCAGGTACACACTTAATCCACTGACTGCCACAGGGTTTGTTTATCAAGTTTTACCCCCTCAGGGAGTGTGTTCAAACCCCTCACACTGTCAACTTGCATTTCCCTCCCACTTCTCCTCCTTCCCCAGCCTACTTACTAACACTTTTACACATTTATGTTAAGCCCCTCCCCCTACTCGCGATTAAGCCCCGCCCACTGTTAACCCAAATTGCCCCATTGCTCTCTCCACATCAGCACCACATGAGGGACTCCACAAGTAAAAGTTCACAGGTATTACACACTCATGCCCCACTCACACAGCACCAAACAACCATACACACACACAAAGCCAGAAAGAAAGATGGCTGACACACAGTCACTCACCCTGACTCCCAGTGGTCTCAGCAGGACCTGTAGTATAGCCACAGAAGGGTGCTACAGCACCAGGGGAACAAAATGGCACTCAAAGGGTTAAGGTAGGTCCTCATTGTGCAATTATTTCTTCACTGTCATCATTTGCCATGCAAGACTCAGGACAGACAGCCATCAGGTACACACTTAACCCACTGACTGCCACAGGGTTGTGTATCAAGTTTTACCCCTCAGGGAGTGTGTTCAAACCCCTCACACTGTAAACTTGCATTCCCCTCCCACTTCTCCTCCTTCCCCAGCCTATTACTAACACTTTTCCACATTTATGTTAAGCCCCGCCCCCTACTCGTGATTAAGCCCCGCCCACTTTTAACCCTGCTTGCCCCATTTGTCTTGCCACATCAGCACCACATCAGTCCCCTCCAGGGACTACACAAATCAAAGTTCCCAGGTATGAATACACTTCCCACTGCTATATAACTCTCACATGCCTCTCTATACCTTAACCATTTGAGTGCCAGAGGGGTACACAACTCATGCACGCATGTGTTTCTGCTCATATATGTTGCGTGTGTCTGTGTGTGTGTGTGTGTGTGTGTGTGTGTGTGTACATCTCTGTTACATATATGTGTCCATGTGTGCATCTCCAGTGTGTCTGTGTGTACATGTCTTTTGCATGTTTCTGCCGCTCACTGTGTGTATGTGCATACCTCCCAACATTTCACATGGCCAAAGAGGGACACGTTAGTTGTAGGTGATATTGTTGGGGGCGTGGCTGGTGGGCAGGGCATTAGTAAGAATTTTTACGTTATTTCATGACCTATTACTGGCTATTTATGTAACTGAATAAATGATTTAGTGCAAGACCAAAGTATTTTATTTGCACAGACTAATGTATAAACACATATACTGAAGTTTATTGCTTTATTGCTGTAGAGCAAAGTAATACACACCACACAGTCAGGGCTGGTGCAAGGATTTTTGCCACCCTAGGCAAAACCTAATTTTGCTGCCCATTTTGCTCCACCCCTTGTGCCCCACCCATTTATACCCCGCCTACTTATACCCAACCTCTTTTCATGATTGTCCTCTCTCTGCCCCCTGGCCCAGTCTGCCCCTGGTCTGGAGATGCCTGTAAGAGATGCCCCCCACCAGCTCCAACTTGCCCCTTATCAGCTTCACTTTGGCCGACCAGCTCCACTTTGCCCCTATCAGCTCCACTTTGTCCCCCATCAACTCCAACTTGCTGCCTCAGCTCCAACTTGCCCCCATTAGCTCCACTTTGACCCCCACCAGCTCCAGTTGCCCCCACCAGCTCCACTTTGCCCCCCATCCACTCCAACTTGCCCCCACCGGCTCCACTTTGCCCCCCAGCAGCTCCACTATGCCCCAAGCAGCTCCAACTTGCCACCATCAGCTCCACTTTGCCCCCCATCCGCTCCAAATTGCCCCCATCAGCTCCACTTTGCCCCCCATCTGCTCTAATGTGCCCCCACCGGCTCCACTTTGCCCCCCCCAGCAGCTCCGCTATGCCCGCAGCAGCTCCAGCTTCCCACCATCAGCTCCAGCTTCCCACCATCAGCTCCAACTTGCCCCCATCCGCTCCACTTTGCCTCCCATCCGCTCCACTTTGCCCCCATCCGCTCCACTTTGCCCCCATCAGCTCCACTTTGCCCCCCAT
Organism: Rhinophrynus dorsalis; assembly: GCA_037306005.1. Classification (NCBI taxonomy): domain Eukaryota; kingdom Metazoa; phylum Chordata; class Amphibia; order Anura; family Rhinophrynidae; genus Rhinophrynus; species Rhinophrynus dorsalis. The sequence continues at coordinate 2,959,594 of CM074725.1, read as the reverse complement.
CTGCTCTAACGTGCCCCCCATCTGCTCTAACGTGCCCCCCCTCAGCTCCAACTTGCCCCCCTCAGCTCCAACTTGCCCCCCTCAGCTCCAACTTGCCCCCCTCAGCTCCAACTTGCCCCCATCAGCTCCACTTTGCCCCCCATCAGCTCCACTTTGCCCCCCATCAGCTCCACTTTGCCCCCACCAACTCCAACTTGCCCCCACCAGCTCCACTATGCCCCCACCAGCTCCACTATGCCCCCTCAGCTACAACTTTCCCCTATGAGTTCCAACTTACCCCCATCGGCTCCACTTTGCCCCCCAGCAGCTCCACTATGCCCCCAGCAGCTCCAACTTGCCCCTATCAGCTCCACTTTGCCCCCCCTTCAAGCTCCACTTTGCCCCCCCTTCAAGCTCCACTTTGCCCCCCCTCAGCTCCACTTTGCCCCCCCTCAGCTCCACTTTGCCCCCCTCAGCTTCACTTTGCCCCCCTCAGCTTCATTTTGCCCCTCCTCAGCTCCACTTTACCCCCTCAGCTCCAACTTGCCCCCATCAGCTCCACTTTGACCCTCATCCGCTCCAACTTGCCCCCACCAGCTCCAACTTGCCCCCACCAGCTCCACTATGCCCCCTCAGCTCCACTTTGCCCCCTATCCACTCCAACTTGCCCCCAGCAGCTCCACTATGCCCCTTCAGTTCCAACTTGCCCCCCATCACATACCTGTAGCTCCCGCGCAGTCTTCTCTTCAGTAATGCAGAGCGAGGCGGGAGATCATGACTCCCAGCGCGCTCTGTATTACTAAAGATCCGACCCAAAGACGGAGCGCTGTAGCGACACAGACCTGACTGTGTTGTGGTTCCCGGCGTGGTGTGTGCGGGCGCAGCTCTTCTCCGCTGCATGCCCGCAGCCCCATTACGTGTGCGCCCTAGGCCGCCACCTACCTCGCCTATAGGTGGAGCCGGCCCTGCACACAGTCTGACCTCCTAAAAAGAGGGACAACAGGGTGGGAAAGAGGGATAGAGGGATTTGGCCCTCAAAGAGGGACTGTCCCTCCTAAAGAGGGACACTTGGGATGTATGGTATGTGTCTGCCTGTATGTTGCATATGTCTGTGTTTATCAGTGTGTCTGCATTTCACACATGTGCGCCCAATGGTCATAACATGACGGGCAACGCCATCCCACATTGCTAGTATTGTATAAATAAACAGTTCCTCTGCTGCTGTGTGGATCAGTGGGAAAGATAATAGCATAATATTCGCCTCCGTGTCTTTAACAAAATTCTGACTTTCCTTCACAAGCTGTTAGGAAAATACATGAATTATAGAATACACCTGACTGCTGTATGATGGACTCCTACATAGGTAAGTGCTTCTGTTACACGCAGTAATTATATAGATACGCCTGACTGCTGTGTGATGGACTCCTACCTAGGTAAGTGCTTCTATTACACAAAGTAATTATATATATACGCCTGACTGCTGTGTGATGGACTTCTACCTAGGTAAGTACTGGGCAGCACAGTGGCTCAGTGGTTAGCACTGTTGCCTTGCAGCACTGCGGTCCTGGGTTCAAATCCCACCAAGGACAACATCTGCAATGAGTTTGTATGTTCTCACTGTGTTTGCGTGGGTTTCCTCCGGGTACTCCTGTTTCCTCCCACACTCCAAAAACATACTGATAGGTGAATTTAGATTGTGAGCCCCAATGGGGACAGGAACCAATATGAGTGTAAAGCGCTGCGGAATCTGTGTGCGCTATATAAATAAAGGATTATTATTATTATTATTATTATTAAAGTACTTCTGTTACACACAATTATACAGATACACCTGACTGCTGTATGATGGACTTCTACCTAGGTAAGTACTTCTGTCACACACAGTAATTATATAGACACACCTGACTGCTGTATGATGGACTTCTACCTAGGTAAGTGCTTCTGTTACACACAGTAATTTTATGGCATTTCCACGGAGGCTTCATATTATGCTTAAACTCTCTTCACTGCATCCTAGCAGCAAAGACAAACTTTATTTAACAGAAAAAATAAAGAGACAAAAAACTTGCTAGCTTCTGAATCAGTAATCTACCAATGACATTGAGACCTCTATAATAAATTGAGCTGCACTTGTCTTCTCTCCCTCTTTCTTTGCTGCTTTTCCTAGCAAGATAAGTATTGCCTCATTCATATTGGTATTATCTGATTGATTTAATCAATAGTTCTTGACTTCCTTAACTTTTACCTCTATCTGTAGTTTCAAATCCGATCCATTTGTTGTTTTTATGTTTTCTCGCTATGTTTTCATAGCGTGTACTTTCCTCCGACTATTCTGAGTGGTGTGCGGTGTCTCCTTCAGCGCGCACCACCGGAACGGTTTGCCTCACCTCTCTCGCATTTGCGAGTCTTCTTACAGTACCCGATCCCTTTCTCTTCTTCTTTTGTCCCTTTCGCTATATTACATAGCGTACAATCTTCCTTCTTCGGTTCCTTGTGGCGCGCGGTGTTCCCTTCAGTGCGCGCCTCCGGAACCGTCTAACTTATTACAGTGCGCATGCGCGATTACTTCAGGTGGCTCGTCTCTTTCTGACGGCGCCATTTTCAGTTTAAACTCCTGCGCTTCGGAACAGCTTTTGGTGCCTGCGGTCCCTCAGGTTTTTTCTGCACATTCAGTGTTCTCCCACACATTATACATATATTATTTCATTCAGTTAATTCCATTATACTTTATTTTATTTATCATTTACTATGTCTCAGTATAGTTCTGAATATGAGAGCCCTATGTCTCCAGGGCTTGACCAACAAGAATCTGTATCAAACAGTGTTACTGACCCCACTGTTAATAGTTTGGGAGACTCTGGTGCCACAGCAAATATTCCCTCTCTTCAGAGTGAACAAAATCAATTTCAAAAATTAATGGAGGTTTCACTTCAGTCTACTATGAAACAGCTTTCAACCTCTTTAGCAGAGTCCTTTGCTTTGGCACTAAAGTCCCATATATCCATATCAGACAGTGTATCCCACTCAGGGAATACTTCTTTAACCCCCATACTCCCTGGGGAGGCTCCTTCTCAACAAAGTGAACAGATTACTAAGCAAGGGAAATGTTCCCGCAAACAGAAACATATCCTTGATTCATCAGAAACTGTTCAATCTAAATCAATAGTTTCCTATGATATTTCACTTAATAGTGATCAAATTGAACCGTGCGGCTCGGGCCCACAAAAAAGACCCTCACCTCAGGAGGAAGGTTATCTGAGGAAAAAGAACCTGAGGAGGTTAAAACCTAATTCCTATCGTTCCTCGTCTAGTGAGGATTCCTCTGACGAGGAATGGGAATTGTCCTCTAATTCAGAGGAAGATTATGATTCTGATTATGAGGTCCCTGTACCCAAAAAGAAAAAAGTGATGGAAACTAGCTCTACAACCTCTAATCCTAAATCGGCTAACCCCATTGTTTTGGATGATAAGGGAAAACCCCTTTTTGACCCGGAGGGTATAAAGCACCCCCGTTCATCAGAGTGGACTCCTATTCCACATATTTCTCAATACTTGGAAGCCTGGGTTCGCAAACCCATGAATAGGGCCACTAGAAACAAGTTAAGAGCCGAGTGCCCTCGCCCGGTTGTGGCTAATAAGGTGTGTGACACACCAGAATTAGACACCAAAATGGTGCAGTTCATAACAAAATCTGGCAAGGACCCCAGGAGAGGTTTAGATAGAGCACTAAAATCTTGCCAAGACAAGTTATTAGATACCTTAGGACCACTAACTAAGATTTTTGAACTTTCAGAGAAGGCTTTGAATAATAAGACCCCTATAGACACTGAGGTGCTTCGGGGATGGATACAAAGGGCCATATGCCTGATAGGTAATACAAATTCTGCTATAGCTGCTGAACGTCGCAGAGCGATCTTGTTACGCATAGATCCTAAGTTAGCAGATATGGCCAATACAGAACCTGGCCCGTCCGCGAATGGACAATTATTTGGTGAATCTTTTATAAAAGAATTAGGAAAGTTTGTCTCGACTTTCACCGCCTTAGACAAGGCTCAATATTCCCTTAAAAAAGTGTTCAACCCTAAGGTTTTCTCCAGGGCCGGGAGAGGCAGGGGTCGCTCTCTCGGCCGTACCCAATACACTCAACAAAAATATCAGACCCCATTCCAATCAAATCAGAGGGTCCATTTCACTCAGGATGTGGGGAATCAGAGCCCTTTCTTCCCTTCCCGTGGAAGAATATGGAGATCACGTTCGGGTAGGAGAGCTCTCCGCTCCCGATCCTTTGCAGGTAAGAATTCACCCATCAATCCTTTCTTTCCACGGAAAAGTGGGGGGCAGACTCTCCCATTTTTTCCACCAATGGTGCAATTTAACATCAGACCCATGGGTTCTACAGACAATAAAGGGGTATCCTATAGAGTTTTATACTCCCCCAGTTCAAAGGATAAGACCTCCTCCTTTCCGTTTTTCAAGAGCAGACGCTCTTCTAGTAGATACCGAAATCGAGGAATTAAAGAAAAAAGGGGCCATCAGATTAGCTTCAGATTGCAACCCAGGGTTTATGAGCAACATTTTCCTCGTAGGGAAAAAAGACGGAGGTCTCCGTCCGGTGATCAATCTAAAGCTGTTGAACGCTCATGTCCTCTATCGACATTTCAAGATGGAAGGAATCCATCTTTTGAGAGATCTACTCCTTCCGTCAGACTGGATGGTCAAGATAGATCTACAGGATGCGTATCTGACGGTTCCTATGGCCGACGCCTCACAAATTTACCTTCGTTTTCTTTGGCACGGTCGAATTTGGCAATTCACTTGCCTTCCTTTTGGCTTGTCCTCGGCTCCTTGGTGCTTCACGAAGCTCCTGAAGCCTGTCATCGCTTATTTGAGAAGTCGCGGAATCCGACTCATCATTTACTTAGACGACATGTTAATCATGTCCCAGGATCAAGATCTCCTTTACACTCACGCCGAGTGGACAATCCAACTTCTGTCGAACCTGGGATTTCTGATCAACTGGAAAAAGTCTCAATTAGTTCCAACCCAGACCATAGAATTTTTAGGCTTCGTAGTAAACTCCCTGGAGGCATCTTTAAGTCTTCCAGGGACGAAAGTTCGAGCTATTCGAAAAGAGATTCGCTCCATCCTTCGGAAGGAGCTCATTTCATTACGGCTTCTGGCTCGGGTGGTAGGCCTTCTATCGGTCTCCATTCAGGCAATCTTTCCAGGCCCTTTACATTATCGAGCACTTCAACGTCTAAAAGCTCTCCATTTACGCAAAGGTCTGGGTTATTCAGATCTTATCACTCTTTCGCCCGACGCAAAAGAAGAACTCGTTTGGTGGCTAAAACATTTAGATGCCTGGAATGGCAAGGCCATTTTTGGTATGGTTCCGGACCTAGTCATCGAGTCAGACGCCAGTCTCTTAGGCTGGGGTGCACGACTAGGCGATACTTCTACCGGTGGCAAATGGTCTCTTCAGGAAGCAACTCTTCATATCAATTGTCTAGAGCTACTAGCGGGATCTTTCGCTCTGAAAAGTCTGGCAAAAGATCAGGTCAATTGTTGTGTCCTTCTAAAGATGGACAACATCTCGGCGGTTCAATACATCAACCGCCTTGGAGGCACAAAATCAAAACAATTGGCAGAATTGGCCAAGGACTTTTGGCATTTCTGCCTAGACCGAAATGTGACCGTTCGTACCCAATATCTTCCTGGTCTTTCCAACGCAGTAGCAGATTGGAATTCCAGATACCTCTCCGATCGCAGCGACTGGATGCTACACAAAGGAGTTTTCTCCCAAATACTTCAATTATGGGGACCATTTCAGATCGATCTCTTTGCTTCCCGTCTAAACCGACAGATTCCCAGATTTTTCAGTTGGAGGCCAGATCCGGAGGCAGTTGCCACGGATGCTTTCCTTCAGTCGTGGACTCCGGGAACGAATTACGCCTTCCCTCCTTTTGCTATGATTCCGCGGACCCTTCTATCGATCCGCCGTCAATTAGCAACAGTAGTCTTAGTCACGCCCTTTTGGCCAATGCAACCGTGGTTCCCTCCACTTCTGGAGTTATCTGCAGACGTTCCACGCCTCCTTCCATCTCTACCAAATCTTCTAACGAACCCCTCCGGAGATCCACACGACCTTCTAATGTCCGGGGATCTCCGTCTTCTAGCTTGGTTCATTTCAGGAATTCCTTCAGTTTCGAAAGATTTTCGGATTCAGCTTGCTCACTCTTGGCAGAATCTTGGGCACCAGGTACCCGATCCATGTACAAATCCGCCTGGTCTTTGTGGAGTAGTTGGTGCCTGGAACGGCATCTGGATCCCATTTCAGCATCTTTAATAGAAATAGCTAATTTTCTTTCTCATCTTTTCGATCTGGGTAAAGCATACCGTACAATTAATACTTACCGTTCTGCTATTTCAGCAGGTCATGCCACAATAGATGGTATTCCGGTGGGCCAATCGGTTGTAATTTGTCGCCTTATGCGGGGGATTCGTTTGTCCAGACCTCCCCAATCTAGATATCTTTCGCTGTGGAATGTTAATGATGTTTTACGATTGTTAGAAAATTGGCCAAATAACGATCTTTTGTCATTGAAACAACTATCGGCAAAATTGACTATGCTCCTTTGCCTAATTTCCTTCAAACGAGTCTCGGATGTTAAAGCTCTAGATCTACATTCTAGATCTTTCACTCCCTCTGGAGTCCAGTTTCGTATTTCTCGTCGCACTAAGACTGCGATCCGCGTGGTTTCTTACCCTTCTTTCCCCTCTCAACCCCAACTTTGTGTTGTCCAATGCTTACAAGAGTATGAGAAACGAACAGCTCCTTTTCGCAGATCTGAATGGCCTCAGTTACTAATTTCTTTCCGTAAACCTTTCCTTCCGGTTTCGGCAGCTACTTTAGCTAGATGGGTCAGATGGATTATGCAATTAGCCGGCATTAATGTCACTTTGTTCGGAGCTCATTCCTCAAGAGGTGCGATGGCATCTATGACATTACAATCAGGGGGAAGGTTGGAGGATATCCTTAGAGCTGCGGATTGGTCGAGAGAGTCTACATTTAGAGATTTTTACCATAAACCTATTGATCATGTTTCAAATACTGTAGTTAACAATCTTTAATAATGTTATCTGTTTGGCTTTGAATATGCATAATATGAAGCCTCCGTGGAAATGCCATAAAATTCGTGGATTTTCCTAACTTTAGTGAAGGAAAGTCAGAATTTTATTAATGACACGGAGGCGAATATTATCCCTCCCTATGTTTTCCCTCCCTTCTCACGTATAATATTCTCTGTGTCTCCTCCAGGTTGAAAGAATTACATTTCAAGAGTTTCTTCATTACACCTCAAGAAAACTCGTGGATTTATTGAACTTTCCAAGTTTAAAAAATTTTCCTATGAACTGTCGATTTAAAGAATTGTTTATAGTTATTATGCCAATGGAGATTCTTATCGGAAAAGAGCGACACGCAAGAAAGAGGGAGAGAAGACAAGTGCAGCTCAGTTTATTATAGAGGTCTCAATGTCATTGGTAGATTACTGATTCAGAAGCTAGCAAGTTTTTTGTCTCTTTATTTTTTCTGTTAAATAAAGTTTGTCTTTGCTGCTAGGATGCAGTGAAGAGAGTTTAAGCATAATATTCGCCTCCGTGTCATTAATAAAATTCTGACTTTCCTTCACTAAAGTTAGGAAAATCCACGAATTATATAGATATACACCTGACTGCTGTGTGATGGACTCCTACCTAGGTAAGTGCTGCTGTTACACACAGTAATTATATAGATACAACTGACTGCTGTGTGATGGACTCCTACCTAGGTAAGTGCTTCTGTTACACACAGTAATTATATAGATACACCTGACTGCTGTGTGATGGACTCCTACCTAGGTAAGTGCTTCTGTTACACACAGTAATTATACAGATATACACCTGACTGCTGTGTGATGGACTCCTACCTAGGTAAGTGCTTCTGTCACACACAGTAATTATATAGATACACCTGACTGCTGTGTGATGGACTCCTACCTAGGTAAGTGCTTCTGTTACACACAGTAATTATATAGATACACCTGACTGCTGTGTGATGGACTCCTACCTAGGTAAGTGCTTCTGTTACACACAGTAATTATACAGATACACCTGACTGCTGTGTGATGGACTCCTACCTAGGTAAGTGCTTCTGTTACACACAGTAATTATATAGATACACCTGACTGCTGTGTGATGGACTCCTACCTAGGTAAGTGCTTCTGTTACACACAGTAATTATATAGATACCTGACTGTTGTATGATGGACTCTTACCTAGGTAAGTCCTTCTGTCACACACAGTAATTATATAGATACGCCTGACTGCTGTGTGATGGACTCCTACCTAGGTAAGTGCTTCTGTTACACACAGTAATTATATAGATACACCTGACTGCTGTGTGATGGACTCCTACCTAGGTAAGTGCTTCTGTTACACACAGTAATTATATAGATACCTGACTGTTGTATGATGGACTCTTACCTAGGTAAGTCCTTCTGTCACACACAGTAATTATATAGATACGCCTGACTGCTGTGTGATGGACTCCTACCTAGGTAAGTGCTTCTGTTACACACAGTAATTATATAGATACACCTGACTGCTGTGTGATAGACTCCTACCTAGGTAAGTACTTCTGTTACACACAATAATTATATAGATACACCTGACTGCTGTGTGATGGACTCCTACCTAGGTAAGTACTTCTGTTACACACAGTAATTATATAGATACACCTGACTGCTGTGTGATGGACTCCTACCTAGGTAAGTGCTTCTGGTCACTGACAGGTGACTTTGGGAAATAGGAATCTAAAATGGGACATATAAAAAAAAATCAAAAATGCCAATGAGTTAAATTGTGTTTTATAAGCGTTTCTATGCTGGAGGACTGTAACGCAGTGACGGGGGATGATAGGAGAAGAGACCACAGGAAATCAGTGGGAGTTCTGACCCTTTACCGCACTGAACCCCTCTGTACATGAGGTGATTTGGGATCATTGTTGACCCCTCAGTGCAGATCTATCAGGTTGGTTTCCCGCAGGGGCAGGATCTCCTCTCCCAACCAGCGGTGCAACACCCCAAAGTCTCCCCCCCATACCCCCTCATTGGACATCCTTTCCTGAGGCTGTGGGGTGGTAGGGTCATTCTGTCCTGCTGTCAGACCCAGGTATTGCCCCCGTAGCTCGCCCAGGAGCTCCTTTGTATACCCACGGTTGGCACTGAGTAATGCCTTCACCCACAGTTCCAGGTCCTGTTGGCACTCGGCTGCCATCTTATAGACACGGGTGAGGGTGTAGAGGGAGAAAGCGTATTCCAGGCGGGATGACCTCAGGGAGATTGAGCTCCCCTCCAGGAGAATCAGGCCAAGAGGCTGGGGGTCCCCCTGTCGCTCGAAGTACAGGAGAAGGTTTCCCCACAGTAGGAACCAGCGGCGATGGTAGGAGGCAGGACGGTTCCCCTTCTTCAGGAGATATCCCTGCTTCTCTGGAGCGGAGCTGGAGAGCAGAGAACTGAACTCCAACTTCATTGAGAGGCCTGGAGGAGAGAGAGGCAGAGGTCAGAGGCCAACTCCATTCTACCTAAAATTATTATTATTATGCTTTGTTTATATAGCATCAACTTACTTCATAGAGCTAACCACAAGTACCTGACGAGTTCCTGGGGTGGGTACCAGCACTTGGTCAGGACAATTGTCTCTTGTGTGGGGACCAGGGGTCAGTCAGGAAAGTGGTCTCCTTAGTAGATACCAGAGGTCAGTAAGGACAGTGGTCTCTTTAGTAGATACCAGAGGTCAGTAAGGACAGTGGTCTCTTTAGTAGATAACTGGGGTCAGTCAGGACAACGGTCTCTTGTGTAGATACCAGGGGTCAGTAAGGACAGTGGTCTCTTTAGTAGATAACTGGGGTCAGTCAGGACAGCGGTCTCTTGTGTAGATACCAGGGGTCAGTCAGGGCAGTGGTCTCTTGTGTAGGTACCAGGGGTCAGTCAGGACAGCGGTCTCTTGTGTAGATACCAGGGGTCAGTCAGGACAGCGGTCTCTTGTGTAGGTACCAGGGGTCAGTCAGGACAGCGGTCTCTTGTGTAGATACCAGGGGTCAGTCAGGACAGAGGTCTATTGTGTAGATACCAGGGGTCAGTCAGGACAGCGGTCTCTTGTGTAGATACCAGGGGTCAGTCAGGACAGCGGTCTCTTGTGTAGATACCAGGGGTCAGTCAGGACAGAGGTCTCTTGTGTAGGTACCAGGGGTCAGTCAGGACAGCGGTCTCTTGTGTAGATACCAGGGGTCAGTAAGGACAGCGGTCTCTTGTGTAGATACCAGGGGTCAGTCAGGACAGCGGTCTCTTGTGTAGTTACCAGGGATCAGTCAGGACAGCGGTCTCTTGTGTAGATACCAGGGGTCAGTCAGGACAGCGGTCTCTTGTGTAGATACCAGGGGTCAGTCAGGACAGCGGTCTCTTGTGTAGGTACCAGGGATCAGTCAGGACAACGGTCTCTTGTGTAGATACCAGGGGTCAGTCAGGACAGCGGTCTCTTGTGTAGATACCAGGGGTCAGTCAGGACAGCGGTCTCTTGTGTAGGTACCAGGGGTCAGTCAGGACAGCGGTCTCTTGTGTAGATACCAGGGGTCAGTCAGGACAGCGGTCTCTTGTGTAGGTACCAGGGGTCAGTCAGGACAGCGGTCTCTTGTGTAGTTACCAGGGGTCAGTCAGGACAGCAGTCTCTTGTGTAGTTACCAGGGGTCAGTCAGGACAGCGGTCTCTTGTGTAGATACCAGGGGTCAGTCAGGACAGCGGTCTCTTGTGTAGATACCAGGGGTCAGTCAGGACAGCGGTCTCTTGTGTAGATACCAGGGGTCAGTCAGGACAGCGGTCTCTTGTGTAGATACCAGGGGTCAGTCAGGACAGCGGTCTCTTGTGTAGATACCAGGGGTCAGTCAGGACAGTGGTCTCTTGTGTAGATACCAGGGGTCAGTTAGGACAGCGGTCTCTTGTGTAGATACCAGGGGTCAGTCAGGACAGTGGTCTCTTGTGTAGATACCAGGGGTCAGTCAGGACAGCGGTCTCTTGTGTAGATACCAGGGGTCAGTCAGGACATTGGTCTCTTGTGTAGATACCAGGGGTCAGTCAGGACAGTGGTCTCTTGTGTAGATACCAGGGGTCAGTCAGGACAGCGGTCTCTTGTGTAGGTACCAGGGGTCAGTCAGGACAGCGGTCTCTTGTGTAGGTACCAGGGGTCAGTCAGGACAGCGGTCTCTTGTGTAGATACCAGGGGTCAGTCAGGACAGCGGTCTCTTGTGTAGATACCAGGGATCAGTCAGGACAGCGGTCTGTTGTGTAGATACCAGGGGTCAGTCAGGACAGCGGTCTATTGTGTAGGTACCAGGGGTCAGTCAGGACAGCGGTCTCTTGTGTAGATACCAGGGGTCAGTAAGGACAGCGGTCTCTTGTGTAGATACCAGGGGTCAGTCAGGACAGCGGTCTCTTGTGTAGATACCAGGGGTCAGTCAGGACAGCGGTCTCTTGTGTAGTTACTAGGGGTCAGTCAGGACAGCGGTCTCTTGTGTAGGTACCAGGGGTCAGTCAGGACAGTGGTCTCTTGTGTAGATACCAGGGGTCAGTCAGTACAGTGGTCTCTTGTGTAGATACCAGGGGTCAGTCAGGACAGCGGTCTCTTGTGTAGATACCAGGGGTCAGTCAGGGCAGTGGTCTATTGTGTAGATACCAGGGATCAGTCAGGACAGTGGTCTCTTGTGTAGATACCAGGGGTCAGTCAGTACAGTGGTCTCTTGTGTAGATACCAGGGGTCAGTCAGGACAGCGGTCTCTTGTGTAGGTACCAGGGGTCAGTCAGGACAGTGGTCTCTTGTGTAGATACCAGGGGTCAGTCAGTACAGTGGTCTCTTGTGTAGATACCAGGGGTCAGTCAGGACAGCGGTCTCTTGTGTAGATACCAGGGGTCAGTCAGGACAGCGGTCTCTTGTGTAGGTACCAGGGGTCAGTCAGGACAGTGGTCTCTTGTGTAGATACCAGGGGTCAGTCAGTACAGTGGTCTCTTGTGTAGATACCAGGGGTCAGTAAGGACAGCGGTCTATTGTGTAGGTACCAGGGTTCAGTCAGGGCAGTGGTCTATTGTGTAGATACCAGGGGTCAGTCAGGACAGCGGTCTCTTGTGTAGATACCAGGGGTCAGTCAGGACAGCGGTCTCTTGTGTAGATACCAGGGGTCAGTCAGGACAGCGGTCTCTTGTGTAGTTACCAGGGGTCAGTCAGGACAGCGGTCTCTTGTGTAGGTACCAGGGGTCAGTCAGGACAGTGGTCTCTTGTGTAGATACCAGGGGTCAGTCAGTACAGTGGTCTCTTGTGTAGATACCAGGGGTCAGTCAGGACAGCGGTCTCTTGTGTAGATACCAGGGGTCAGTCAGGGCAGTGGTCTATTGTGTAGATACCAGGGATCAGTCAGGACAGTGGTCTCTTGTGTAGATACCAGGGGTCAGTCAGTACAGTGGTCTCTTGTGTAGATACCAGGGGTCAGTCAGGACAGCGGTCTCTTGTGTAGGTACCAGGGGTCAGTCAGGACAGTGGTCTCTTGTGTAGATACCAGGGGTCAGTCAGTACAGTGGTCTCTTGTGTAGATACCAGGGGTCAGTCAGGACAGCGGTCTCTTGTGTAGATACCAGGGGTCAGTCAGGACAGCGGTCTCTTGTGTAGGTACCAGGGGTCAGTCAGGACAGTGGTCTCTTGTGTAGATACCAGGGGTCAGTCAGTACAGTGGTCTCTTGTGTAGATACCAGGGGTCAGTAAGGACAGCGGTCTATTGTGTAGGTACCAGGGTTCAGTCAGGGCAGCGGTCTCTTGTGTAGATACCAGGGGTCAGTCAGGACAGTGGTCTCTTGTGTAGATACCAGGGGTCAGTTAGGACAGCGGTCTCTTGTGTAGATACCAGGGGTCAGTCAGGACAGTGGTCTCTTGTGTAGATACCAGGGGTCAGTCAGGACAGCGGTCTCTTGTGTAGATACCAGGGGTCAGTCAGGACATTGGTCTCTTGTGTAGATACCAGGGGTCAGTCAGGACAGTGGTCTCTTGTGTAGATACCAGGGGTCAGTCAGGACAGCGGTCTCTTGTGTAGGTACCAGGGGTCAGTCAGGACAGCGGTCTCTTGTGTAGATACCAGGGGTCAGTCAGGACAGCGGTCTCTTGTGTAGATACCAGGGATCAGTCAGGACAGCGGTCTGTTGTGTAGATACCAGGGGTCAGTCAGGACAGCGGTCTATTGTGTAGGTACCAGGGGTCAGTCAGGACAGCGGTCTCTTGTGTAGATACCAGGGGTCAGTAAGGACAGCGGTCTCTTGTGTAGATACCAGGGGTCAGTCAGGACAGCGGTCTCTTGTGTAGATACCAGGGGTCAGTCAGGACAGCGGTCTCTTGTGTAGTTACTAGGGGTCAGTCAGGACAGCGGTCTCTTGTGTAGGTACCAGGGGTCAGTCAGGACAGTGGTCTCTTGTGTAGATACCAGGGGTCAGTCAGTACAGTGGTCTCTTGTGTAGATACCAGGGGTCAGTCAGGACAGCGGTCTCTTGTGTAGATACCAGGGGTCAGTCAGGGCAGTGGTCTATTGTGTAGATACCAGGGATCAGTCAGGACAGTGGTCTCTTGTGTAGATACCAGGGGTCAGTCAGTACAGTGGTCTCTTGTGTAGATACCAGGGGTCAGTCAGGACAGCGGTCTCTTGTGTAGGTACCAGGGGTCAGTCAGGACAGTGGTCTCTTGTGTAGATACCAGGGGTCAGTCAGTACAGTGGTCTCTTGTGTAGATACCAGGGGTCAGTCAGGACAGCGGTCTCTTGTGTAGATACCAGGGGTCAGTCAGGACAGCGGTCTCTTGTGTAGGTACCAGGGGTCAGTCAGGACAGTGGTCTCTTGTGTAGATACCAGGGGTCAGTCAGTACAGTGGTCTCTTGTGTAGATACCAGGGGTCAGTAAGGACAGCGGTCTATTGTGTAGGTACCAGGGTTCAGTCAGGGCAGTGGTCTATTGTGTAGATACCAGGGGTCAGTCAGGACAGCGGTCTCTTGTGTAGATACCAGGGGTCAGTCAGGACAGCGGTCTCTTGTGTAGATACCAGGGGTCAGTCAGGACAGCGGTCTCTTGTGTAGTTACCAGGGGTCAGTCAGGACAGCGGTCTCTTGTGTAGGTACCAGGGGTCAGTCAGGACAGTGGTCTCTTGTGTAGATACCAGGGGTCAGTCAGTACAGTGGTCTCTTGTGTAGATACCAGGGGTCAGTCAGGACAGTGGTCTCTTGTGTAGATACCAGGGGTCAGTCAGTACAGTGGTCTCTTGTGTAGATACCAGGGGTCAGTCAGGACAGCGGTCTCTTGTGTAGGTACCAGGGGTCAGTCAGGACAGTGGTCTCTTGTGTAGATACCAGGGGTCAGTCAGTACAGTGGTCTCTTGTGTAGATACCAGGGGTCAGTCAGGACAGCGGTCTCTTGTGTAGATACCAGGGGTCAGTCAGGACAGCGGTCTCTTGTGTAGGTACCAGGGGTCAGTCAGGACAGTGGTCTCTTGTGTAGATACCAGGGGTCAGTCAGTACAGTGGTCTCTTGTGTAGATACCAGGGGTCAGTCAGGACAGCGGTCTCTTGTGTAGGTACCAGGGGTCAGTCAGGACAGTGGTCTCTTGTGTAGATACCAGGGGTCAGTCAGTACAGTGGTCTCTTGTGTAGATACCAGGGGTCAGTCAGGACAGCGGTCTCTTGTGTAGATACCAGGGGTCAGTCAGGACAGCGGTCTCTTGTGTAGGTACCAGGGGTCAGTCAGGACAGTGGTCTCTTGTGTAGATACCAGGGGTCAGTCAGTACAGTGGTCTCTTGTGTAGATACCAGGGGTCAGTAAGGACAGCGGTCTATTGTGTAGGTACCAGGGTTCAGTCAGGGCAGTGGTCTATTGTGTAGATACCAGGGGTCAGTCAGGACAGCGGTCTATTGTGTAGATACCAGGGGTCAGTCAGGACAGTGGTCTCTTGTGTAGGTACCAGGGGTCAGTCAGGACAGTGGTCTCTTGTGTAGGTACCAGGGGTCAGTCAGGACAGCGGTCTCTTGTGTAGATACCAGGGGTCAGTCAGGACAGTGGTCTCTTGTGTAGGTACCAGGGGTCAGTCAGGACAGTGGTCTCTTGTGTAGGTACCAGGGGTCAGTCAGGACAGTGGTCTCTTGTGTAGGTACCAGGGGTCAGTCAGGACAGCGGTCTCTTGTGTAGATACCAGGGGTCAGTCAGGACAGTGGTCTCTTGTGTAGATACCAGGGGTCAGTCAGGACAGCGGTCTCTTGTGTAGTTACCAGGGGTCAGTCAGGACAGCGGTCTCTTGTGTAGATACCAGGGGTCAGTCAGGACAGCGGTCTCTTGTGTAGATACCAGGGGTCAGTCAGGACAGTGGTCTCTTGTGTACATACCAGGGGTCAGTCAGGACAGCGGTCTCTTGTGTAGATACCAGGGGTCAGTCAGGACAGCGGTCTCTTGTGTAGATACCAGGGGTCAGTCAGGACAGTGGTCTCTTGTGTAGATACCAGAGGTCAGTCAGGACAGCGGTCTCTTGTGTAGTTACCAGGGGTCAGTCAGGACAGCGGTCTCTTGTGTAGGTACCAGGGGTCAGTCAGGGCAGTGGTCTATTATGTAGATACCAGGGGTCAGTCAGGACAGCGGTCTCTTGTGTAGTTACCAGGGGTCAGTCAGGACAGCGGTCTCTTGTGTAGATACCAGGGGTCAGTCAGGACAGCGGTCTCTTGTGTAGTTACCAGGGATCAGTCAGGACAGCGGTCTCTTGTGTAGTTACCAGGGGTCAGTCAGGACAGTGGTCTCTTGTGTAGATACCAGGGGTCAGTCAGGACAGCGGTCTCTTGTGTAGTTACCAGGGATCAGTCAGGACAGCGGTCTCTTGTGTAGTTACCAGGGGTCAGTCAGGACAGCGGTCTCTTGTGTAGATACCAGGGGTCAGTCAGGACATTGGTCTCTTGTGTAGATACCAGGGGTCAGTCAGGACATTGGTCTCTTGTGTAGATACCAGGGGTCAGTCAGGACAGTGGTCTCTTGTGTAGATACCAGGGGTCAGTCAGGACAGCGGTCTCTTGTGTAGATACCAGGGGTCAGTCAGGACAGTGGTCTCTTGTGTAGGTACCAGGGGTCAGTCAGGACAGTGGTCTCTTGTGTAGATATCAGGGGTCAGTCAGGACAGCGGTCTCTTGTGTAGATACCAGGGGTCAGTCAGGACAGCGGTCTATTGTGTAGATACCAGGGATCAGTCAGGGCAGCGGTCTCTTGTGTAGGTACCAGGGGTCAGTCAGGACAGTGGTCTCTTGTGTAGATACCAGGGGTCAGTAAGGACAGCGGTCTCTTGTGTAGATACCAGGGGTCAGTCAGGACAGTGGTCTCTTGTGTAGATACCAGGGGTCAGTCAGGACAGCGGTCTCTTGTGTAGATACCAGGGGTCAGTCAGGACAGTGGTCTCTTGTGTAGGTACCAGGGGTCAGTCAGGACAGCGGTCTATTGTGTAGATACCAGGGATCAGTCAGGGCAGCGGTCTCTTGTGTAGGTACCAGGGGTCAGTCAGGACAGCGGTCTCTTGTGTAGATACCAGGGGTCAGTAAGGACAGTGGTCTCTTTAGTAGATACCAGGGATCAGTCAGGACAGCAGTCTATTGTGTAGATACCAGGGGTCAGTCAGGACAGCGGTCTATTGTGTAGGTACCAGGGGTCAGTCAGGACAGCGGTCTCTTGTGTAGGTACCAGGGGTCAGTCAGGACAGTGGTCTCTTGTGTAGATACCAGGGGTCAGTCAGGACAGCGGTCTCTTGTGTAGATACCAGGGGTCAGTCAGGACAGCGGTCTCTTGTGTAGGTACCAGGGGTCAGTCAGGACAGTGGTCTCTTGTGTAGATACCAGGGGTCAGTCAGGACAGCGGTCTCTTGTGTAGATACCAGGGGTCAGTCAGGACAGCGGTCTATTATGTAGATACCAGGGGTCAGTCAGGACAGCGGTCTCTTGTGTAGATACCAGGGGTCAGTCAGGACAGCGGTCTCTTGTGTAGATACCAGGGGTCAGTCAGGACAGCGGTCTCTTGTGTAGATACCAGGGGTCAGTCAGGACAGCGGTCTCTTGTGTAGATACCAGGGGTCAGTCAGGACAGCGGTCTATTATGTAGATACCAGGGGTCAGTCAGGACAGCGGTCTCTTGTGTAGATACCAGGGGTCAGTCAGGACAGCGGTCTCTTGTGTAGATACCAGGGGTCAGTCAGGACAGTGGTCTCTTGTGTAGGTACCAGGGGTCAGTCAGGACAGCGGTCTCTTGTGTAGTTACCAGGGATCAGTCAGGACAGCGGTCTCTTGTGTAGATACCAGGGGTCAGTCAGGACAGCGGTCTCTTGTGTAGATACCAGGGGTCAGTCAGGACAGCGGTCTATTGTGTAGATACCAGGGATCAGTCAGGACAGCGGTCTGTTGTGTAGATACCAGGGGTCAGTCAGGACAGTGGTCTCTTGTGTAGTTACCAGGGGTCAGTCAGGACAGCGGTCTCTTGTGTAGATACCAGGGGTCAGTCAGGACAGCGGTCTATTGTGTAGATACCAGGGATCAGTCAGGACAGCGGTCTGTTGTGTAGATACCAGGGGTCAGTCAGGACAGCGGTCTCTTGTGTAGATACCAGGGGTCAGTCAGGGCAGTGGTCTATTGTGTAGATACCAGGGATCAGTCAGGACAGCGGTCTCTTGTGTAGATACCAGGGGTCAGTCAGGACAGCGGTCTCTTGTGTAGATACCAGGGGTCAGTCAGGACAGCGGTCTCTTGTGTAGATACCAGGGGTCAGTCAGGACAGCGGTCTCTTGTGTAGATACCAGGGGTCAGTCAGGACAGCGGTCTCTTGTGTAGATACCAGGGGTCAGTCAGGACAGCGGTCTCTTGTGTAGGTACCAGGGGTCAGTCAGGACAGCGGTCTCTTGTGTAGATACCAGGGGTCAGTCAGGACAGCGGTCTATTGTGTAGATACCAGGGGTCAGTCAGGACAGTGGTCTCTTGTGTAGGTACCAGGGGTCAGTCAGGACAGCGGTCTCTTGTGTAGATACCAGGGGTCAGTCAGGACAGCGGTCTCTTGTGTAGATACCAGGGGTCAGTCAGGACAGCGGTCTCTTGTGTAGATACCAGGGGTCAGTCAGGACAGCGGTCTCTTGTGTAGATACCAGGGGTCAGTCAGGACAGCGGTCTCTTGTGTAGGTACCAGGGGTCAGTCAGGACAGCGGTCTCTTGTGTAGATACCAGGGGTCAGTCAGGACAGCGGTCTATTGTGTAGATACCAGGGGTCAGTCAGGACAGTGGTCTCTTGTGTAGGTACCAGGGGTCAGTCAGGACAGCGGTCTCTTGTGTAGATACCAGGGGTCAGTCAGGGCTGTGGTCTCTTGTGTAGGTACCAGGGGTCAGTCAGGACAGTGGTCTCTTGTGTAGGTACCAGGGGTCAGTCAGGACAGTGGTCTCTTGTGTAGGTACCAGGGGTCAGTCAGGACAGCGGTCTATTGTGTAGATACCAGGGGTCAGTCAGGACAGTGGTCTCTTGTGTAGGTACCAGGGGTCAGTCAGGACAGCGGTCTCTTGTGTAGATACCAGGGGTCAGTCAGGGCTGTGGTCTCTTGTGTAGGTACCAGGGGTCAGTCAGGACAGTGGTCTCTTGTGTAGGTACCAGGGGTCAGTCAGGACAGTGGTCTCTTGTGTAGGTACCAGGGGTCAGTCAGGACAGTGGTCTCTTGTGTAGGTACCAGGGGTCAGTCAGGACAGTGGTCTCTTGTGTAGATACCAGGGGTCAGTCAGGGCAGCGGTCTCTTGTGTAGTTATCAGGGGTCAGTCAGGGCAGCGGTCTCTTGTGTAGGTACCAGGGGTCAGTCAGGACAGCGGTCTCTTGTGTAGTTACCAGGGGTCAGTCAGGACAGTGGTCTCTTGTGTAGTTACCAGGGGTCAGTCAGGGCAGCGGTCTCTTGTGTAGTTACCAGGGGTCAGTCAGGACAGCGGTCTCTTGTGTAGATACCAGGGATCAGTCAGGACAGTGGTCTCTTGTGTAGATACCAGGGGTCAGTCAGGACAGCGGTCTCTTGTGTAGTTACCAGGTATCAGTCAGGACAGTGGTCTCTTGTGTAGTTACCAGGGGTCAGTCAGGACAGCGGTCTCTTGTGTAGATACCAGGGGTCAGTAAGGACAGCGGTCTCTTGTGTAGATACCAGGGGTCAGTCAGGGCAGTGGTCTCTTGTGTAGGTACCAGGGGTCAGTCAGGACAGCGGTCTCTTGTGTAGATACCAGGGGTCAGTCAGGACAGCGGTCTCTTGTGTAGATACCAGGGGTCAGTCAGGACAGCGGTCTCTTGTGTAGATACCAGGGGTCAGTCAGGACAGCGGTCTCTTGTGTAGTTACCAGGGGTCAGTCAGGACAGCGGTCTCTTGTGTAGATACCAGGGGTCAGTCAGGACAGTGGTCTATTGTGTAGATACCAGGGGTCAGTCAGGACAGCGGTCTCTTGTGTAGATACCAGGGGTCAGTCAGGACAGCGGTCTCTTGTGTAGATACCAGGGGTCAGTCAGGACAGTGGTCTCTTGTGTAGATACCAGGGGTCAGTCAGGACAGAGGTCTCTTGTGTAGTTACCAGGGGTCAGTCAGGACAGCGGTCTCTTGTGTAGATACCAGGGGTCAGTCAGGACAGCGGTCTATTATGTAGATACCAGGGGTCAGTCAGGACAGCGGTCTCTTGTGTAGATACCAGGGGTCAGTCAGTACAGCGGTCTCTTGTGTAGGTACCAGGGGTCAGTCAGGACAGTGGTCTCTTGTGTAGATACCAGGGGTCAGTCAGGACAGCGGTCTCTTGTGTAGATACCAGGGGTCAGTCAGGACAGCGGTCTCTTGTGTAGATACCAGGGGTCAGTCAGGACAGCGGTCTATTATGTAGATACCAGGGGTCAGTCAGGACAGCGGTCTCTTGTGTAGATACCAGGGGTCAGTCAGGACAGCAGTCTCTTGTGTAGATACCAGGGGTCAGTCAGGACAGCGGTCTCTTGTGTAGATACCAGGGGTCAGTCAGGACAGCGGTCTCTTGTGTAGATACCAGGGGTCAGTCAGGACAGCGGTCTATTATGTAGATACCAGGGGTCAGTCAGGACAGCGGTCTCTTGTGTAGATACCAGGGGTCAGTCAGGACAGCGGTCTCTTGTGTAGATACCAGGGGTCAGTCAGGACAGCGGTCTCTTGTGTAGGTACCAGGGGTCAGTCAGGACAGCGGTCTCTTGTGTAGGTACCAGGGGTCAGTCAGGACAGCGGTCTCTTGTGTAGTTACCAGGGATCAGTCAGGACAGCGGTCTCTTGTGTAGATACCAGGGGTCAGTCAGGACAGCGGTCTCTTGTGTAGATACCAGGGGTCAGTCAGGACAGCGGTCTCTTGTGTAGATACCAGGGGTCAGTCAGGACAGCGGTCTCTTGTGTAGGTACCAGGGGTCAGTCAGGACAGCGGTCTCTTGTGTAGATACCAGGGGTCAGTCAGGACAGCGGTCTCTTGTGTAGGTACCAGGGGTCAGTCAGGACAGTGGTCTCTTGTGTAGTTACCAGGGGTCAGTCAGGACAGCGGTCTCTTGTGTAGATACCAGGGGTCAGTCAGGACAGCGGTCTATTGTGTAGATACCAGGGGTCAGTCAGGACAGTGGTCTCTTGTGTAGGTACCAGGGGTCAGTCAGGACAGCGGTCTCTTGTGTAGATACCAGGGGTCAGTCAGGACAGTGGTCTCTTTTGTAGTTACCAGGGGTCAGTCAGGGCAGTGGTCTCTTGTGTAGGTACCAGGGGTCAGTCAGGACAGCGGTCTCTTGTGTAGATACCAGGGGCCAGTCAGGACAGCGGTCTCTTGTGTAGGTACCAGGGGTCAGTCAGGACAGTGGTCTCTTTTGTAGTTACCAGGGATCAGTCAGGACAGTGGTCTCTTGTGTAGTTATCAGGGGTCAGTCAGGGCAGCGGTCTCTTGTGTAGGTACCAGGGGTCAGTCAGGACAGCGGTCTCTTGTGTAGTTACCAGGGGTCAGTCAGGACAGTGGTCTCTTGTGTAGTTACCAGGGGTCAGTCAGGGCAGCGGTCTCTTGTGTAGTTACCAGGGGTCAGTCAGGACAGCGGTCTCTTGTGTAGATACCAGGGGTCAGTCAGGACAGCGGTCTCTTGTGTAGGTACCAGGGGTCAGTCAGGACAGCGGTCTCTTGTGTAGATACCAGGGGTCAGTCAGGACAGCGGTCTATTGTGTAGATACCAGGGGTTAGTCAGGGCAGCAGTCTCTTGTGTAGGTACCAGCGGTCAGTCAGGGGACAACGTGACATTGGGCAGTGATATATTCCCAATCCCTGTGGACTTACTAGACATACTGGCAGAGAAGGCCACTCTCACTGAGGTCTAACCTGAGGTCACTGCAAAGACAAAATGGCTGCCCCCAGCACTGCAGTCACAGGAAAGGAAATTTCTGGAATGGGCACTTGCGTTACATTAACAGAAGGCATAATCTCCATTTAACCCCCTTCTGCTCTCCAGCATATGGCAAAGTATTGTGTGGTGGCATATTCAGCACACACAGGGTTAACCTAACCCGTCCGCATTAAAATGTCACATAGTTTTAATGTACAATAAAATATACCAATACCTTACAGTAACCAAAAATGTAATAACAAGCTAAGTTTTAAAAATACAAATATTTTATGTCAAGTCTCCTTGTGGTGATGTCATTTCTGATGTTTGCCTGGCACGGTATAGATATTATCTGATTTACATATAGTGCCAGCCAGAGAGGGGAAGTGACATCACCACAAGGGGATGGGGCTTACAACAAATCATTAAACCCCTTAAGCAGAAAGCAAAATATGAGCAATTTAGGAGCATATGGACTGAGAACTTTAGATATCAACCTGCAGTCCCTGACATTGTCCTCCCTCAGTCTTATGCCAGAGCTTGTGAATGAAGGTGCAGTGATACAGTGTAACACTGTGGATTCACCACTGCAAGCTCTGTATGTTTCCCTGCTCTCATGTCCCCTAGCAGAGAGCTCTCTGGAATCCAATCCAGGAATCTCACTTTCACACACATAAAACCATAAATATACATTATTTGTTGTAACAGATACCCAAGTCCGCGGATGGACTTAGGCCGTTGTGCCGGGTTGTCTCTCTCCTGAGGGGGCTATGACCAGGTAGCCTTGCCGGTCATTCTCCCAATGTTCCTTCCTAGGATGGGGGCCAAAAGAAGACCCTTGATGCCACCCAGCGATAGAGACACAGGACGCAGTTCAGGTTCCATCAAAAGATACAAAAGGCAATGACAGAGCACATACATAACACAAAGCTCCGGACATGATCACATTATCTATACAAAGAGACTGATGAAGGGTTAACACTGGGACAAAAGAATGAGGGGCTCGAATACACATTTCAAACAATGGCCAGAGTTGAAGCATCCTATATAATAATTCGCTAAATCAAGTGTAACGCCGCAACATGCGCAGTAGACACTTCTGCGCGTGCTGCAGTCATGCGCAGTAGAAACTGCCCGCACCACGGCTGATACAGAGCTGGGTGCTCTGAAGGAGCGTCCAGCTATGTATCAGCCGTGGTGCTGGCAGTCTCTACTGCGTGTGACTGCCCCGCGACCAGGTGGCAGTGGCACTGTGGCCCGTGTAACGGGCTGTTCAACTAGTCTTTGAACATTCTGCTTCAATCCCTGGCTAATTAGGAGCCTGGAATCAGATGCCCAATCCTGGCCAAGATCATCCTGGCCATTTCAGCCAATCAGAACCAAACTGACCAATCCCTGGCCCGCCTACTTTCCCCTATGTTAACTATAGGGGATCTTTAAACTCATCACCCCGGGCTTTGGACCATCAGGAAGCTGCCTACTCTCTCATGAAAAGTCTATGGGGCTTTTTGAACATGTTGCCCCGCACGGCAGCCAGCCTACCGCCTGTTTATTATTTGTGGATCTCAGTCTTTTGGAAAGAGTTGATTCTCTACAACTCCACCAAGTTCCATGTAACGGCCTACGGCCCGTTATACACGTGAATCCAGTCTTGTGGTGGAGCTGTTCTTCATGTAATCCCGACTACGCTGCCAAGTACTGGTCCACGGCCTGTTACAAGTCTTTCTAGGTGGCGGTCTTCCATAGCTTCGCAAATAACCTCCAAGTAACGACCGAGGGTCCGTTACATTTGTATATAAAGGGGGATAAAAATAATATAAATTCTAGGTAATGTGACTTCATGTCATGACTTTGTAAAGCTAAAATAAAATGTTAGTGTCCCTGTCGAAGACAAGGGAGGTCAGGAATAGGGAAGTCTCCTCCCCTCCATCTTGCCTCTTCCAATCAGGAATGTGGATGACTGGATATATGTG
This sequence comes from Rhinophrynus dorsalis, assembly GCA_037306005.1. NCBI lineage: Eukaryota > Metazoa > Chordata > Amphibia > Anura > Rhinophrynidae > Rhinophrynus > Rhinophrynus dorsalis. Next base: position 2,936,151 of record CM074725.1, on the reverse strand, counting down.
TGGAAGCTCCTCCCTACACCCTATATGAACGGAGCTACCAGGAATACAGGGTAGGTCAGGAATAGAGAAGACTCCTCCCCTGCCTCTTGTCTCTTCCAATCAGAGATGCAGAAGTCTGGATATATGTGTGGGAGTGTCTCTGTACACTCCGTATTGGTAGGGCCAACAGAAGTCATGGGAGGTCAGGACAAGTCTCCTCCCTTACCTCCTTCAATCAGGTACATATTTGTGAAGCTCCTCCCAACACTCCATATGGGTGGGGCCCACCAAGAAGACAGGGGAGGTCAGGAATAGAGAAATCGCCTCCACTCCCTCTTGCCTCCTCCAATCAGGAATGTAGATGTCTAGATATATGTGTGGCGGCTCCTCCCTACACCTTGTATGGGCAGGGCAACTAGGAAGACAGGGTAGGTCAGGAATAGAAAAGTCTCCTCCCCTCCCCCCTGCCTCTTCCAATCAGGGATGTACAAGTCTGGATATATGCAGTAGCTCCTCCCAACCCCCTGTATAGGCGGGACCACCAAGAAGACAGGGAGAAGTCTCCTACCCCTAGAGACCCTGAGAAGTCAGGGGTGAGCAGTAACTGGGGGCGTCACATGGAGGACAAAATCATCCCTAATCCTTCCTCCTGGGCGAGTAGATGACCCTGCTGTGCCACACCAGATGGGATCCATGAGGGAGCCTGCGTTTTGTTTCCTTTACAGATAGTAAAAGAGGCCTAATGACCCCTCATAAAACTCCTCATAATCACCCCTGCCTCTCTCTCTGTATCTGGTCCTGTCTGTCTCTCTGTACCTGGTCCCGTCTGTCCCTGGTCCTGTCTGTCTCTCTGTCCCTGGTCCTGTCTGTCTCTCTGTACCTGGTCCTGTCTGTCTCTGGTCCTGTCTCTCTCTGTCCCTGGTCCTGTCTGTCCCTGGTCCTGTCTGTCTCTCTGTACCTGCTCCTGTCTGTCTCTCTGTACCTGCTCCTGTCTGTCTCTGTACCTGCTCCTGGCTGTCTCTCTCTGTCCCTGGTCCTGTCTGTACCTGGTCCTGTCTGTCTCTCTGTCCCTGGTCCTGCCTCTCTCTCTGTATCTGGTCCTGTCTGTCTCTCTGTCCCTGGTCCCGTCTGTCCCTGGTCCTGTCTGTCTCTCTGTACCTGCTCCTGTCTGTCTCTCTGTACCTGCTCCTGTCTGTCTCTGTACCTGCTCCTGTCTGTCTCTCTGTACCTGCTCCTGTCTGTCTCTCTCTGTACCTTGCTCCTGTCTGTCTCTGTACCTGCTCCTGGCTGTCTCTCTCTGTACCTGCTCCTGGCTGTCTCTCTCTGTACCTGCTCCTGTCTGTCTGTCTCTGTACCTGCTCCTGGCTGTCTCTCTGTACCTGCTCCTGTCTGTCTCTGTACCTGCTCCTGGCTGTCTCTCTCTGTACCTGCTCCTGTCTGTCTCTCTCTGTACTGCTCCTGGCTGTCTGTCTCTGTACCTGCTCCTGGCTGTCTCTGTACCTGCTCCTGTCTGTCTCTGTACCTGCTCCTGGCTGTCTCTCTCTGTACCTGCTCCTGTCTGTCTCTCTCTGTACCTGCTCCTGTCTGTCTGTCTCTGTACCTGCTCCTGTCTGTCTCTGTACCTGCTCCTGTCTGTATGTCTCTGTACCTGCTCCTGTCTGTCTCTCTCTGTACCTGCTCCTGTCTGTCTCTGTACCTGCTCCTGTCTGTCTCTGTACCTGCTCCTGTCTGTCTGTCTCTGTACCTGCTCCTGTCTGTCTCTCTCTGTACCTGCTCCTGTCTGTCTCTCTCTGTACCTGCTCCTGTCTGTCTCTGTACCTGCTCCTGGCTGTCTCTCTGTACCTGCTCCTGTCTGTCTCTCTCTGTATTTAGCCCTGTCTGTCTGTCTCTGTACCTGCTCCTGTCTGTCTCTGTACCTGCTCCTGTCTGTCTCTCTCTGTACCTGCTCCTGTCTGTCTGTCTCTGTACCTGCTCCTGTCTGTCTCTGTACCTGCTCCTGTCTGTATGTCTCTGTACCTGCTCCTGTCTGTCTCTCTCTGTACCTGCTCCTGTCTGTCTCTCTCTGTACCTGCTCCTGTCTGTCTCTGTACCTGCTCCTGTCTGTCTCTGTACCTGCTCCTGTCTGTCTGTCTCTGTACCTGCTCCTGTCTGTCTGTCTCTGTACCTGCTCCTGTCTGTCTCTCTCTGTACCTGCTCCTGTCTGTCTCTGTACCTGCTCCTGGCTGTCTCTCTGTACCTGCTCCTGGCTGTCTCTCTGTACCTGCTCCTGTCTGTCTCTCTCTGTATTTAGCCCTGGCTGTCTGTCTCTGTACCTGCTCCTGTCTGTCTCTGTACCTGCTCCTGGCTGTCTCTCTGTACCTGCTCCTGGCTGTCTCTCTGTACCTGCTCCTGGCTGTCTCTCTCTGTACCTGCTCCTGTCTGTCTCTCTCTGTACCTGCTCCTGTCTGTCTCTCTCTGTACCTGTTCCTGTCTGTCTCTCTGTACCTGCTCCTGGCTGTCTCTGTACCTGCTCCTGGCTGTCTCTGTACCTGCTCCTGTCTGTCTCTCTGTACCTGCTCCTGTCTGTCTCTCTGTACCTGCTCCTGGCTGTCTCTCTCTGTACCTGCTCCTGGCTGTCTCTCTCTGTACCTGCTCCTGGCTGTCTCTCTCTGTACCTGCTCCTGTCTGTCTCTCTGTATCTGCTCCTGTCTGTCTCTCTCTGTATCTGCTCCTGGTTGTCTGTCTCTGTACCTGCTCCTGGCTGTCTCTCTCTGTACCTGCTCCTGTCTGTCTCTCTGTACCTGCTCCTGGCTGTCTCTCTCTGTACCTGCTCCTGGCTGTCTCTGTACCTGCTCCTGTCTGTCTCTCTCTGTACCTGCTCCTGGCTGTCTGTCTCTGTACCTGCTCCTGTCTGTCTCTCTGTATCTGCTCCTGTCTGTCTCTCTGTACCTGCTCCTGTCTGTCTCTCTCTGTACCTGCTCCTGTCTCTCTCTGTACCTGCTCCTGGCTGTCTCTCTCTGTACCTGCTCCTGGCTGTCTCTCTCTGTACCTGCTCCTGTCTGTCTCTCTGTATCTGCTCCTGTCTCTCTCTGTACCTGCTCCTGTCTGTCTCTCTCTGTACCTGCTCCTGTCTGTCTCTGTACCTGCTCCTGGCTGTCTCTCTGTACCTGCTCCTGGCTGTCTCTCTGTACCTGCTCCTGTCTGTCTCTCTCTGTATTTAGCCCTGGCTGTCTGTCTCTGTACCTGCTCCTGTCTGTCTCTGTACCTGCTCATGGCTGTCTCTCTGTACCTGCTCCTGGCTGTCTCTCTGTACCTGCTCCTGGCTGTCTCTCTCTGTACCTGCTCCTGTCTGTCTCTCTCTGTACCTGCTCCTGTCTGTCTCTCTCTGTACCTGTTCCTGTCTGTCTCTCTGTACCTGCTCCTGGCTGTCTCTGTACCTGCTCCTGTCTGTCTCTCTGTACCTGCTCCTGTCTGTCTCTCTGTACCTGCTCCTGGCTGTCTCTCTCTGTACCTGCTCCTGGCTGTCTCTCTCTGTACCTGCTCCTGGTTGTCTCTCTCTGTACCTGCTCCTGGCTGTCTCTCTCTGTACCTGCTCCTGTCTGTCTCTCTGTATCTGCTCCTGTCTGTCTCTCTCTGTATCTGCTCCTGGTTGTCTGTCTCTGTACCTGCTCCTGGCTGTCTCTCTCTGTACCTGCTCCTGTCTGTCTCTCTGTACCTGCTCCTGGCTGTCTCTGTACCTGCTCCTGTCTGTCTCTCTCTGTACCTGCTCCTGGCTGTCTGTCTCTGTACCTGCTCCTGTCTGTCTCTCTGTATCTGCTCCTGTCTGTCTCTCTGTACCTGCTCCTGTCTGTCTCTCTCTGTACCTGCTCCTGTCTCTCTCTGTACCTGCTCCTGGCTGTCTCTCTCTGTACCTGCTCCTGGCTGTCTCTCTCTGTACCTGCTCCTGTCTGTCTCTCTGTATCTGCTCCTGTCTGTCTCTCTCTGTACCTGCTCCTGGCTGTCTGTCTCTGTACCTGCTCCTGTCTGTCTCTGTACCTGCTCCTGGCTGTCTCTCTGTACCTGCTCCTGTCTGTCTGTCTCTGTACCTGCTCCTGGCTGTCTCTCTCTGTACCTGCTCCTGTCTGTCTCTCTATGTACCTGCTCCTGGCTGTCTCTCTCTGTACCTGCTCCTGGCTGTCTGTCTCTGTACCTGCTCCTGTCTGTCTCTGTACCTGCTCCTGTCTGTCTCTGTACCTGCTCCTGGCTGTCTCTCTGTACCTGCTCCTGTCTGTCTGTCTCTGTACCTGCTCCTGTCTGTCTCTCTCTGTACCTGCTCCTGGCTGTCTCTCTCTGTACCTGCTCCTGTCTGTCTCTCTCTGTACCTGCTCCTGTCTGTCTCTCTCTGTACCTGCTCCTGGCTGTCTCTGTACCTGCTCCTGTCTGTCTCTGTACCTGCTCCTGGCTGTCTCTGTACCTGCTCCTGTCTGTCTCTCTCTGTACCTGCTCCTGTCTGTCTGTCTCTGTACCTGCTCCTGTCTGTCTCTCTCTGTACCTGCTCCTGGCTGTCTCTCTCTGTACCTGCTCCTGTCTGTCTGTCTCTGTACCTGCTCCTGTCTGTGTCTCTCTGTACCTGCTCCTGTCTGTCTCTCTCTGTACCTGCTCCTGTCTGTCTCTCTATGTACCTGCTCCTGTCTGTCTCTCTATGTACCTGCTCCTGTCTGTCTCTCTGTACCTGCTCCTGTCTGTCTCTGTACCTGCTCCTGGCTGTCTCTGTACCTGCTCCTGTCTGTCTCTCTCTGTACCTGCTCCTGGCTCTCTCTGTACCTGCTCCTGTCTGTCTGTCTCTGTACCTGCTCCTGTCTGTCTCTGTATCTGCTCCTGTCTGTCTCTCTGTACCTGCTCCTGTCTGTCTCTGTACCTGCTCCTGGCTGTCTGTCTCTGTACCTGCTCCTGTCTGTCTCTCTGTACCTGCTCCTGTCTGTCTCTCTCTGTACCTGCTCCTGTCTGTCTCTCTCTGTACCTGCTCCTGTCTGTCTCTCTCTGTACCTGCTCCTGGCTGTCTCTCTGTACCTGCTCCTGGCTGTCTCTCTCTGTACCTGCTCCTGGCTGTCTCTCTCTGTACCTGCTCCTGGCTGTCTCTCTCTGTACCTGCTCCTGTCTGTCTCTCTGTACCTGCTCCTGTCTGTCTCTCTCTGTACCTGCTCCTGTCTGTCTCTCTGTACCTGCTCCTGTCTGTCTCTCTCTGTACCTGCTCCTGTCTGTCTCTCTCTGTACCTGCTCCTGGCTGTCTCTGTACCTGCTCCTGGCTGTCTGTCTCTGTACCTGCTCCTGTCTGTCTCTCTCTGTACCTGCTCCTGTCTGTCTCTGTACCTGCTCCTGTCTGTCTCTCTGTATCTGCTCCTGGCTGTCTCTCTGTACTGCTCCTGGCTGTCTGTCTCTGTACCTGCTCCTGTCTGTCTCTGTACCTGCTCCTGTCTGTCTCTCTCTGTACCTGCTCCTGTCTGTCTCTGTACCTGCTCCTGTCTGTCTCTCTGTACCTGCTCCTGGCTGTCTCTCTGTACCTGCTCCTGTCTGTCTCTCTCTGTACCTGCTCCTGTCTGTCTCTGTACCTGCTCCTGGCTGTCTCTCTGTACCTGCTCCTGTCTGTCTCTGTACCTGCTCCTGGCTGTCTCTCTGTACCTGCTCCTGTCTGTCTCTCTATGTACCTGCTCCTGGCTGTCTCTCTGTACTGCTCCTGGCTGTCTGTCTCTGTACCTGCTCCTGGCTGTCTCTGTACCTGCTCCTGTCTGTCTCTCTGTACCTGCTCCTGTCTGTCTCTGTACCTGCTCCTGTCTGTCTCTGTACCTGCTCCTGGCTGTCTGTCTCTGTACCTGCTCCTGTCTGTCTCTCTCTGTACCTGCTCCTGTCTGTCTCTGTACCTGCTCCTGTCTGTCTGTCTCTGTACCTGCTCCTGTCTGTCTCTCTGTACCTGCTCCTGTCTGTCTGTCTCTGTACCTGCTCCTGTCTGTCTGTCTCTGTACCTGCTCCTGGCTGTCTCTCTGTACCTGCTCCTGGCTGTCTCTGTACCTGCTCCTGGCTGTCTGTCTCTGTACCTGCTCCTGTCTGTCTCTCTCTGTACCTGCTCCTGTCTGTCTCTGTACCTGCTCCTGTCTGTCTGTCTCTGTACCTGCTCCTGTCTGTCTCTCTCTGTACCTGCTCCTGTCTGTCTCTGTACCTGCTCCTGTCTGTCTCTGTACCTGCTCCTGTCTGTCTGTCTCTGTACCTGCTCCTGTCTGTCTGTCTCTGTACCTGCTCCTGGCTGTCTCTCTGTACCTGCTCCTGGCTGTCTCTCTGTACCTGCTCCTGGCTGTCTCTGTACCTGCTCCTGTCTGTCTCTCTCTGTACCTGCTCCTGTCTGTCTCTCTCTGTACCTGCTCCTGTCTGTCTCTGTACCTGCTCCTGTCTGTCTCTCTGTACCTGCTCCTGTCTGGCTGTCTCTGTACCTGCTCCTGTCTGTCTCTCTGTACCTGCTCCTGTCTGTCTGTCTCTGTACCTGCTCCTGGCTGTCTCTCTGTACCTGCTCCTGTCTGTCTGTCTCTGTACCTGCTCCTGGCTGTCTCTCTGTACCTGCTCCTGGTTGTCTCTCTGTACCTGCTCCTGTCTGTCTGTCTCTGTACCTGCTCCTGGCTGTCTCTCTGTACCTGCTCCTGTCTGTCTGTCTCTGTACCTGCTCCTGTCTGTCTGTCTCTGTACCTGCTCCTGTCTGTCTGTCTCTGTACCTGCTCCTGTCTGTCTCTCTCTGTACCTGCTCCTGGCTGTCTGTCTCTGTACCTGCTCCTGTCTGTCTCTCTGTACCTGCTCCTGGCTGTCTCTCTGTACCTGCTCCTGGCTGTCTGTCTCTGTACCTGCTCCTGTCTGTCTCTGTACCTGCTCCTGTCTGTCTCTGTATCTGCTCCTGGCTGTCTCTCTGTACCTGCTCCTGTCTGTCTCTGTACCTGCTCCTGGCTGTCTCTCTCTGTACCTGCTCCTGTCTGTCTCTCTGTACCTGCTCCTGGCTGTCTCTCTCTGTACCTGCTCCTGTCTGTCTCTGTACCTGCTCCTGGCTGTCTCTGTACCTGCTCCTGTCTGTCTCTGTACCTGCTCCTGTCTGTCTCTGTACCTGCTCCTGTCTGTCTCTGTACCTGCTCCTGGCTGTCTGTCTCTGTACCTGCTCCTGTCTGTCTCTGTACCTGCTCCTGTCTGTCTCTGTACCTGCTCCTGGCTGTCTCTCTCTGTACCTGCTCCTGTCTGTCTCTCTGTACCTGCTCCTGTCTGTCTCTCTCTGTACCTGCTCCTGGCTGTCTCTGTACCTGCTCCTGTCTGTCTCTCTCTGTACCTGCTCCTGTCTGTCTCTCTCTGTACCTGCTCCTGTCTCTCTCTGTACCTGCTCCTGTCTCTCTCTGTACCTGCTCCTGTCTGTCTCTCTGTACCTGCTCCTGTCTCTCTCTGTACCTGCTCCTGGCTGTCTCTCTGTACCTGCTCCTGTCTGTCTCTCTGTACCTGCTCCTGTCTCTCTCTCTGTACCTGCTCCTGGCTGTCTCTATACCTGCTCCTGTCTGTCTCTCTCTGTACCTGCTCCTGTCTGTCTCTCTCTGTACCTGCTCCTGGCTGTCTCTGTACCTGCTCCTGGCTGTCTCTCTGTACCTGCTCCTGTCTGTCTCTCTGTACCTGCTCCTGTCTCTCTCTGTACCTGCTCCTGGCTGTCTCTGTACCTGCTCCTGTCTGTCTCTGTACCTGCTCCTGTCTGTCTCTGTACTGCTCCTGGCTGTCTCTGTACCTGCTCCTGTCTGTCTCTCTCTGTACCTGCTCCTGTCTGTCTCTCTGTATCTGCTCCTGTCTGTCTCTGTACCTGCTCCTGTCTGTCTCTCTCTGTACCTGCTCCTGTCTGTCTCTCTGTATCTGCTCCTGTCTGTCTCTGTACCTGCTCCTGGCTGTCTCTCTCTGTACCTGCTCCTGTCTGTCTCTCTGTACCTGCTCCTGTCTCTCTCTGTACCTGCTCCTGTCTGTCTCTCTGTATCTGCTCCTGTCTGTCTCTGTACCTGCTCCTGTCTGTCTCTCTGTACCTGCTCCTGTCTCTCTCTGTACCTGCTCCTGTCTGTCTCTGTACCTGCTCCTGTCTGTCTCTGTACCTGCTCCTGGCTGTCTCTCTCTGTACCTGCTCCTGTCTGTCTCTGTACCTGCTCCTGTCTGTCTCTCTGTACCTGCTCCTGTCTGTCTCTGTACCTGCTCCTGGCTGTCTCTCTCTGTATCTGCTCCTGTCTGTCTCTCTCTGTACCTGCTCCTGTCTGTCTCTGTACCTGCTCCTGTCTGTCTCTCTCTGTACCTGCTCCTGGCTGTCTCTCTCTGTACCTGCTCCTGTCTGTCTCTCTGTACCTGCTCCTGGCTGTCTCTCTCTGTACCTGCTCCTGTCTGTCTCTGTACCTGCTCCTGGCTGTCTCTGTACCTGCTCCTGTCTGTCTCTGTACCTGCTCCTGTCTGTCTCTGTACCTGCTCCTGTCTGTCTCTGTACCTGCTCCTGGCTGTCTGTCTCTGTACCTGCTCCTGTCTGTCTCTGTACCTGCTCCTGTCTGTCTCTGTACCTGCTCCTGTCTGTCTCTGTACCTGCTCCTGGCTGTCTCTCTCTGTACCTGCTCCTGTCTGTCTCTCTGTACCTGCTCCTGTCTGTCTCTCTCTGTACCTGCTCCTGGCTGTCTCTGTACCTGCTCCTGTCTGTCTCTCTCTGTACCTGCTCCTGTCTGTCTCTCTCTGTACCTGCTCCTGTCTCTCTCTGTACCTGCTCCTGTCTCTCTCTGTACCTGCTCCTGTCTGTCTCTCTGTACCTGCTCCTGTCTCTCTCTGTACCTGCTCCTGGCTGTCTCTCTGTACCTGCTCCTGTCTGTCTCTCTGTACCTGCTCCTGTCTCTCTCTCTGTACCTGCTCCTGGCTGTCTCTATACCTGCTCCTGTCTGTCTCTCTCTGTACCTGCTCCTGTCTGTCTCTCTCTGTACCTGCTCCTGGCTGTCTCTGTACCTGCTCCTGGCTGTCTCTCTGTACCTGCTCCTGTCTGTCTCTCTGTACCTGCTCCTGTCTCTCTCTGTACCTGCTCCTGGCTGTCTCTGTACCTGCTCCTGTCTGTCTCTGTACCTGCTCCTGTCTGTCTCTGTACTGCTCCTGGCTGTCTCTGTACCTGCTCCTGTCTGTCTCTCTCTGTACCTGCTCCTGTCTGTCTCTCTGTATCTGCTCCTGTCTGTCTCTGTACCTGCTCCTGTCTGTCTCTCTCTGTACCTGCTCCTGTCTGTCTCTCTGTATCTGCTCCTGTCTGTCTCTGTACCTGCTCCTGGCTGTCTCTCTCTGTACCTGCTCCTGTCTGTCTCTCTGTACCTGCTCCTGTCTCTCTCTGTACCTGCTCCTGTCTGTCTCTCTGTATCTGCTCCTGTCTGTCTCTGTACCTGCTCCTGTCTGTCTCTCTGTACCTGCTCCTGTCTCTCTCTGTACCTGCTCCTGTCTGTCTCTGTACCTGCTCCTGTCTGTCTCTGTACCTGCTCCTGGCTGTCTCTCTCTGTACCTGCTCCTGTCTGTCTCTGTACCTGCTCCTGTCTGTCTCTCTGTACCTGCTCCTGTCTGTCTCTGTACCTGCTCCTGGCTGTCTCTCTCTGTATCTGCTCCTGTCTGTCTCTCTCTGTACCTGCTCCTGTCTGTCTCTGTACCTGCTCCTGTCTGTCTCTCTCTGTACCTGCTCCTGTCTGTCTCTCTCTGTACCTGCTCCTGTCTGTCTCTCTCTCTGTACCTGCTCCTGGCTGTCTCTCTCTGTATCTGCTCCTGTCTGTCTCTCTCTGTACCTGCTCCTGTCTGTCTCTCTGTATCTGCTCCTGTCTGTCTCTCTGTACCTGCTCCTGTCTGTCTCTGTACCTGCTCCTGTCTGTCTCTCTGTACCTGCTCCTGTCTGTCTCTCTCTGTACCTGCTCCTGTCTCTCTCTGTACCTGCTCCTGTCTGTCTCTGTACCTGCTCCTGGCTGTCTCTGTACCTGATCCTGGCTGTCTCTCTCTGTACCTGCTCCTGTCTGTCTCTGTACCTGCTCCTGGCTGTCTCTGTACCTGCTCCTGGCTGTCTCTCTCTGTACCTGCTCCTGTCTGTCTCTCTCTGTATCTGCTCCTGTCTGTCTCTCTGTACCTGCTCCTGTCTGTCTCTCTGTACCTGCTCCTGTCTGTCTCTCTCTGTATCTGCTCCTGTCTGTCTCTCTGTATCTGCTCCTGTCTGTCTCTCTGTATCTGCTCCTGTCTGTCTCTCTGTACCTGCTCCTGTCTGTCTCTGTACCTGCTCCTGGCTGTCTCTCTCTGTACCTGCTCCTGTCTGTCTCTCTGTACCTGCTCCTGTCTGTCTCTTACCTGCTCCTGTCTGTCTGTCTCTGTACCTGCTCCTGTCTGTCTCTCTGTACCTGCTCCTGTCTGTCTCTCTCTGTACCTGCCCCTGGCTGTCTCTGTACCTGCTCCTGTCTGTCTCTCTGTACCTGCTCCTGTCTGTCTCTCTGTACCTGCTCCTGTCTGTCTCTGTACCTGCTCCTGTCTGTCTCTCTCTGTACCTGCTCCTGTCTGTCTCTCTCTGTACCTGCTCCTGTCTGTCTCTCTGTACCTGCTCCTGTCTGTCTCTCTGTACCTGCTCCTGGCTGTCTCTGTACCTGCTCCTTGCTGTCTCTGTACCTGCTCCTGTCTCTCTCTGTACCTGCTCCTGTCTGTCTCTCTGTACCTGCTCCTGTCTCTCTCTGTACCTGCTCCTGGCTGTCTCTGTACCTGCTCCTGTCTCTCTCTGTACCTGCTCCTGTCTGTCTCTCTGTACCTGCTCCTGGCTGTCTCTCTGTACCTGCTCCTGTCTGTCTCTCTGTACCTGCTCCTGGCTGTCTCTGTACCTGCTCCTGTCTGTCTCTCTGTACCTGCTCCTGTCTGTCTCTCTGTACCTGCTCCTGTCTGTCTCTCTGTACCTGCTCCTGGCTGTCTCTGTACCTGCTCCTGTCTGTCTCTCTGTACCTGCTCCTGTCTGTCTCTCTGTACCTGCTCCTGTCTGCCTCTGTACCTGCTCCTGGCTGTCTCTGTACCTGCTCCTGTCTCTCTCTGTACCTGCTCCTGTCTGTCTCTGTACCTGCTCCTGTCTGTCTCTCTGTACCTGCTCCTGGCTGTCTCTCTGTACCTGCTCCTGTCTGTCTCTCTGTACCTGCTCCTGGCTGTCTCTGTACCTGCTCCTGTCTGTCTCTCTGTACCTGCTCCTGTCTGTCTCTCTGTACCTGCTCCTGGCTGTCTCTGTACCTGCTCCTGTCTCTCTCTGTACCTGCTCCTGTCTGTCTCTCTGTACCTGCTCCTGGCTGTCTCTGTACCTGCTCCTGTCTGTCTCTCTGTACCTGCTCCTGTCTGTCTCTCTGTACCTGCTCCTGGCTGTCTCTGTACCTGCTCCTGTCTCTCTCTGTACCTGCTCCTGTCTGTCTCTCTGTACCTGCTCCTGTCTGTCTCTCTGTACCTCCTCCTGGCTGTCTCTGTACCTGCTCCTGTCTCTCTCTGTACCTGCTCCTGGCTGTCTCTCTCTGTACCTGCTCCTGTCTGTCTCTGTACCTGATCCTGTCTGTCTCTCTGTACCTGCTCCTGTCTGTCTCTCTGTACCTGCTCCTGTCTGTCTCTCTGTACCTGCTCCTGTCTGTCTCTCTGTACCTGCTCCTGGCTGTCTCTGTACCTGCTCCTGTCTGTCTCTCTGTACCTGCTCCTGTCTGTCTCTCTGTACCTGCTCCTGTCTGTCTCTGTACCTGCTCCTGGCTGTCTCTGTACCTGCTCCTGTCTGTCTCTCTGTACCTGCTCCTGGCTGTCTCTCTGTACCTGCTCCTGTCTGTCTCTGTACCTGCTCCTGTCTGTCTCTCTCTGTACCTGCTCCTGTCTGTCTCTGTACCTGCTCCTGTCTGTCTCTCTCTGTATCTGCTCCTGTCTGTCTCTCTGTACCTGCTCCTGGCTGTCTCTCTGTACCTGCTCCTGGCTGTCTCTCTCTGTACCTGCTCCTGTCTGTCTCTGTACCTGCTCCTGTCTCTCTCTGTACCTGCTCCTGTCTCTCTCTGTACCTGCTCCTGGCTGTCTCTCTGTACCTGCTCCTGGCTGTCTCTGTACCTGCTCCTGTCTGTCTCTCTGTACCTGCTCCTGTCTGTCTCTGTACCTGCTCCTGGCTGTCTCTCTCTGTACCTGCTCCTGTCTGTCTCTCTCTGTACCTGCTCCTGGCTGTCTCTCTGTACCTGCTCCTGTCTGTCTCTCTCTGTACCTGCTCCTGTCTCTCTCTGTACCTGCTCCTGGCTGTCTCTGTACCTGCTCCTGTCTGTCTCTGTACCTGCTCCTGGCTGTCTCTCTGTACCTGCTCCTGGCTGTCTCTGTACCTGCTCCTGGCTGTCTCTCTGTACCTGCTCCTGGCTGTCTCTCTGTACCTGCTCCTGGCTGTCTCTCTGTACCTGCTCCTGTCTGTCTCTGTACCTGCTCCTGGCTGTCTCTCTCTGTACCTGCTCCTGTCTGTCTCTCTCTGTACCTGCTCCTGGCTGTCTCTCTCTGTACCTGCTCCTGGCTGTCTCTCTGTACCTGCTCCTGTCTGTCTCTGTACCTGCTCCTGTCTGTCTCTCTCTGTACCTGCTCCTGTCTGTCTCTCTCTGTACCTGCTCCTGTCTGTCTCTCTGTACCTGCTCCTGGCTGTCTCTCTGTACCTGCTCCTGTCTGTCTCTGTACCTGCTCCTGTCTGTCTCTCTCTCTGTACCTGCTCCTGGCTGTCTCTCTCTGTACCTGCTCCTGTCTGTCTCTCTCTGTACCTGCTCCTGTCTCTCTCTGTACCTGCTCCTGTCTGTCTCTCTGTACTGCTCCTGGCTGTCTCTGTACCTGCTCCTGGCTGTCTCTGTACCTGCTCCTGGCTGTCTCTCTGTACCTGCTCCTGGCTGTCTCTCTGTACCTGCTCCTGTCTGTCTCTGTACCTGCTCCTGTCTGTCTCTCTGTACCTGCTCCTGTCTGTCTCTCTCTGTACCTGCTCCTGTCTGTCTCTCTGTACCTGCTCCTGTCTGTCTGTCTCTGTACCTGCTCCTGTCTGTCTCTGTACCTGCTCCTGTCTGTCTCTGTACCTGCTCCTGTCTGTCTCTCTCTCTGTACCTGCTCCTGTCTGTCTCTCTGTACCTGCTCCTGTCTGTCTCTCTCTCTGTACCTGCTCCTGTCTGTCTCTCTGTACCTGCTCCTGGCTGTCTCTGTACCTGCTCCTGTCTGTCTCTCTGTACCTGCTCCTGTCTGTCTCTCTGTATCTGCTCCTGTCTGTCTCTGTACCTGCTCCTGGCTGTCTCTCTCTGTACCTGCTCCTGTCTGTCTCTCTGTATCTGCTCCTGTCTGTCTCTGTACCTGCTCCTGTCTGTCTCTCTCTGTACCTGCTCCTGTCTGTCTCTCTGTACCTGCTCCTGTCTGTCTCTGTACCTGCTCCTGTCTGTCTCTCTCTGTACCTGCTCCTGTCTGTCTCTGTACCTGCTCCTGGCTGTCTCTCTCTGTACCTGCTCCTGTCTGTCTCTCTGTATCTGCTCCTGGCTGTCTCTCTGTACCTGCTCCTGGCTGTCTCTCTCTGTACCTGCTCCTGTCTGTCTCTCTGTACCTGCTCCTGTCTGTCTCTCTCTGTATCTGCTCCTGTCTCTCTCTGTACCTGCTCCTGGCTGTCTCTGTACCTGCTCCTGGCTGTCTCTCTGTACCTGCTCCTGGCTGTCTCTCTCTGTACCTGCTCCTGTCTGTCTCTGTACCTGCTCCTGTCTGTCTCTCTCTGTACCTGCTCCTGTCTGTCTCTCTGTATCTGCTCCTGTCTGTCTCTGTACCTGCTCCTGTCTGTCTCTCTCTGTACCTGCTCCTGTCTGTCTCTCTGTATCTGCTCCTGTCTGTCTCTCTCTGTACCTGCTCCTGTCTGTCTCTCTGTATCTGCTCCTGTCTGTCTCTCTCTGTACCTGCTCCTGTCTGTCTCTGTACCTGCTCCTGTCTCTCTCTGTACCTGCTCCTGTCTGTCTCTTTCTGTACCTGCTCCTGTCTGTCTCTCTCTGTACCTGCTCCTGTCTGTCTCTGTACCTGCTCCTGTCTGTCTCTCTGTATCTGCTCCTGTCTGTCTCTCTCTGTACCTGCTCCTGTCTGTCTCTCTGTATCTGCTCCTGTCTGTCTCTCTCTGTACCTGCTCCTGTCTGTCTCTGTACCTGCTCCTGTCTGTCTCTCTGTACCTGCTCCTGTCTGTCTCTCTGTACCTGCTCCTGTCTCTCTCTGTACCTGCTCCTGTCTCTCTCTCTGTACCTGCTCCTGGCTGTCTCTGTACCTGCTCCTGTCTCTCTCTGTACCTGCTCCTGGCTGTCTCTCTGTACCTGCTCCTGTCTGTCTCTCTCTGTACCTGCTCCTGTCTCTCTCTGTACCTGCTCCTGTCTGTCTGTCTCTGTACCTGCTCCTGGCTGTCTCTCTCTGTACCTGCTCCTGTCTCTCTCTGTACCTGCTCCTGTCTGTCTCTCTCTGTACCTGCTCCTGTCTCTCTCTGTACCTGCTCCTGTCTGTCTGTCTCTGTACCTGCTCCTGGCTGTCTCTCTGTACCTGCTCCTGTCTGTCTCTCTCTGTACCTGCTCCTGTCTCTCTCTGTACCTGCTCCTGTCTGTCTGTCTCTGTACCTGCTCCTGTCTGTCTCTCTCTGTACCTGCTCCTGTCTCTCTCTGTACCTGCTCCTGTCTGTCTCTCTCTGTACCTGCTCCTGTCTCTCTCTGTACCTGCTCCTGTCTGTCTGTCTCTGTACCTGCTCCTGTCTGTCTCTCTCTGTACCTGCTCCTGGCTGTCTCTCTGTACCTGCTCCTGTCTGTCTCTCTCTGTACCTGCTCCTGTCTCTCTCTGTACCTGCTCCTGTCTCTCTCTCTGTACCTGCTCCTGGCTGTCTCTGTACCTGCTCCTGTCTCTCTCTGTACCTGCTCCTGGCTGTCTCTCTGTACCTGCTCCTGGCTGTCTCTCTCTGTACCTGCTCCTGTCTCTCTCTGTACCTGCTCCTGTCTGTCTGTCTCTGTACCTGCTCCTGTCTGTCTGTCTCTGTACCTGCTCCTGTCTGTCTCTGTACCTGCTCCTGTCTCTCTCTGTACCTGCTCCTGTCTGTCTCTCTCTGTACCTGCTCCTGTCTGTCTCTCTCTGTACCTGCTCCTGGCTGTCTCTCTGTACCTGCTCCTGTCTGTCTCTCTCTGTACCTGCTCCTGTCTGTCTCTCTGTATCTGCTCCTGTCTGTCTCTCTGTACCTGCTCCTGTCTGTCTCTCTGTACCTGCTCCTGTCTGTCTCTGTACCTGCTCCTGTCTGTCTCTGTACCTGCTCCTGTCTCTCTCTGTACCTGCTCCTGTCTGTCTCTCTGTACCTGCTCCTGGCTGTCTCTCTGTACCTGCTCCTGGCTGTCTCTGTACCTGCTCCTGTCTCTCTCTGTACCTGCTCCTGTCTGTCTCTCTGTACCTGCTCCTGTCTCTCTCTGTACCTGCTCCTGTCTGTCTCTCTGTACCTGCTCCTGGCTGTCTCTCTGTACCTGCTCCTGTCTCTCTCTGTACCTGCTCCTGTCTGTCTCTCTGTACCTGCTCCTGGCTGTCTCTCTGTACCTGCTCCTGTCTGTCTCTCTCTGTACCTGCTCCTGGCTGTCTCTGTACCTGCTCCTGGCTGTCTCTGTACCTGCTCCTGTCTCTCTCTGTATCTGCTCCTGTCTGTCTCTCTCTGTACCTGCTCCTGTCTGTCTGTCTCTGTACCTGCTCCTGTCTGTCTCTCTCTGTACCTGCTCCTGGCTGTCTCTCTCTCTGTATTTAGCCCTGTCTGTCTCTGTCTGTCTCTCTGTTCCTGTCTGTCTCTCTCTGTACCCGGTCTTGTCTGTCTCTCTCGTCCTCTCTCTATCTCTCTGTCCCTGGTCCAGTGTCGCAGTCTCTTTCTCCATGGTCCTCTGTCTCTCTTTCAATCATGTGACTGTCTCTGCCCATTATTATTTCACTTACCACCGTCTCTGTGCTGCCTGTCTCTTATTCTGTCTCTTTCTTTTTCCACTTCCTCTTTCTTTTTAGTTTCACTCTCCTCCTCTCCTGGGTGTGTCTCTCAGAGACGGTCCCCTCCCCCAATCAGCTCACCTGTCCTGCACACCTGGTGCAATGCACTCTGGGACATGCAGGTGTAAAGAATACACAGGAGATAGGTGCAGTGCATTCTGGGACATGTAGGTGTAACATACCTCCCAAATGTCCCTCTTTTAGACCTAAATCCCTCTGTCCCTCTTTCCCACCCTGGTGTCCCTGTGTTTAGGAGATCAGACTGTGTGGTGTGTATATATGTGTATCACCCTGGTGTCCCTGTGTTTAGGAGATCAGACTGTGTGGTGTGTATATAAGTGTATCACCCTGGTGTCCCTGTGTTTAGGAGATCAGACTGTGTGGTGTGTATATAAGTGTATCATCCTGGTGTCCCTGTGTTTAGGAGATCACACTGTGCGGTGTGTATACAAGTGTATCACCCTGGTGTCCCTGTGTTTAGGAGATCAGACTGTGTGGTGTGTGTATATAAGTGTATCACCCTGGTGTCCCTGTGTTTAGGAGATCAGACTGTGTGGTGTGTATAGAAGTGTATCACTCTGGTGTCCCTGTGTTTAGGAGATCAGACTGTGTGGTGTGTATATAAGTGTATCACCCTGGTGTCCCTGTGTTTAGAAGATCAGACTGTGTGGTGTGTATATAAGTGTATCACCCTGGTGTCCCTGTGTTTAGGAGATCAGACTGTGTGGTGTGTATATAAGTGTATCACCCTGGTGTCCCTGTGTTTAGGAGATCAGACTGTGTGGTGTGTATATAAGTGTATCACCCTGGTGTCCCTGTGTTTAGGAGATCAGACTGTGTGGTGTGTGTATATAAGTGTATCACCCTGGTGTCCCTGTGTTTAGGAGATCAGACTGTGTGGTGTGTATAGAAGTGTATCACTCTGGTGTCCCTGTGTTTAGGAGATCAGACTGTGTGGTGTGTATATAAGTGTATCACCCTGGTGTCCCTGTGTTTAGGAGATCAGACTGTGTGGTGTGTATATAAGTGTATCACCCCGGTGTCCCTGTGTTTAGGAGATCAGACTGTGTGGTGTGTATAGAAGTGTATCACCCTGGTGTCCCTGTGTGTAGGAGATCAGACTGTGTGGTGTGTATATAAGTGTATCACCCTGGTGTCCCTGTGTTTAGGAGATCAGACTGTGTTGTGTGTATATAAGTGTATCACCCTGGTGTCCCTGTGTTTAGGAGATCAGACTGTGTGGTGTGTATATAAGTGTATCACTCTGGTGTCCCTGTGTTTAGGAGATCAGACTGTGTGGTGTGTATATAAGTGTATCACTCTGGTGTCCCTGTGTTTAGGAGATCAGACTGTGTGGTGTGCATATAAGTGTATCACCCTGGTGTCCCTGTGTTTAGGAGATCAGACTGTGTGGTGTGTATATAAGTGTATCACCCTGATGTCCCTGTGTTTAGGAGATCAGACTGTGTGGTGTGTGTATATAAGTGTATCACCCTGGTGTCCCTGTGTTTAGGAGATCAGACTGTGTGGTGTGTATATAAGTGTATCACCCTGGTGTCCCTGTGTTTAGGAGATCAGACTGTGTGGTGTGTGTATAAGTGTATCACCCTGATGTCCCTGTGTTTAGGAGATCAGACTGTGTGGTGTGTGTATATAAGTGTATCACCCTGGTGTCCCTGTGTTTAGGAGATCAGACTGTGTGGTGTGTATATAAGTGTATCACCCTGGTGTCCCTGTGTTTAGGAGATCAGACTGTGTGGTGTGTATATAAGTGTATCACCCTGGTGTCCCTGTGTTTAGGAGATCAGACTGTGTGGTGTGTATAGAAGTGTATCACCCTGGTGTCCCTGTGTTTAGTAGATCAGACTGTGTGGTGTGTATATAAGTGTATCACTCTGGTGTCCCTGTGTTTAGGAGATCAGACTGTGTGGTGTGTATAGAAGTGTATCACCCTGGTGTCCCTGTGTTTAGGAGATCAGACTGTGTGGTGTGTATATAAGTGTATCACCCTGGTGTCCCTGTGTTTAGGAGATCAGACTGTGTGGTGTGTATATAAGTGTATCACTCTGGTGTCCCTGTGTTTAGGAGATCAGACTGTGTGGTGTGTATAGAAGTGTATCACCCTGGTGTCCCTGTGTTTAGGAGATCAGACTGTGTGGTGTGTATATAAGTGTATCACCCTGGTGTCCCTGTGTTTAGGAGATCAGACTGAGTGGTGTGTATATAAGTGTATCACCCTGGTGTCCCTGTGTTTAGGAGATCAGACTGTGTGGTGTGTATATAAGTGTATCACCCTGGTGTCCCTGTGTTTAGGAGATCAGACTGTGTGGTGTGTATAGAAGTGTATCACCCTGGTGTCCCTGTGTTTAAGAGATCAGACTGTGTGGTGTGTATATAGAAGTGTATCACCCTGGTGTCCCTGTGTTTAGGAGATCAGACTGTGTGGTGTGTATAGAAGTGTATCACCCTGGTGTCCCTGTGTTTAGGAGATCAGACTGTGTGGTGTGTATAGAAGTGTATCACCCCGGTGTCCCTGTGTGTAGGAGATCAGACTGTGTGGTGTGTATATAAGTGTATCACCCTGGTGCCCCTCTGTTTAGGAGATCAGACTGTGTGGTGTGTATAGAAGTGTATCACCCTGGTGTCCCTGTGTTTAGGAGATCAGACTGTGTGGTGTGTATATAGAAGTGTATCACCCTGGTGTCCCTGTGTTTAGGAGATCAGACTGTGTGGTGTGTATATAAGTGTATCACCCTGGTGTCCCTGTGTTTAGGAGATCACACTGAGTAGTGTGTGTATAAGTGTATCACCCTGGTGTCCCTGTGTTTAGGAGATCAGACTGTGTGGTATGTATATAAGTGTATCACCCTGGTGTCCCTGTGTTTAGGAGATCAGACTGTGTGGTGTGTATATAAGTATATCACCCTGGTGTCCCTGTGTTTAGGAGATCAGACTGTGTGGTGTGTATATAAGTGTATCACCCTGGTGTCCCTGTGTTTAGGAGATCAGACTGTGTGGTGTGTATATAGGTGTATCACCCTGGTGTCCCTGCGTGTAGGAGATCAGACTGTGTGGTGTGTATATAAGTGTATCACCCTGGTGTCCCTGTGTTTAGGAGATCAGACGGTGTGGTGTGTATGTAAGTGTATCACATTAAATCCCTCTGTCCCACCCAGGTGTCCCTGTGTTTAGGAGATCAGACTGTGTGGTGTGTATAGAAGTGTATCACCCTGGTGTCCCTGTGTTTAGGAGATCAGACTGTGTGGTGTGTATATAGGTGTATCACCCTGGTGTCCCTGCGTGTAGGAGATCAGACTGTGTGGTGTGTATATAAGTGTATCACCCTGGTGTCCCTGTGTTTAGGAGATCAGACTGTGTGGTGTGTATATATAAGTGTATCACCCTGGTGTCCCTGTGTGTAGGAGATCAGACTGTGTGGTGTGTATATAAGTGTATCACCCTGGTGTCCCTGTGTTTAGGAGATCAGACTGTGTGGTGTGTATATAAGTGTATCACCCTGGTGTCCCTGTGTTTAGGAGATCAGACTGTGTGGTGTGTATATAAGTGTATCACCCTGGTGTCCCTGTGTTTAGGAGATCAGACTGTGTGGTGTGTATATAAGTGTATCACCCTGGTGTTCCTGTGTTTAGGAGATCAGTCTGTGTGGTGTGTATATAAGTGTATCACCCTGGTGTCCCTGTGTTTAGTAGATCACACTGTGTGGTGTGTATATAAGTGTATCACCCTGGTGTCCCTGTGGTTAGGAGATCAGACTGTGTGGTGTGTATATAAGTGTATCACCCTGGTCAACTGGACATTGGGTTGTGGCTGTCACTGATGATGTGACCGGCTGGTACTCCAGTGGGACTGCAGTCCTTTCAGTCGGGCACCGGGGGGTTGGGGCTCCCCGCCGCGCAAGCGGCTTCCGCGAAAAAGGTGGGTTTCTGCTGTAGAGGTGCGGTGCATTGTGGGACATGTAGGTGTAATGAATACACAGAAGAGAGATGCAGTGCATTCTGGGACATGTAGGTGTAACGAATACACAGGAGAGAGGCGCAGTGCATTCTGGGACATGTAGGTGTAATGAATACACAGGAGAGAGGCGCAGTGCATTGTGGGACATGTAGGTGTAATGAATACACAGGAGAGACGTGCAGTGCATTGTGGGACATGTACATGTAATGAATACATGGGAGAGAGGTGCAGTGCATTGTGGGACATGTACATGTAATGAATACACACGGGAGAGGTGCAGTGCATTGTGGGACATGTAGATGTAATGAATACACAGGGGAGAGGTGCAGTGCATTGTGGGACATGTAGATGTAATGAATACACAGGAGAGAGGTGCAGTGCATTGTGGGACATGTACATGTAATGAATACATGGGAGAGAGGTGCAGTGCATTGTGGGACATGTAGATGTAATGAATACACACGGGAGAGGTGCAGTGCATTGTGGGACATGTAGATGTAATGAATACACAGGAGAGAGGTGCAGTGCATTGTGGGACATGTAGGTGTAATGAATACATAGGAGAGAGGTGCAGTGCATTGTGGGACATGTACATGTAATGAATACATGGGAGAGAGGTGCAGTGCATTGTGGGACATGTAGATGTAATGAATACACACGGGAGAGGTGCAGTGCATTGTGGGACATGTAGATGTAATGAATACACAGGAGAGAGGTGCAGTGCATTGTGGGACATGTAGGTGTAATGAATACATAGGGGAGAGATGCAGTGCATTGTGGGACATGTAGGTGTAATGAATACATAGGAGAGAGGTGCAGTGCATTGTGGGACATGTAGATGTAATGAATACAGAGGAGAGAGGCGCAGTGCATTGTGGGACATGTAGATGTAATGACTACACAGGGGAGAGGTGCAGTGCATTGTGGGACATGTAGATGTAATGAATACACAGGGGAGAGATGCAGTGCATTGTGGGACATGAAGGTGTAATGAATACACAGAAGAGAGGTGCAGTGCATTCTGGGACATGTAGATGTAATGACTACACAGGGGAGAGGTGCAGTGCATTGTGGGACATGAAGGTGTAATGAATACACAGGAGAGAGGTGCAGTGCATTGTGGGACATGTAGGTGTAATGAATACAGAGGAGAGAGGCGCAGTGCATTGTGGGACATGTAGATGTAATGAATACAGAGGAGAGAGGCGCAGTGCATTGTGGGACATGTAGATGTAATGACTACACAGGGGAGAGGTGCAGTGCATTGTGGGACATGTAGATGTAATGAATACACAGGGGAGAGATGCAGTGCATTGTGGGACATGTAGATGTAATTAATACACGGGAGAGGCGCAGTGCATTGTGGGACATGTAGATGTAATGAATACACAGGGAAGAGATGCAGTGCATTGTGGGACATGTAGATGTAATGAATACACAGGGGAGAGGCGCAGTGCATTGTGGGACATGTAAATGTAATGAATACAGAGGAGAGAGGTGCAGTGCATTGTGGGACATGTACATGTAATGAATACACAGGAGAGAGGTGCAGTGCATTCTGGGACATGTAAATGTAATGAATACACAGGAGAGAGGCGCAGTGCATTGTGGGACATGTAGATGTAATGAATACACAGGGGAGAGGTGCAGTGCATTGTGGGACATGTAGATGTAATGAATACATGGGAGAGGTGCAGTGCATTGTGGGACATGTAGATGTAATGAATACACAGGGGAGAGGTGCAGTGCATTGTGGGACATGTAGGTGTAATGAATACACAGAAGAGAGGCGCAGTGCATTGTGGGACATGTAGATGTAATGAATACACAGAAGAGAGGCGCAGTGCATTGTGGGACATGTAGGTGTAATGAATACACAGGAGAGAGGCGCAGTGCATTGTGGGACATGTAGGTGTAATGAATACACAGAAGAGAGGCGCAGTGCATTGTGGGACATGTAGATGTAATGAATACACAGGGAAGAGGTGCAGTGCATTGTGGGACATGTAGGTGTAATGAATACACAGAAGAGAGGTGCAGTGCATTCTGGGACATGTAGATGTAATGAATACACAGGGGAGAGGTGCAGTGCATTGTGGGACATGAAGGTGTAATGAATACAGAGGAGAGAGGCGCAGTGCATTGTGGGACATGTAAATGTAATGAATACAGAGGAGAGAGGTGCAGTGCATTGTGGGACATGTAAATGTAATGAATACACAGGGGAGAGGTGCAGTGCATTGTGGGACATGTAGATGTAATGAATACACGGGAGAGGTGCAGTGCATTGTGGGACATGTACATGTAATGAATACACAGGGGAGAGGCGCAGTGCATTGTGGGACATGTAGATGTAATGAATACACAGGGGAGAGGCGCAGTGCATTGTGGGACATGTAGATGTAATGAATACACAGGGGAGAGGTGCAGTGCATTGTGGGACATGTACATGTAATGAATACACAGGAGAGAGGTGCAGTGCATTGTGGGACATGTAAATGTAATGAATACACAGGAGAGAGGCGCAGTGCATTGTGGGACATGTAGATGTAATGAATACACAGGGGAGAGGTGCAGTGCATTGTGGGACATGTAGATGTAATGAATACATGGGAGAGGTGCAGTGCATTGTGGGACATGTAGATGTAATGAATACACGGGAGAGGTGCAGTGCATTGTGGGACATGTAGATGTAATGAATACACAGGAGAGAGGTGCAGTGCATTGTGGGACATGTAGATGTAATGAATACATGGGAGAGGTGCAGTGCATTGTGGGACATGTAGATGTAATGAATACACGGGAGAGGTGCAGTGCATTGTGGGACATGTAGATGTAATGAATACACAGGGGAGAGGTGCAGTGCATTGTGGGACATGTAGATGTAATGAATACATGGGAGAGGTGCAGTGCATTGTGGGACATGTAGATGTAATGAATACACGGGAGAGGTGCAGTGCATTGTGGGACATGTAGATGTAATGAATACACGGGAGAGGTGCAGTGCATTGTGGGACATGTAGATGTAATGAATACACAGGGGAGAGGCGCAGTGCATTGTGGGACATGTAGATGTAATGAATACACAGGGGAGAGGCGCAGTGCATTGTGGGACATGTAGATGTAATGAATACACAGGGGAGAGGCGCAGTGCATTGTGGGACATGTAGATGTAATGAATACACAGGGGAGAGGTGCAGTGCATTGTGGGACATGTAGATGTAATGAATACATGGGAGAGGTGCAGTGCATTGTGGGACATGTAGATGTAATGAATACACGGGAGAGGTGCAGTGCATTGTGGGACATGTAGATGTAATGAATACACGGGAGAGGTGCAGTGCATTGTGGGACATGTAGATGTAATGAATACACAGGGGAGAGGCGCAGTGCATTGTGGGACATGTAGATGTAATGAATACACAGGGGAGAGGCGCAGTGCATTGTGGGACATGTAGATGTAATGAATACACAGGGGAGAGGCGCAGTGCATTGTGGGACATGTAGATGTAATGAATACACAGGGGAGAGGTGCAGTGCATTGTGGGACATGTAGATGTAATGAATACACAGAAGAGAGGCGCAGTGCATTGTGGGACATGTAGATGTAATGAATACACAGGGGATATTTCCCTGGATCAACATCCTATTCGCGTTAACGCCAATGGTATAATTCTCAATATTGTTCCAATACAGTTAAAGTGGAGAGTGGAGTACCTCAGGGTTCAGTAATTAGTCCTGTGCATTTTAACATATTTATAAATGACCTGGAAATAGATATAGAAAGCAAAATATCAATATTTGCAGATGATACTAAATTATGCAAAGTAATTAATTCAGAACAGGATATTTTCTCTCTACAGAGGGATTTACATACAATGTCAGATTGCGCAAACACGTGGAATATGAAGTTTAATGTGGGGAAGTGTAAAGTCATGCATTTGGGAGGAAACAATCCCAAGGCTACTTATAAACTTAATGGAATCATTTTACGGGACTCATTGCTAGAGAAAGACCTGGATATCCTTGTCAGCTACAAACTTGGAAACAGTGACCAGTGTCAAACAGCAGTAGCAAAATCCTGTCTTGTATAAAAAGGGGTATTGAAGCAAGAGTGGATAACATAATTTTCCTATTGTACAAATCATTGGTAAGACCTCACCTTGAATATGCAGTACAGTTTTGGGCACCGGTTCTGAAAAAGGATATTCTAGAACTTAAACAGGAAGGTCTGATAAAGACTAACTTATTTGGCACCAAGAAAGCTATATAATTATGAGACAAAGGTTGAACTTCATGGACTTGTGTCTTATTTTAATCTAATTTACTGTTACTATGTTCTGTGCTAGACCGGTATCCATTACTTTTTGAAAGCAGTTACAGTATCTGCATTCACAGCATCCAGAGACAAAGAATTCCACAATTTTACTGCCCTTACTAAAAAAAAACAAAAAAAAAAAAACTGGCTTAATTTTAGTTGAAAGTGCATTTCTTCTAGTCTTAATGGATGACCTCTTGTTGTTTGCTCAGCTGTGAGTAAATAATCATCACGTACTACCTCCCTGCTGGTTCTAGTTGTCCCCTCGTTTGCCGTCTTCTCTGTTCGTCGCGACGGCTTCCTTCCTCGCCGGATGCGACGGGCTGCCTAGCAACGGCTTGTGTATCCCCGTTGCTAGGTGTTCGCGTCACTTCCGGTCTTTCGGCTTCTTAATGGGTGCACTCACGGCAGTTAGACGTGTTGGAATAGAGTCTAGTTTAGTACTGAGTTCTTTCTTCTTGTGGATTCGTGCATGACCTGGCTAGCTTCTTGACTTCTTTCCTGCCTCCAGTCCCATGTAATTACAGCATTTTCCTGTATGACCTGGCTTGATTCCTGACTACTCTCCTGCCTCCAGTCCCATGTAATTCCAGTATTTTTGTGTATGACCTGGCTTGTTTCCTGACTACTCTCACCGTCTCTTGATTGCTTCACTTATCCACTGTGTGGCTGGCTCAATTAGAGACTTCTCCCAGCTTCCTGAGTTTCCTGGTGCTTTTCCTGCTGTCCAAGGTATCCCATCTGGCCTGAGTGAGTACCCTTCTTTTTGGAGTTATTTTCCTCCCTGGGGATTGGGGTAGTAGTAGTTTGGCTACACGGGGTTATCGCGGGTGTCCTTTGGCTCAACCGAAGGGGACCAATCTGGCTTTGCGGCCAGCACCTTTATACGGCACAGCCGCAGCACGACCCCTGGTAGGCAACCACTGTACCCGAGATACGCTCCCTAGCGTTGCACTCCAGCATCTCGCTCCCTAATTTCTTGTTGGAGTAGACAGATCTTCTTCTAGTGTTTGGGGTATCTCTTTCTAGCCTAGCCTATTCTCATATAACCGTCTGTATGTCACAATAATTCATTGACGAGTTCTTTGTATTTACATGGAATATATATGCAACTGTATATAAATGTTAGTCTGTATGTTTGTGTGTATCTAATGTTTCTCAGTTTGTGTAAATATACAACTCTTTGCTGTAAATACCCCAGGACATACTTGAAAACAACTAACCCAGTTTGGCTTGTCTCTCCATATAACTCCGATCCTCCAATCTAGGGTGAGCACATTTCCCTTCTGCCATTCAGGGACACTGCTCAGATGAGAGCAGGAAAGGACTTGTCCTAGACTCGAGGGGTCACTATATATCATTGGACATCAGTGTGCAACCTGCTTTTTCTTCGGCGCACCTAGGGTTGCCACCTTTTCTTAAAAAAATACTGTCCATGGCATTCTCTACTAGGGTTGCCACCTTTTCTTCCAAAAAATACCGGCCATGGCATTCCGTCCATAGACTTAACATTGGACAGAAGCCAATCTTTTTACTGGCCTGCTGGTAAAATACCGGCTGAGTGGTAATCCTAGACGCACCACAGTTTTCTAAACACTAGATGGAGAACTGCCCATGAACTGCTATGATAGAAAGCAATGACTGTGGTGGACTTCAAGAAAATGTTCCATGCCCACAGCCATAGACTAGCATAATATTGTAACACTAGTGTCTAGAGATCTGTCTGGGAGCCATTTTGTTGTAGCCCAACAGAAGCATCACTTCCTGTCACAGTAGACAATTCTCCTTCTAGTGTTTAGAACTCTGTGCTCTGGAGTCTTCATTCAGGGACTTTGTATTGTCCCAAAAAGAGGGCTGCCCAGGAAAAGGGACACACATTTATAATCCAGAACTATCCAGGACTGTCCTGGGCAATCCCTTTATCAGTTTTGCTGCAGTCTCCACACTTTCTCCAGTTCAACTATGTCTTTTTAAGAACTGGTGCCCAGAACTGTACTCCATATTCTAGATGAGGCCTTACCATCAGGGCTCCCTTTTTCATAACAGAGCACATTCCTCCTATTATTGTATATAGCACCAAGAGGGCTAAGTGGTGCAGCTGTAGGTGACGTTATTTAATGGTGTTTATTTCAGGCTGTTGTTATTGTAGCAGTGCAGTTGTGGGAGGTTTTCTGCTGGATACTACAGGCCTAGTAAGCCAACGGTGCACTCTGGAATGTGTCTGACCACACTTACTGAGCCCAAAGCCATTGCACTACAACAAAATGGCACCGCAGCTCCTGGTCTACAAACAAGTACGCAGCCTCCTGGCACTGCAAAAGAATGGCACCGCGACTTCTGATCTGAAGTTGTACAACAGCCTAGCACTATAACAAAATGGCTTGCAGCGTCTGGTCTAGAATAAAAGAATCATCCAGCCGTCTTGCACTACAACAAAATGGCGCTGCAACTCCTGGCCTGGCACCCGGAAGTTATGGTCAACTCTCTCCCTACAGTCAGGAGGCGTGGCAGGTTTATCGCTCTGGGATACGCTGGGTGAGGATGCCGACGATTGGCTCCAGCTGCTCTCAATCATTTCCGGTCATCACTTCCGGTGCGCCTGTTATCTGAGCTGCGACTACTGTAAAGAAACGGAGCTAGTGGGCAGGTAATTCACCCCTTCACCGGCCACTTACCCTTAGTGCTACTGACCAGGTCATCTAATTACCCCTAGCGCCACTCACTAGGTCATTTAATTACCGCTAGCGCCACTGGCCAGGCCACTTAATTACCTCTAGTGCCACTGACCAGGCCACTTAATTGCCTCTAGTGCTACTGACCAGGCCACTTAATTACCCCTAGTTACACTGACTAGACCTCTTTACCCCTGGTTCCACTCGCCTGGCCACTTAATTGCCTCTAGTGCCACTGGCCAGGCCACTTAACTACCCCTGGTGCCACTTGCCTGGCCACTTAATTGCCCCTAGTGCCACGCACCAGGCTACTTAATTACCCCTAGTACCAATGGCAAGGGAACTTATCTACCTCTAGTACTGAGTAGACCACTTAATTACACCTAGTGCTGCTGATGAGGGAACTTAACTACCTCTAGTCCCACCGACCAGGCCATTTAAGTAACCCTAGTGCCTACCTCCCCCCTCTTGGTGCTACTAACCTGGTGGTCTCCCTCCCTGACAGTTTCTTTCTCCTAGCATTGTCGATTAGATAACTTACCACTGATATTACTATCTTAAACTCAGTGTGACTTATCAGGAAACATACCCCTAGTACTATTCATATTTAGCCCTAGTTCTACTGATCAGGTAACAACTCCTTTAACTACTGATACCTGTCCTTACTGCTACTGCCCTACCCAAAGTAAGACTCACCTAAATCATCCCTAGATACAGACATATATACATCACTACTTCTATCTGATTTTACTCTCCTACTACAATTGATAAGGTAACTTCTACTACTGTACTCCTACTGATGATACTACTGATTTGCCCACAGAATTTCTGATCAGGTATTTTATCCAAAGTGCGACTAGCTATTAAAGGGATACTAATACTTAAGTATTACTAATCCCTATAGGAAAGTACTACTAAAAAAATACGTATTGCACCCAGTGTCATCTCTCAGACCTTTATGGTTTGAGAGATGATCGCTTTTAAAATTGCTCTCTCCCTCCCCCTTCCCCGTAGTCAGCATTCTAGCTGACTGAAGGGAAATCCTGTCATAAATCATCAGGCAGCTCTGCAGCACAGCCGCAATTGCGTTAATTAAGAAAAAAAAAAACTTTCACTAAAACGGTCTTCTACGTGTGCTTGCAAGCACACGTAGAAGACCATTTCAACAAAAGTTTTCTTTTTTAGGAACGCGATCCGGCTGTGCTGGAGAGCCGTCTGAAAGTCGTACGACTTTCTTCCCTTCAGTCAGCTAGAACGCTGACTACGGGGAAGGGGGGATGGAGAGGGCAACTTTAAAAGTGATCATCTCTCAAACCATAAAGGTTTGAGAGATGACACTGGGGGCAATATGTTTTTTTTAATAGTACTTTGCTATAGGGGTTAGTAATACTTAAGGATTACTATCCCTTTAACATTATCAGTATATAGCGTTAAATGCGATCCACAACCATCACTAACCACAGTACAATCAATCCGTTTCATAAACAGGCATCCCCTATTACGCTGAACTGGAAGCTACTTGGAGAATCCTCATTAGAGAAAGATTTAGGAGTACTGACAGGCGATAGACTTCACAGCAGTGTGCAGTGACCAATCACTGCACACTGCATAAAAAGAGGTGTAGATGGACTGGATGCAAATATAATTCTGCCGCTATATAAATAGGCCTAGTCTACAATATAGAGTATGGTTTTGGTGCCACTTCTTAATACATTACTGAGCTAGAAAAGGTACAGCCATGCAAAAAAAACAGTAACGTGCATAAATAACTTGCACCATCCACTCCAGCAACAGTTACTGGATATTAAACCCTTAAACTGTACTACTTGCTGACCATTGAATTATTTATTTGTGTTGTATGGTGGGTTCACTTGGTCTGATTGTGCCACTCTTTTCTGTTGTTCTATCACCCTGTTGGCCTATCAAGCACCTTATCCTCTGGTGCCAGTGTTAGTCCTGTTGCCTTGTTCCCAGTAATGGACCTGAAATCATTCCTTTCTCAGGATGTCTAAGAGGAAGGTGACCTTTATGGATGGGTCTGGGGAGGATGAGCCAAATAAGAGACAGGTAAGGAAATGTGTAATCGGTAACGTGCTCCGTACCACGATCCGGTGACCGGCAATGTGCTCTGTGCTGAGAACCGGTGACCTTCCTGAGAGGACGCAGTTGCTTCTTAATCTCTTGCATCGAGTGAGAGCCGAGTGATGGTTTATTGTGCTTGGATCCCAGTGTGCCAATTTACACCGTTTCTTTCCCAGCTGCCTCGGGGGTGTCTGGGGATGCATATGCTCTATGTGAAAGGTCTTTCCAGGCTTGTTTGGGTGTTGTATATGCTGTTCATATGAAGACTTCTTATGTTACTGGTGTGTGTGTTTGGGGTGTCTCTCTGTGTGTGTTTGGGGGGGGGGGTGCACATTCTGTTTATGTATGAGGTCCGTTGTCTGGGTGCACAGTCTGTGTGTATGAAGTCCCTTGCCTGCGTGCATGTTCATGGTGTGTGTGACGTTCCTTATCTGACTGCACGTTTTGGGTGTGTGTGTGACATTTCTTATCTGAGTGCACGTTCAGTGTGTCAGTATGATGGCCTTTGTCTGGTTGCACTTTCGGTGTGTGCGTGTGACGTTCCTTATCTGAGTGCACGTTCAGTGTGTCCGTATGACGTCCCTTGTCTGGCTGCAGGTTTGGTGTGAGTGTGACGTTCCTTATCTGGGTGCATGTTTGGGGTTTGGGATGTTCCTTGCCTGGGTGCACATTCTTTGTGTGTGTGTATGACTTCCCTTGTCTGGGTGCATGTTCGGTGTGGGTGGTTATGATGTCCCTTGTCTGGGTGCACATTTGGTGCGTGTGATGTCCCTTGTCTGGATGCATGTTCGGGGTGTGACGCCTCTTGTCTGGGTGCATGTTCCGTGTGTGTGTGACGTCCCTTGTCTGGGTGCACATTCGGTGTCTGACATTCCTTGTCTGGGGAGTGTGTGATGTCTCTTGTCTGGGTGCACGTTCGTTGTGTATGACGTTCCTTGTCTGGGTGCATGTTTGGAGTGTGTGTGATGTCTCTTGTCTGGGTGCACGTTCGTTGTGTATGACGTTCCTTGTCTGGGTGCATGTTTGGAGTGTGTGTGATGTCTCTTGTCTGGGTGCATGTTCGTTGTGTATGACGTTCCTTGTCTGGGTGCATGTTTGGAGTGTGTGTGACGTCTCTTGTCTGGGTGCACATTCTGTGCATGTGTGATGTTCCTTGTCTGGGTGCACATTCGGTGTGTGTGTGAAGACCCTTTTCTGTTTGCACGTTCTGTGCATGTGTGTGACATCACTTGTCTGGGTGCACGTTTGGTGCGTGTGTGTGACGCCCCTTGTCTGGGTGCACGTTTGGTGCGTGTGTGTGACGCCCCTTGTCTGGGTGCACGTTTGGTGCGTGTGTGTGACGCCCCTTGTCTGGGCGCACGTTTGGTGTGTGTGTGTGATGCCCCTTGTCTAGGTGCACATCCGGCGTGCGTGTGGATATGAGATCAGCTTCCTGGCTGTTTGTGGTGAAGGGGGGTTGCTTTATGCTCATACTATGTAATGCGTGGAACTGTACATCCTAGTGGTCTTCATGTTCTCTAGTTCCCAGAAGTGGTGGGTGGCCCTGGCAGTCGATTTAAGGGAAAACATTCCCTGGACAGTGATGAGGAAGATGAGGAGGATGAAGAAACAGGCGATTCTGCTAAATATAACATGTTGGCCCCAGAAGATGTGGAGGGTGAGGAATCTCCATATAATAAGTCTATCTCCCACAATCCCATTTTTCTGTTAATCTAGTCTGTTTTTATTGTCACTTGTACCACCTTTCTTCTGTTCTCTTCCCCTGTACAGCGCGCTCTCTTCCCCTGTATAGCACGCTCTCTTCCCCTGTACAGCGCGCTCTCTCTTCCCCTGTACAGTGCGCTCTCTCTTCCCCTGTACAACGTGCTCTCTCTTCCCCTGTACAGCACGCTCTCTCTTCCCCTGTACAGCGCGCTGTCTCTTCCCCTGTACAGCGCGCTGTCTCTTCCCCTGTACAGCGCGCTGTCTCTTCCCCTGTACAGCGCGCTCTCTCTTCCCCTGTACAGCGCTCTCTCTCTTCCCCTGTACAGCGCGCTCTCTCTTCCCCTGTACAGCGCGCTCTCTTCCCCTGTACAGCGCTCTCTCTTCCCCTGTACAGCGCGCTCTCTTCCCCTGTACAGCGCTCTTCCCCTGTACAGCGCTCTCTCTTCCCCTGTACAGCGCGCTCTCTTCCCCTGTACAGCGCTCTTCCCCTGGTACAGCGCTCTTCCCCTGTACAGCGCGCTCTCTTCCCCTGTACAGCGCGCTCTCTTCCCCTGTACAGCGCGCTCTCTTCCCCTGTACAGCGCGCTCTCTTCCCCTGTACAGCGCGCTCTCTTCCCCTGTACAGCGCGCTCTCTTCCCCTGTACAGCGCGCTCTCTTCCCCTGTACAGCGCTCTCTCTTCCCCTGTACAGCGCGCTCTCTTCCCCTGTACAGCGCGCTCTCTTCCCATGTACAGCGCGCTCTCTTCCCCTGTACAGCGCGCTCTCTCTTCCCCTGTACAGCGCGCTCTCTTCCCCTGTACAGCGAGCTCTCTCTTCCCCTGTACAGCGCGCTCTCTCTTCCCCTGTACAGCGCTCTCTCTTCCCCTGTGTACAGCGCGCTCTCTCTTCCCCTGTACAGCGCGCTCTCTCTTCCCCTGTACAGCGCGCTCTCTCTTCCCCTGTACAGCGCGCTCTCTCTTCCCCTGTACAGCGCGCTCTCTCTTCCCCTGTACAGCGCGCTCTCTCTTCCCCTGTACAGCGCGCTCTCTCTTCCCCTGTACAGCGCGCTCTCTCTTCCCCTGTACAGCGCGCTCTCTCTTCCCCTGTACAGCGCGCTCTCTCTTCCCCTGTACAGCGCGCTCTCTCTTCCCCTGTACAGCGCGCTCTCTCTTCCCCTGTACAGCGCGCTCTCTCTTCCCCTGTACAGCTCGCTCTCTCTTCCCCTGTACAGCTCGCTCTCTCTTCCCCTGTACAGCGCGCTCTCTCTTCCCCTGTACAGCGCGCTCTCTCTTCCCCTGTACAGCGCGCTCTCTCTTCCCCTGTACAGCGCGCTCTCTCTTCCCCTGTACAGCGCGCTCTCTTCCCCTGTACAGCGCGCTCTCTCTTCCCCTGTACAGCGCGCTCTCTCTTCCCCTGTACAGCGCGCTCTCTCTTCCCCTGTACAGCGCGCTCTCTCTTCCCCTGTACAGCGCGCTCTCTCTTCCCCTGTACAGCTCGCTCTCTCTTCCCCTGTACAGCTCGCTCTCTCTTCCCCTGTACAGCGCGCTCTCTCTTCCCCTGTACAGCGCGCTCTCTCTTCCCCTGTACAGCGCGCTCGCTCTCTCTTCCCCTGTACAGCGCGCTCGCTCTCTTCCCCTGTACAGCGCGCTCGCTCTCTCTTCCCCTGTACAGCGCGCTCGCTCTCTCTTCCCCTGTACAGCGCGCTCGCTCTCTCTTCCCCTGTACAGCGCGCTCGCTCTCTCTTCCCCTGTACAGCGCGCTCGCTCTCTCTTCCCCTGTACAGCGCGCTCGCTCTCTCTTCCCCTGTACAGCGCGCTCGCTCTCTCTTCCCCTGTACAGCGCGCTTGCTCTTCCTCTGCTCTGACTATAGAGAACCTCATTGGGCTGAGGATGACTTCACCAGGTTGCTCAGTGGGATTACTGCCACATGGTAGAGGATTTTAAGAGTCTGGGAACAAGTATTTGGGAAACAAAATGATAATATACAGTGTTCCTGAGTAAAACGCCACAGCTGGGCAATGTCTTATTTATTTCTTATTTCAGTTATAACTTTTTGCAGCCCGCTGGGGTATTGTGGTTTATGGTGGTCACAGTGCAGTAGACCAGCTGCTATTAGTTAGCAACAGCTCCAACTGGCCACAAAATGTATTGACCTTTTCAGTGAAAAATTTCTAGGTCCCATTATAGAAAAATCCTAGAGGGAAGCGGAGTTTTATAGGTTGGGTGAGGTATTAATAGCACCAATAGCATCTTCTCTTTCACCCACCGTGGAACACAGGAACCATGGAGTTAAAGGGATAGTAATACTTAACATGTAAAAAAAAAAATGTTGTAGGGCTTATCCCCCTTGAGTAAAACAAGAGAACTCCCACTGCTGAAAGGTGTTTCATTCAAAAGTTATTAATTTTCAAAGCTGAATTTTTTAGGTGCAATATCACAGTGGCCTGAAATTGTACAGTGGCGCTGTTGCTACATGATCCTATGGACAGCTCTGGTCCCGGGACCATAAATCTCCATAAGATGGTGTAGCAACAGTGCCACTGTACAATTTCAGGCCACTGTGATATTGCACCTAAAAAATTCAACTTTGAAAATTAATAACTTTTGAATGAAACACCTTAGAGCAGTGGGAGTACCCTTGTTTTACTCAGGAGGATAAACCCTACATCATATTCTTTTTTACATTTTAAGTATTACTATCCCTTTAAGTAGATACTAGGAGGCAGGAGCCTAGCAGACTAAGCTGTCTGGAGGAGGAGATGCCTCCCGCTATACATAACCCCCAGCTCAGCAGAAGAAACACTTGTTTTCCTGTCCTGTCTACAGGAATTCAGTGGACCTCTGCTGTTCTTTAGAGTTTCTTTTCCTGTTTATTTTCTTTATAGGTTGTCCCATATAGTTGGCTCCTATTAAGTGTCCTTTCCTGTTTCACACAGTGCTAAACAGGATTCAGAACAAGTGCACTGTCTATCGGGCGTGTTGGCTGCCCCACAGGAAAGCCACTCACTTCAGTCCTACTTCAAACAAGTCACGGGTCTGGGGTTTGACTGTCAGTTGGCCTCAGCCTGTCTTTTGGTTTACTGCTGCTCGCTGTTTCCTTTCAAGTTCTTTCTCTCTTCTATGTCCGGGGACCTTTTTTGGTAGCCCTCTTCAGCTTGAGCGTCTGTGGCAATCATATTGGTTATGCAACTGCTGCTACCACCTTCTTCAGAGTGAGCTCCGGACTCCAGGGCTCTTCACCAGTGGAAACCTCACTATCCTTTACATGAGATGGACCCCCGCATTGGGCTTCTCTGGCACGGTTGCGCCACAAGCAGCTGGAGATCCACCACTCCAATTTACTTTGCACTCTGACATCCAGTTTCTCAGGCAGAAGGGGGGGGTATTCTCCCTTCCTTCCTTTTCCTTGCACAACACATCTGGAAGCACCTTGCACTGGGCTGTGTCCTCTGGTTTCCAGATTTGCCTATTCAGGTCACCCCCTCAGTGGTGCAGATAAGTTATTTAACTACTCTTTACTATCGGTCTGTCTGGGCCCTTCCACCCTGCCTTTGCCTATCCAGTGTATTTTGGGTAAATTATATCAGGGCCCCCTGTTTGTTTCAGAAAAAAATTGGTGTTCTACTGTGGATTGCAATTCTATTGCTCAAGAGGAGGATTTCTCACTAAAAGAGTCTGACAGGGGATGAGGATGCAGGTAATTCTTCCCTCGCCTCTGTGGACCCCTTGGAAGCAGATCCCAGGGACTGGATGGTTTGTTTTGGGGGGATAGAGTCCCTCCAGACCTGAAGGTTCCTCCTGGACATCCACTCGGGACATCTTCATTAGGAAAAAAGGGATTCTGTCCACTTGGAGTTGTGGTGCCCCCCTTTTACGGTTGATCCCAAACACGCAGCCCTACCAGTAGCTAATCCAGCAGCATTTAAGGATCAGGTAGATAAACACTTGGACTGCCTTGTAAAGATGAACTTCTGGGACCCATGGACTGTGCAGCGTCGGCTCTGTAAGGCCATGGATATTTGGTGCATTGTCTTACTGGACGCAGTCAAGGAGGGTAGATATTCATATGATCTCCAGAATTCATGAGGCTACTGCATATATATGTGAGGCGGCCTTGGATTTGGTTATGTTTCTCTTTAAGAAGTCTGTTCTTTCTGTACTGGTGTGCCACACTCTGTTATTGAAGATCTGATCAGTCTGCTAAGAAGTCTCTTATCTCCATAACATTACTGTCATGCGGGTCTTTGTTCCTGAAATGGATAGGGTTATTAGGCACGCTACAGGGGCAGGAGTTCCCTTTTACCCCAGTCTACCACATATATAT
Organism: Rhinophrynus dorsalis; assembly: GCA_037306005.1. Classification (NCBI taxonomy): domain Eukaryota; kingdom Metazoa; phylum Chordata; class Amphibia; order Anura; family Rhinophrynidae; genus Rhinophrynus; species Rhinophrynus dorsalis. Next base: position 2,901,109 of record CM074725.1, on the reverse strand, counting down.
ATATATATATATATATATATATATATATATATAATCAGTTCTTCCAGTCTCTTCTGACAGACTCAGTATGATTTCTTGAGTCCTGGACCTCTGCCGGAGATGGAGGGCACCTGTTCCAGTTCTGGTATGTGTGGGCCGTCTCTTAACGGTCCAATGGTATACAGGTTGTTTCTGAGGATTATCTCCTAGACAGCAAGGTCTCTCCTCCACGCTTTTTCTTTGTGTTTAGGATTTCCCAAGATCCATTAAGGGCATGACCGTTTCTGGCAGTGGTTAGTGCTTTGGTGGACATGAAGGTCTTGATTCCAGTCCCCGTCAGCAAAGGTTCTCCAAACTTTTTATAGTTCTGAAGAAATATGGAGGTTCTAGACCTGAAACGTTTAAATAGTTTCATGACTATACCATGATTCACGGTGGAATCTCTGCGTTCGTGCATTTCCTATTCCAATTCATGTGCAGCAGCAGAGAGTTCTCAGTTTTGCTTACCAGGATTCCCATTTTAATTTTACTGCTTTTCATTTTGTATGGTTTCTATGCTATAGGTTTTCCCCAGTCTTGTCCCTCCATATCCAGACACAGGGAATTTCCCTTATGCCTTTCCTAGCTGATCTTTGACTGAATACATTTTCTGCATCTTTGGACATTTATGTTCATCCTTGAACATCACATCTGGGTTTTCAGCCTCAAGAAGTCCTCTCTGATTCTGCCTCAGTCTCTTGTCTTTCTTGGCATGGGATTTAACCCTTTCCAGTGACTGGTGCAAAGGACAAGGTTCAGACCTTGTCCCGACATGTGTCTTAGGCTATGGCTCCCCTGTGCACCTTTGTGGGAATCCAGGAGGATGTTGGGTATGCTGGTTTTGGAGATAGTGTCAGTGTTTTATGTTCAGTTTCCCACGTGAACAGTTCAGCTGGGTATTATGAGGATCTGTTCCAAGCCGCAGGGTCATCTCTCAAGTGTGGTATCCCTCTCATCCCTGATAAGTTGGAATTGTTCTGGTGGCTTCAGAAAAGCCATCTGATGGTAGGTCACCAGTTTGCCATAGTGGATTGGTAGATGGTGACTACAGAAGCCAGCCTGTCAGGTTGAGGGGCAACCTTTGGAGCTCAGGTGGCATAGGGCTTTTGGTCCAGCCACAAGTGCCAGCTTTGTGTCCGTATAATGGAACTCTGGACTATTCGTCTGGCTCTTCAGCACTAATCTGACAGTGTGACAAAAGGTGGCTTATGTCAGCTGCTAAGAATGGACCAGAAGCACTGTGCTTGGTCTGAGGTTTGGCTCTCCAGTGTGGAAGCTTATGTGCCGGGCATATCGGCAAGTCATATTCCAGGAGCAGGCAATGTATCTGTGCAGTATTTCTGTTCTCAGCACCTGGATCCTAGAGAGTGGGAACTAAAACAGTTTTCAATTCCATAGATCGGAAGGGTGGGGGGTCTTCGGTTGTGGATCCTTTTATGGCGTCTCAAGTGTGTCACAGGGTTTCCAGTTTTGCTCCAGGGACCTGCTGGTCTTTGCAGTGGAAGCAATGGTGATTCCATGGTTGTTCTCCCTGGTCTACATGTTTCCTCCTCTTCCCTTGATCCAGAGGGTATTGAGAAAGATCATGTCCAAGCTCATGTCATTCTGATTCTGCCTCAACGGCCTTGCATGACTTGGTTCAGGGATCTGATCACTCTGGTGGCAGATGAGCCATGGCCTCTCCCTCTTCTTCCAGATCTCCCTTCTCAGGGTTCCACGTACTCATCCAGACATTGTGAGGTTAGCCTTGACAACGTGGTTCTTGAAGCCAGCATCCTGAAGAAGGGCTTCTCTGAGCCAGTCATAGTGACTGTCTTAAAGTATGTATGCTGGCTTCATCCAAGATCTATCATAGGGTCTGGCTGTTGTCTTCAGGTGCTGTGAGGAACATCGCTTCTGTCTCCATCCTTTTCACCTTCCGGTGGGTTTGGCCTTTCACCAGGATGGCCACCAAAAAGGTATTCATCTTGGCTCATTAAGGTCCAGATTCTGGACTTGATTGTTCTTTTTTAGAAGTGTACTTCTGTTACCATTTGCACAGACCTTTTTTCATGAGGTGTGCATGTGCCTACACCATCTTTAGGGATCCCACAGCTCCATGGGATTTGAATCTGGTCTTCAGAATGCATCATGAAGGATCCATTGGACCATTGGCTTCTGTGTCCCTTTGTCTCTTAAAGGGATAGTAATTTTTTTTACAATAAAAGCAGCTCCAATTAATCTTCATAGTATTTGGTCCATGTAGACTGTTATTTCAATACTGTCAGTTGTAGTTCAGGAGTAATTGAATGATAAAGTATCCCCCTTCCCACCCCTTTTACTGATGTAACACTGCTCCCCTCAGAGCAGCAAGACTGTCCATATGGATTGCAGAGAGGGACAATCTTCAGTGATCATAAGGTAAACCCTGGAAAACCTGTCAAGGGGGGCAGGGTTTTCCTTTTTGTCACAGTAAGAAAAGACCAGATCCCACATCCTGAGGTGAGCAGTGTTACACTAGGTAAAAGGGGCGGGAAGGGGATACTTTATCATTCAATTACTCCTGAACTACAACTGACAGTATTGAAATAACACTCTCCATGGACCAAATGCTATGAAGATTATTTGGAGATGCTTTTATTGTGAAACATTAGTATCCGTTTAAGACTGTGTTCCTGCTAGCAGCCGTCTGGTTAGTGATGAACTGCAGGCTTTGCCTTATAGAGCCCTCATTTTAAAGGAGCAGTAAACTTAAAAAAGTACTTACATTATATAAGTAGATTAAGTGATGGTGTATTCAGTGCTGTCTTTTTTTTCTGAGGGATTTTTGGTTAAGGAGTAATTCCCATTTTAAGTTTGTGTTTTTTTTAATCATGAGCTCCCCTAGTGGCATCATTTAGGTTAGGGAATTCACATGGTTGACTTGGAAAGGTCAGTAGGAGGATCAAACTTCCTGAGGCATTTAGAAATCAGCTGTTGGTGGCTGGTGCTGAGGGGGCGTGTCTGCTAGAGGAGGAGGCGGCTACATGAACAGCATCAGTTGAAGATTTACCTCCTACTGATCCTCCTACTGACCTTTCCAAGTCGACAACGTGAATTCCCTAACCTAAATGATGCCAATAGGGGGAGCTCATGATTAAAAAAAAACACAAACTTAAAATGGGAATTACTCCTTAACCAAAATCCCTCAGAACAAAAAAGACAGCACTGAATACACCATCACTTAATCTACTTATATAATGTAAGTACTTTTTTAAGTTTACTGCTCCTTTAATTTCTCACACAGATAGTGTGGATCTGTGTACTTGATTTGGGTTTCTTCCCAAGGTGGTTTCTGATTTCCATATTAATCTTTTCCCTGGTCCATTAAATAGGTGAGAACAGTACCTTCACTGTTTTAATGTGCTTCGGCACCTTCAGTACTACAGTCATAGCAATCAATCCTTTCACTCCTTGTCTTTCCTGAGCATCCACATGCGAGACAAGCAGCATGGAAGGTGACAGTGGCTCCTGAATCATACCAGTCACCAGGCCTATCGCATTAGTAAGAGGCCAATAACCTTAGTAAGAGGCCAATATACAGAACAAGTGGTTGTCATGTTCCACCTCTGTGAAATGGTAGTCAATGTGCTGGTCTCTGCTGAGACTTGTCTAGGGAGAAATGTGCTGTAGGCAGTAGTGTCTTAGTAGAGACTTCATTTCCCTTCTCGTATCCTTATGGAATACTTGTTGTGGTGGTGTCCGATACCTGAGGTTCATGGTTGTTTTTGTGTTTGACTCTGATGTGGCTGGCATTGCAGTCTGGGAGTTTTTCTTCCCCTCCCTGGAATTCTAGTTGGGACATGTTTGGTGTGTACTCATGTTCCTGTATCCACAATGGACGAAAGAGAAATGTGGTTTCCATTGTCAGTGTCCCCTAAGTTTTTCTGGCACGGTGACTACCTTCCTGCCCTGCTTCTTTTTTTTTTTTTGTCTTTTCTATACATAAAACTTGTGTTGCTGCTGATGGCCGGGGTGAAGTAGATTGGGAGGGAGACTCCGCCTTCAGCATATATGTCTGCAAGTGCCCTACCTCCTAGTGGTAGCTACTTACCCCCATGGTTCCTGACTCCTAGTGGCAGCTACTTACCCCCATGTTCCTGACTCCTAGTGGCAGCTACTTACCCCATGGTTCCCAAGGACTAAGACCAAAATATTTATTATTGCTACGTACTCAAAAATATCTTGAGAGCGAGCCATCTGTCTGTCATTTAAACCCTTCCTCCCCCCCATATCTGTCTTGTAGTGTCTGGTCTTTACGTCTCGCTATTGCTCTCCTTCTCTCTCGCCCTCTCTCTCTCTCTTTCGCCCTCTCTCTCTCTCTTTCGCCCTCCCTCTCTCTTTCGCCCGCCCTTTCTCTCCCGCCCTTTCTCTCTCACCCTTTCTCGCCCTTCTCTCTCGCCCCCTCTCTCTCTCTCGCCCCCTCTCTCTCTCTCGCCCCCTCTCTCTCTCTCGCCCTCTCACCTTCTCCCTCTCACCCTCTTTATCCTTCTCTCACCCTCTCACCTTCTCCCTCTCTGTCCCACCTTCTCTCTGTCCCACCTTCTCTCACCCTGTCTCTCACCCTGTCTCTCACCCTGTCTCTCACCCTGTCTCTCACCCTGTCTCTCACCCTGTCTCTCACCCTGCCTCTCACCCTGTCTCTCACCCTGTCTCTCACCCTGTCTCTCACCCTGTCTCTCACCCTGTCTCTCACCCTGTCTCTCACCCTGTCTCTCACCCTGTCTCTCACCCTGTCTCTCACCCTGTCTCTCTCTCTCTCTCTCTCTCTCTCTCTCTCTCTTTTCGTGTCTGACTCACTGTTCTTCCTGACCAGGACAGGAGAACGCCACCCTGGAGTCAGAGGGGGGGGTGCCCATCACACCATTTAATCTAAATGAAGAAATGGAAGAAGGACACTTTGACTCAGAGGGTAACTATTTCCTTCGGAAAGAGACCCAGATTCGTGATCACTGGCTGGATAATATTGACTGGGTAAGAAGACGGGGGGACTCTATTGAATGGTACGGAGGATACCTTTAAACTGTTTCTGTGACACGTCTTTCCTTTCCCTTGTCCTAGGTGCGTGTGAAGGAGGACTCTGCCCCTCGCCCTGGTGCCACTGATATAGACTCTGATTCTGAGGAGGGAAGAGCTCCGCTTGGCATGAAAACGCTTCTGGAGGGAATCCTGGAGCTTCTGCAACCTGGCGAAACTGTGGCGAAAGGCATCCAGCGTTTGGGGGGTGCAGGAGGCAGAAAGAGGATAATGGGACAGAGGAGGACGGGGAGGCAAGGCCAAGGAAACCGTAAAGCTAAGAGAGGAGTAGGGCTTAATGGCCGGTCTGAGTCCGAAGAAGGCAGACTTGCAGAGGATGCAGAAGAAGACTCCAAGGCGGAGCTGAGGCAGGAGGGCCACTTAGAGCCAGAGCAGGAGGGCCGCTTAGAGTCGGAGCCGGGGCAGGAGGGACGCTTAGAGGAGGAGCCGGGGCAGGAGAGCCTGGGCAAAGCAAAGAAAAGGACAGAGCAGAGTCAAAAGGGAGTAAACAACACAGAAAAAACAGTTCACGAAGGTCCAGACAGTGGGACGGATCCGCTCGAGCTCTTGATCTCTCTGGCCGATCAGATGGTAGCCCTCGGGGTGTACGAGGTGTATCAGGACACACAAGAAAAGTTGGCCTACAGACTACGAACATTGTCCGCCCCACCTGTGGAAATCGATATGTTCGCTGATGAAGTAGAGGAGGAAAAGCTTGAGAAAAAAGGGGGTAAGAATTTGGATCGCAGTTTTTATCCCTGGTGCAAGATAAGATCTGACCCCCTGCTGCATTTTAGTGGTGGATTGTGCCTTTCTACTCATCTCACTAGTTCCTTGGGCAGAATCCAAACACTCCCCTTCCCAATAAGGCATTCATCTTGCCCACAGCAGCGCTTGCATCGTCCCACCCACTTCAGAACAGTCTGTATTCTCTGTGCAGTTGCGCGAGGGGAAAGTTCTGAGGGTGAATTATACAGTCGTGTGAAAAAGAAAGTCCACCCTCTTTGGATTCTATGGTTTTACATATCAGGACATAATAACAATCATCTGTTCCTTAGCAGGTCTAAAAATTAGGTAAATGCAATCTCAGATGAACAACACAGGACATATTACACCGTATCATGATTTGTTAAACAAAAATAAAGCCAAAATGGAGAAGCCATGTGTGGAAAAACTAAGTACCCCCTTACTGCTTCCATAGGAATTAAGATGCTAAGCAGCAGACAGGTGCCGCTAATCAAATGCCCTTGATTAATTGATCATCAACAAGTGTGACACCTCTATAAAAGCCAAAGTTCTAGCAGTTTGCTGGTCTGGAGCATTCGGGTGTGTGTTATCACAATGCCAAGGAGGAAAGACTTCAGCAATGATCTATTGTTGCTGCCCATCAATCATGGAAGGGTTATAAGGCCATTTCCAAACAATTTAAAGTCCATCATTCCACAATGAGAAACATTATTCAAAAGTGGAAAACATTTAAGACAGTTGGCAATCTTCTCAGGAGTGGACATCCTAGCAAATTCACCCCAAGGTCAGACCGTGCAATGCTCAGAGAAATTGCAAAGAACCCAAGAATTACATCTCAGATTCTACAGGCCACAGTTAGCATGTTAAATGTTAAAGTTAATGACAGTACAATTAGAAAAAGACTGAACAAGTATGGTTTGTTTGGAAGGGTTGCCAGGAGAAAGCCTCTTCTCTCTAAAAAGAACATGGCAGCACGGCTTAGGTTTGCAAAGTTGCATTTGAACAAACCGCAAGCTTTCTGGAACAATGTCCTTTGGACAAACAAGACCAAAGTGGAGATGTTTGGCACAGAGACACTTTTGGTGAAAACCAAACACAGCATATCAGCACAAACACCTCATACCAAATGTGAAGCACGGTAGTGGAGGGGTAATGATTTGGGCTTGTTTTGCAGCCACAGGACCTGGGAACCTTGCACTCATTGAGTCAACCAAGAAATCCTCTGTATACCAAAGTATTCTAGAGTCAAATGTGAGGCCATCTGTCGGACAGCTAAAGCTTGGCCGAATTTGGGTTGTGCAACAGGGCAATGATCCCAAGCACTCCAGAAAATCTACAATAGATTGGCTGAAGAAGAAAAGAATCGAGGTGTTGCAATGGCCCAGTCAAAGTCCAGACCTCAACCCTCGTGAAATGCTGTGGCGGGACCTTAAGAGAGCTGTGCATAAACAAATGCCCACAAACCTCCATGAACTGAAGAGTGGGCCATAATTCCTCCACAACGATGTGAGAGACTGATAGTCATACAGAAAACGATTACTTCAAGTTATTGCTGCTAAAGGTGGTTCTACAGTCTGTCGAATCATAAGGTGTACTTAGTTTTTCACACATGGCTCCTCCATTTTGGCTTTATTTTTGTTAAATAAATCATGACACTGTGTAATATGTCCTGTGTTGTTCATCTGAGATTGTATTTACCTAATTTTTAGACGTGCTAAGGAACCGATGATTGTTATTATGTCCTGATATGTAAAACCACAGAATTCAAATAGGGTTTACTTTCTTTTTCACACGACTGTATAAAGTGAAATGGATATAAATGTGTATAATATTAATAATCTCTTATATACTCGCTCTTCCCTCCTTCCTCTGCTTGTAGGATCAGTGCTGGTGGATGAAATTTTGTGGGAATATAAATGGGAGAACAAGGAGGGTGCTGAACTGTATGGACCTTTCACCAGCTCTCAGATGCAGGTAACAGTCTCACACGGGGAGAGGAGGTGGAGGCATCTATAAGGGAGAAGTCGCTTTCTCCTCCCTCTGACACTCTTTAAATCCACCAATATGCTTCACTCTCTTACCCCCTCTTTTCCTTCTCTTCCCCAGGACTGGGTGGATCAGGGCTACTTCCTGGATGGGGTTTACTGCCGACGAGTCAACAGCACTGGGGATCAGTTCTACAACTCACTACGCATAGATTTTGATCTGTATATTTGAGGGCTTCAGATGTCTTCTATTCATAAATGCCCCGTTGGACTTGGCCTTCACCTATGGGACACCCCGATCTGTTCCACCAGATATAGAAGACTGTAATGTCCATGTCTTGCTCCTAGGGTGCTGCTTGGGCCTATGTGTGAGATTTTGTTCTGTGAGTACAGGACAGTTGACACCCAGAGTGTGCAGCTTTGGCTGGTGTTCCCCCATGTGTAACTATGACTCTCGTCTGCCTGTTCGCACATTCGTGTTGCTGTGTCACAGGGTCTTTGCCATTTGTAATAAAAATATTTTATTTCCCCTCTTAATGTCTGTACTACTGCCTGTAGTCTGCTGTACACAGAATACAGACTGCTTTCAGCCAGCTCTCCACTGCCCTTCCCTCCGCACACTCACCTCATCTTGTCTGGCATCACCGTGTGAGTGTCTCTCACCCTCTTGTCATACACTGTAACATCATCCCCATCAGTAACGTGTCTCTCGCCCTCTTGTCATACACTGTAACATCATCCCCATCAGTAACATGTCTCTCACCCTCTTGGCATACACTGTAACATCATCCCCGTCAGTAACGTGTCTCTCACCCTCTTGTCATACACTGTAACATCATCCCCATCAGTAACATGTCTCTCACCCTCTTGGCATACACTGTAACATCATCCCCATCAGTAACGTGTCTCTCGCCCTCTTGTCATACACTGTAACATCATCCCCATCAGTAACATGTCTCTCACCCTCTTGTCATACACTGTAACATCATCCCCGTCAGTAACATGTCTCTCACCCTCTTGTCATACACTGTAACATCATCCCCGTCAGTAACGTGTCTCTCACCCTCTTGTCATACACTGTAACATCATCCCCGTCAGTAACGTGTCTCTCGCCCTCTTGTCATACACTGTAACATCATCCCCGTCAGTAACATGTCTCTCACCCTCTTGTCATACACTGTAACATCATCCCCATCAGTAACGTGTCTCTCACCCTCTTGGCATACACTGTAACATCATCCCCATCAGTAACGTGTCTCTCGCCCTCTTGTCATACACTGTAACATCATCCCCGTCAGTAACGTGTCTCTCGCCCTCTTGTCATACACTGTAACATCATCCCCGTCAGTAACGTGTCTCTCACCCTCTTGTCATACACTGTAACATCATCCCCGTCAGTAACGTGTCTCTCACCCTCTTGTCATACACTGTAACATCATCCCCATCAGTAACGTGTCTCTCACCCTCTTGTCATACACTGTAACATCATCCCCATCAGTAACGTGTCTCTCGCCCTCTTGTCATACACTGTAACATCATCCCCATCAGTAACGTGTCTCTCGCCCTCTTGTCATACACTGTAACATCATCCCCATCAGTAACGTGTCTCTCGCCCTCTTGTCATACACTATAACATCATCCCCATCAGTAACGTGTCTCTCGCCCTCTTGTCATACACTGTAACATCATCCCCATCAGTAACGTGTCTCTCGCCCTCTTGTCATACACTGTAACATCATCCCCATCAGTAACGTGTCTCTCGCCCTCTTGTCATACACTGTAACATCATCCCCATCAGTAACGTGTCTCTCACCCTCTTGTCATACACTATAACATCATCCCCATCAGTAACGTGTCTCTCACCCTCTTGTCATACACTGTAACATCATCCCCATCAGTAACGTGTCTCTCACCGTCTTGTCATACACTGTAACATCATCCCCATCAGTAACGTGTCTCTCACCGTCTTGTCATACACTGTAACATCATCCCCATCAGTAACGTGTCTCTCACCCTCTTGTCATATACTGTAACATCATCCCTATCAGTAACGTGTCTCTCACCCTCTTGTCATACACTGTAACATCATCCCCATCAGTAACGTGTCTCTCACCCTCTTGTCATACACTGTAACATCATCCCCATCAGTAACGTGTCTCTCACCCTCTTGTCATACACTGTAACATCATCCCCATTAGTAACACGTCTCTCACCCTCTTGTCATACACTGTAACATCATCCCCATCAGTAACATGTCTCTCACCCTCTTGTCATACATTATAACATCATCCCCGTCAGTAACGTGTCTCTCACCCTCTTGTCATACACTGTAACATCATCCCCATCATAGAAACATAGAATTTGACGGCAGATAAGAACCATTCGGCCCATCTAGTCTGCCCAATTTCCTACTATATATAAAAAAAAAAAAAAAAAAACCTCAAACCTTTTTTGGTCCTTGGTCTTTTCTTATGTTAAGGACCGCCTTATGCCTATCCCATGCATGCTTAAATTCTGTCACTGTATTGACATCTACCACTTCTGCTGGTAGGCTATTCCACTTGTCTACTACCCTCTCAGTGAAGTAAAACTTTCTTACATTACATCTAAACCTGTGTCCCTCTAGTTTTAGACTATGGCCTCTTGTCCTAATGTTTTTACTCTTTTGAAATATACTTCCATCCTGTACTTTGTTGAATCCCTTCATGTATTTGAATGTTTCTATCATATCCCCTCTCTCTCTTCTCTCCTCCAAGCTATACATATTCAGATCCTTTAGTCTATCCTGATATTTCTTTTCCTGTAGACCAGTCACCATTTTAGTAGCCCTTCTTTGAATTTTCTCTAGAGTATCAATATCCTTCTGGAGATGGGGTCTCCAGTACTGTACACAATATTCTAGGTGAGGTCTAACTAGAGATCTGTACAGTGGCATGACTACTTCCCTTTTTCTGCTACTAATGCCCCTAGATATACAACCCAGTGTCCTGCTTACATTCCCCACAGCTTTATTACATTGCCTGCTTACCTTTAAGTCATTAGAAATAATTACTCCCAAATCCCTTTCCTCTGTTGTCTCTGCCAGCACAGTACCCTTAATGGTATATTTTTCCTTTGGATTTTTATGTCCCAAGTGCATTATTTTACATTTATCAACGTTAAAGTGCATCTGCCACACTCTTGACCATTCTTCTAATTTACCTAAATCATTCGCCATTTGGCTTTTTCCCCCTGGAATGTCTACCCTATTGCAGATCTTTGCATCATCTGCAAAAAGGCATACCTTTCCTTGAAGACCTTTTGCAATATCACTAATAAAAATATTAAAAAGAATGGGCCCCAGTACAGATCCCTGAGGTACTCCACTAGTAACACTCCTTTCGTCCGAATATTCTCCATTGACTACCACCTTCTTTCTCCTGTCACTCAGCCATTGCCTTATCCATTTCACTATTTTTACATCTAGACCCAAACACTGCAATTTATTTATGAGTCTTCTATGAGGGACAGTGTCAAATAACGTGTCCACCCTCTTGTCATACACTGTAACATCATCCCCATCAGTAACGTGTCTCTCGCCCTCTTGTCATACACTGTAACATCATCCCCATCAGTAACGTGTCTCACGCCCTCTTGTCATACACTGTAACATCATCCCCATCAGTAACGTGTCTCTCGCCCTCTTGTCATACACTGTAACATCATCCCCATCAGTAACGTGTCTCTCGCCCTCTTGTCATACACTGTAACATCATCCCCATCAGTAACGTGTCTCTCGCCCTCTTGTCATACACTGTAACATCATCCCCATCAGTAACGTGTCTCTCGCCCTCTTGGCATACACTGTAACATCATCCCCATCAGTAACGTGTCTCTCGCCCTCTTGGCATACACTGTAACATCATCCCCATCAGTAACGTGTCTCTCGCCCTCTTGTCATACACTGTAACATCATCCCCATCAGTAACGTGTCTCTCGCCCTCTTGGCATACACTGTAACATCATCCCCATCAGTAACGTGTCTCTCGCCCTCTTGGCATACACTGTAACATCATCCCCATCAGTAACGTGCCCACCCTCTCCCTGGCTCACACTTGCATTCCCTTCCTAACTCTCTCACACTTGCATTTTTCTGTAAAGTTTGAATTCCATTCCCATGACTAAAACATGGATTCCACCTCCTGTGTTTTCTGCTGTCTCCATGTCTAGTTCCTTCCTGTAATCTTGTATTGTGTGTAAGATGATTTGGCTGGAGCCTGGCCACTGTAGAGCATTGTATACTTAGTGACTTTGTACTACAGCCCTGGCATCTTATCTGCAAACTGAATTTGACTTCATCATTGTGTTGACTTGACTCCCCAAATGACTGTTGGTTTACATAGCCGTACAGTTTGTATTCCTGCTCCGTCTGTCTCCAGTAGTGCCATAAACCAGGGTAGGTCGCTCTTTTGCTGTTAGTGACTCAAGCTCCCATACTCAACGCCTACCTAAACTCTTCCTTTTTTGCTTTTTCCACCATGACTAAATATGTATTTTCTGTTTCTAGCACATCATCTCCTTTTATGTAGACCTGGCATGTTGAACACTGCATTAGTGAAACATAGGGAGTCCCTGTCCCATACAGTGTTAACTATTTCCCTGAGACACACACAAATAAAGTGACTTTCTTAAGGTCATAAAGAGCTGACAACAAAAGAATTGAACCAGATTTTCCTTCTTCCCGGTGTCTTGGCTTCAGTTATTCAATTAACCACCTGAGACACTCCTACACTGAGCTGCTCCTTCTACTCTAGCCCCTCCTCTTCCACTGAGCTGCTCCTTCTACTCTAGCCCCTCCTCTTCCACTGAGCTGCTCCTTCTACTCTAGCCCCTCCTTTTCCACTGAGCTGCTCCTTCTGCTCTAGCCCCTCCTCTTCCACTGAGCTGCTCCTTCTACTCTAGCCCCTCCTTTTCCACTGAGCTGCTCCTTCTACTCTAGCCCCTCCTCTTCTACTGAGCTGCTCCTTCTACTCTACCACTCCTCTTCCACAGAGCTGCTCCTTCTACTCTAGCCACTCCTCTTCCACGGAGCTGCTCCTTCTACTCTAGCCCCTCCTCTTCCACTGAGCTGCTCCTTCTACTTTAGCCCCTCCTCTTCTACTGAGCTGCTCCTTCTACTCTAGCCACTCCTCTTCCACTGAGCTGCTCCTTCTACTCTAGCCCCTCCTCTTCCACTGAGCTGCTCCTTCTACTCTACCACTCCTCTTCCACTGAGCTGCTCCTTCTACTCTAGCCACTCCTCTTCCACTGAGCTGCTCCTTCTACTCTAGCACCTCCTCTTCCACTGAGCTGCTCCTTCTACTCTAGCCACTCCTCTTCTACTGAGCTGCTCCTTCTACTCTAGCTCCTCCTCTTCTACTGAGCTGCTCCTTCTACTCTACCACTCCTCTTCCACTGAGCTGCTCCTTCTACTCTAGCCCCTCCTCTTCCACTGAGCTGCTCCTTCTGCTCTAGCCCCTCCTCTTCCACTGAGCTGCTCCTTCTGCTCTAGCCCCTCCTCTTCCACTGAGCTGCTCCTTCTGCTCTAGCCCCTCCTCTTCCACTGAGCTGCTCCTTCTGCTCTAGCCCCTCCTCTTCCACTGAGCTGCTCCTTCTGCTCTAGCCCCTCCTCTTCCACTGAGCTGCTCCTTCTGCTCTAGCCCCTCCTCTTCCACTGAGCTGCTCCTTCTGCTCTAGCCCCTCCTCTTCCACTGAGCTGCTCCTTCTGCTCTAGCCCCTCCTCTTCCACTGAGCTGCTCCTTCTGCTCTAGCCCCTCCTCTTCCACTGAGCTGCTCCTTCTGCTCTAGCCCCTCCTCTTCCACTGAGCTGCTCCTTCTGCTCTAGCCCCTCCTCTTCCACTGAGCTGCTCCTTCTACTCTACCACTCCTCTTCCACTGAGCTGCTCCTTCTGCTCTAGCCCCTCCTTTTCCACTGAGCTGCTCCTTCTACTCTAGCCCCTCCTCTTCCACTGAGCTGCTCCTTCTACTCTAGCCCCTCCTCTTCCACTGAGCTGCTCCTTCTGCTCTAGCCCCTCCTCTTCCACTGAGCTGCTCCTTCTACTCTACCACTCCTCTTCCACTGAGCTGCTCCTTCTGCTCTAGCCCCTCCTTTTCCACTGAGCTGCTCCTTCTACTCTAGCCCCTCCTCTTCCACTGAGCTGCTCCTTCTACTCTAGCCCCTCCTCTTCCACTGAGCTGCTCCTTCTACTCTAGCCACTCCTCTTCCACTGAGCTGCTCCTTCTACTCTAGCCCTTTCTCTTCCACTGAGCTGCTCCTTCTACTCTAGCCCTTTCTCTTCCACTGAGCTGCTCCTTCTACTCTAGCCCCTCCTCTTCTACTGAGCTGCTCCTTCTACTCTACCACTCCTCTTCCACAGAGCTGCTCCTTCTACTCTAGCCACTCCTCTTCCACGGAGCTGCTCCTTCTACTCTAGCCCCTCCTCTTCCACTGAGCTGCTCCTTCTCCTCTAGCCACTCCTCTTCCACTGAGCTGCTCCTTCTACTCTAGCCACTCCTGTTTCACTGAGCTGCTCATTCTACTCTAGCCACTCCTCATCTTTTGAGCTGCCTCTTCTACACAAGACCCTCCTCTTCCACTGAGCTGCTCCTTCTGCTCTAGCCCCTCCTCTTCCACTGAGCTGCTCCTTCTGCTCTAGCCCCTCCTCTTCCACTGAGCTGCTCCTTCTGCTCTAGCCCCTCCTCTTCCACTGAGCTGCTCCTTCTGCTCTAGCCCCTCCTCTTCCACTGAGCTGCTCCTTCTGCTCTAGCCCCTCCTCTTCCACTGAGCTGCTCCTTCTGCTCTAGCCCCTCCTCTTCCACTGAGCTGCTCCTTCTGCTCTAGCCCCTCCTCTTCCACTGAGCTGCTCCTTCTGCTCTAGCCCCTCCTCTTCCACTGAGCTGCTCCTTCTACTCTACCACTCCTCTTCCACTGAGCTGCTCCTTCTGCTCTAGCCCCTCCTCTTCCACTGAGCTGCTCCTTCTGCTCTAGCCCCTCCTTTTCCACTGAGCTGCTCCTTCTACTCTAGCCCCTCCTCTTCCACTGAGCTGCTCCTTCTACTCTAGCCCCTCCTCTTCCACTGAGCTGCTCCTTCTACTCTAGCCACTCCTCTTCCACTGAGCTGCTCCTTCTACTCTAGCCCTTTCTCTTCCACTGAGCTGCTCCTTCTACTCTAGCCCTTTCTCTTCCACTGAGCTGCTCCTTCTACTCTAGCCCCTCCTCTTCTACTGAGCTGCTCCTTCTACTCTACCACTCCTCTTCCACAGAGCTGCTCCTTCTACTCTAGCCACTCCTCTTCCACGGAGCTGCTCCTTCTACTCTAGCCCCTCCTCTTCCACTGAGCTGCTCCTTCTCCTCTAGCCACTCCTCTTCCACTGAGCTGCTCCTTCTACTCTAGCCACTCCTGTTTCACTGAGCTGCTCATTCTACTCTAGCCACTCCTCATCTTTTGAGCTGCCTCTTCTACACAAGACCCTCCTCTTCCACTGAGCTGCTCCTTCTGCTCTAGCCCCTCCTCTTCCACTGAGCTGCTCCTTCTACTCTAGCCCCTCCTCTTCCACTGAGCTGCTCCTTCTCCTCTAGCCACTCCTGTTTCACTGAGCTGCTCATTCTACTCTAGCCACTCCTCATCTACTGAGCTGCCTCTTCTACACAAGACCCTCCTCGTCTACTGAGATGCTTCTTCTACTCCAGCCCCTCGTCTTCCACTGAGCTGCTCCTACCTTAGCCACTCTGAGGCATTCATTGTACACAGGGCCATTCCTCCTCAACCGTGCCAGCCTAACCCTGAGCCATGCCTACCCTAGCCTCTCCTTCCCTAGCCACTGTTCCCTCTGAGCTGCTGTTTCCTTTACAGATAATTATGGCTACTTTAGGCTGTCTGGAGTTATCAAGCACCCCTCCCCCCTAATGGCATCTTGGGGCAGATTGGCAGTATAGTCTCTACCATTCACTTTGATTAGCTCCATCACTGGGTCTTTTAGGGGCTTATGCAGCTCATGTATCTTTAAAATGTCATTGACCTGTGAAGGGGAGGGTCTCCTGAGCCTTTGCCGGGTAGCCTGGTACATAGAGGGATGGATATACAATAATGTGCAAAAGTCTTAAGCAGGTGTGAAAAATTGCTGTAAAGTAAGAATGCTTTCATACATAGACATGTTAATAGTTTATCAATTAACAAAATGCATAGTGAGTGAACAGCAAATCAATATGTGGTGTGACCACCATTTGTCTTCAAAACAGCATCAATTCTAGGTACACTAGCACACAGTTTGGTAAGGAACTCTGCAGGTAGGTTGTTCCAAACATCTTGGAGAACTAACTGCAGTTCTTCTGTGGATTTAGGCCTCGGTTGCTCATCTTTTCATGTAATCCCAGACAGACTGGATGATGATGAGATCAGGGCACTGTGGGGTCCATACCATCACTACCAGGACTCCTTGTTCTTCTTTACACTGAAGATAGTTCAGCTTTAAGAACCATCACCCAAATTAAAGTTACCCCCAAATAATCACGCACATCACCATAAGCACATCCGTTCTAGTATTATCTGGAATTAGTCCACAGTTATAGAGAAATCTAGCTTGTTCTGAGACTGTCAGGCAGGCATCCGCGCAAACATCTTGCAAAAGAGACATCTGCCAGCCTGCTTTGTGTGTCCCGGTCTCCTCTTGGTGCTGACGGCGCAGGCATGCAGATTCCTCTACAGCAAGCTGCTTGTCTGACTGTCTCAGAACAGGCTGGATTTCTCTATAATTGTGGACTAATTCCAGATAATACTAGTATGGCTATGATTATCATTCTGTGCAAAATTATTTGGGGTTAATTTCGGTGATAGTTCTGCTTTAATGACTTTGGCTTTAAGTTTAGGACCAATGTCATGCTGCAGAATAAATCTGGGGCCAATCATGCCTCCCTGATGGTACTGAATGATGGATTAGTATATGCATGTACTTCTCCGCATTGAGAAGAACATTTATTCTGACCAAATCCGTTTGCAGAAATGCAGCCCCAAACTTGCAAGCAACCTCCACCATGCTTCACTGTGGCCTGCAGACACTCATTCTTTGGTGAACAAACTGCCTTCTGCTACATCCATATATTTCGTATTTTGACTCATCAGTCCAGAGCACCTGCTGCCATTTTTCTGCACCCCAGTTGCTGTGTTTTCATGCAAAGTTGAGTCGCTTGGACTTGTTTTCACTTCGGAGGTATGGCCACAAGTCTTCCACTTCTGAGCAGACTTCTCCAGATCAGTAGAGTAGAAATGATCCCTTTATTGGTCACTGAGTGGATTTAGGTATAGGAGACCAGTAGAGTAGAAATGATCCCTTTATTGGTAACTGAGTGGATTTAGGTACAGGAGACTAGTAAAGTAGAAATGATCCCTTTATTGGTAACTGAGTGGATTTGGGTGAAGGAGGCTAGTAGAGTAGAAATGATCCCTTTATTGGTCACTGAGTGGATTTAGGTACAGGAGACTAGTAGAGTAGAAATTATCCCTTTATTGGTAACTGAGTGGATTTAGGTACAGGAGACTAGTAGAGTAGAAATGATCCCTTTATTGGTAACTGAGTGGATTTAGGTACAGGAGACTAGTAGAGTAGAAATGATCCCTTTATTGGTAACTGAGTGGATTTAGGTACAGGAGACCAGTAGAGTAGAAATGATCCCTTTATTGGTAACGGAGTGGATTTGGGTACAGGAGACCAGTAGAGTAGAAATGATCCCTTTATTGGTAACAGTGGATTTGGGTACAGGAGACCAGTAGAGTAGAAATGATCCCTTTATTGGTAACAGTGGATTTAGGTACAGGAGACCAGTAGAGTAGAAATGACCCCTTTATTGGTAACTGAGTGGATTTGGGTGCAGGAGACCAGTAGAGTAGAAATGATCCCTTTATTGGTAACTGAGTGGATTTGGGTGCAGGAGACTAGTAGAGTAGAAATGATCCCTTTATTGGTAACAGAGTGGATTTGGGTGCAGGAGACTAGTAGAGTAGAAATGATCCCTTTATTGATAACTGAGTGGATTTGGGTGCAGGAGACTAGTAGAGTAGAAATGATCCCTTTATTGATAACTGAGTGGATTTAGGTACAGGAGACTAGTAGAGTAGAAATTATCCCTTTATTGGTAACTGAGTGGATTTTGGTACAGGAGACCAGTAGAGTAGAAATGATCCCTTTATTGGTCACTGAGTGGATTTAGGTACAGGAGACTAGTAGAGTAGAAATGATCCCTTTATTGGTCACTGAGTGGATTTAGGTACAGGAGACTAGTAGAGTAGAAATGATCCCTTTATTGGTCACTGAGTGGATTTAGGTACAGAAGACTAGTAGAGTAGAAATGATCCCTTTATTGGTAACTGAGTGGATTTAGGTACAGGAGACCAGTAGAGTAGAAATGATCCCTTTATTGGTAACTGAGTGGATTTGGGTACAGGAGACCAGTAGAGTAGAAATGATCCCTTTATTGGTAACAGTGGATTTGGGTACAGGAGACCAGTAGAGTAGAAATGATCCCTTTATTGGTCACTGAGTGGATTTAGGTACAGGAGACTAGTAGAGTAGAAATGATCCCTTTATTGGTAACTGAGTGGATTTAGGTACAGGAGACTAGTAGAGTAGAAATGATCCCTTTATTGGTAACTGAGTGGATTTGGGTGCAGGAGACTAGTAGAGTAGAAATGATCCCTTTATTGGTAACTGAGTGGATTTGGGTACAGGAGGCTAGTAGAGTAGAAATGATCCCTTTATTGGTAACTGAGTGGATTTAGGTACAGGAGACCAGTAGAGTAGAAATGATCCCTTTATTGGTAACAGAGTGGATTTGGGTACAGGAGACCAGTAGAGTAGAAATGATCCCTTTATTGGTAACAGTGGATTTGGGTACAGGAGACCAGTAGAGTAGAAATGATCCCTTTATTGGTCACTGAGTGGATTTAGGTACAGGAGACTAGTAGAGTAGAAATGATCCCTTTATTGGTAACTGAGTGGATTTAGGTACAGGAGACTAGTAGAGTAGAAATGATCCCTTTATTGGTAACTGAGTGGATTTGGGTGCAGGAGACTAGTAGAGTAGAAATGATCCCTTTATTGGTAACTGAGTGGATTTGGGTACAGGAGGCTAGTAGAGTAGAAATGATCCCTTTATTGATAACTGAGTGGATTTGGGTGCAGGAGACTAGTAGAGTAGAAATTATCCCTTTATTGGTAACTGAGTGGATTTGGGTACAGGAGGCTAGTAGAGTAGAAATGATCCCTTTATTGGTCACTGAGTGGATTTAGGTACAGGAGACTAGTAGAGTAGAAATGATCCCTTTATTGGTAATGGAGTGGATTTGGGTACAGGAGACTAGTAGAGTAGAAATGATCCCTTTATTGATAACGGAGTGGATTTCAGTGCAGGAGACCAGTAGAAATGATCCCTTTATTGATAACGGAGTGGATTTCAGTGCAGGAGACCAGTAGAAATGATTTTTTTTTCCAGTGACTTACATGGTACCATGCTTTACCCATAACTTCAGCTGGTCTCTCCTTCCTGCCCCTTTTTCAGTTAAACATCCCACTGATTAGTGGAAGCAATTCCCACAGAAGGAAATTTTAAAGGAGTGGCATTACATGTGACGGATGGTGGAATTCCAGCAGCATTACATGAGAGGGCTGGAGAGATTCATGCATTGTTGCATGAAAGGGCTGGCGGGATTCCAGCAGCGTTACATGAGAGGGCTGGTGATAATCCAGCAGCGTTACATGAGAGGGCTGGTGATAATCCAGCAGCGTTACATGAGAGGGCTGGAGGAGTTCCAGCTGCTCACATCACCTGAGTAGGAGAAACTGAGAGTAAAGACTCTGCCAGTTGCCCAAGCAAAATAAATGTGTTAACCATCCGAGTGTCAAACAGGTATCCAATGCGTTATGCTTCAGTGCATTTGGATACACTTGTGGCACTCAAAGGGTTGAACTGCTTTTGATGTTTTATGTGAATAAGTGATTTGAGCATGGAAGATAAAAACACAGATCTGAGTTATTTTCTCCCCAAATAATGATATCTCAATTTTGACGTAAATTTAGGATTTATTTTTTATTTCACTCGTAATGATGCAGTTAGTTTGCTTCAGAATTCCTGTTTTGTTTTTTTTTAAGTGCCAGAGATACGGTCCTCAAGTGTTGATATGATAAAGGGGGAAGGGGGCACAGGTGAGAACACAACCAGAAGTCCTACAACATGGGTACAGGAATCAATAATGAGAAGTTGACCTCTTGTGTAAAGTGCTGAGACACTGCAAGGACTGACACATGAAACCAGAGAAGATGGACATGAGGACAAGGACCAAGAGACATGAAACCAGAGAAGATGGACATAAAGACAAGGACCAAGAGCCATGAAACCAGAGAAGATGGGCATGGGGACAAGGACCAAGAGACATGAAATTGGATAAGATAGACATGAGGACAAGGACCAAGAGGCATGAAACTGGAGAACATGGGCATGAGAACAAAGACCAAGAGACCTGAAACCAGATATGATGGAGGACCAAGAGATATGAAACCAGAGATGATGGACAAGAGACATGAAACCTGAGAAGATGGACATGAGGACAAGGACCACGAGACATGAAATTGGATCAGATAGGCATGAGGATAAAGACCAAGAGACATGAAACTGGAGAACATGGGCATGAGGACAAGGACCAAGAAACATGAAACCAGAGAAGATGGAGGACCAAGAGATATGAAACCAGAGAAGAAGGACATGAGGACAAGGACCACAAAACATGAAATTGGATCAGATAGGCATGAGGACAAAGACCAAGAGACCTGAACCCAGAGGAGATGGGCATGAGGACAAGCACCAAGACACATGAAACCAGAAAATATGTACATGAAGAAGAGAGACATGAAACCAGAGAAGAATGGCGCAAGAACAGGGACCATGGAACACAAAACCGGGGAAGATGGGCATGAGGACAAGGACCAAGAGACATGAAACCAGAGAAGATGGAGGACCAAGAGATATGAAACCAGAGAAGATGGACATGAAGACAAGGACCCAACATTACATGAGAGGACTGGCAAGATTCCAGCAGCTTTATCCATCCGAGTATGAGACAGATATCTAATGTGTTATGCTACAATGCATTTGGATACACTTGTGGCACTCAAAGGGTTAAACTGCTTTTGATGTTTTATGTGAATATGATTTGAGCATGGAAGATAAAAACACAGTTATTTTCTCCCAAAATAATGCTGCTATTATCTCAATTTTGATCTAGGAGGTACTGCACCGTTAAAAATGAAATCCTAAATTTACATTGAAATTATTTGACTCCTAATGATGCAGTTGGTTTGCTCCAGAATTCTTATTTTTTTAGTGCCACAGATACAGTCCTCAAGTGTTGATATGATAAAGGGTGAATGGGGCACTATCACGGTGCCCGTGATTTGCTGCAGTTACTTGTCTGTCACCAGTAGGGGGCTTCTATTGGCTGTCTGCAGATAGCCCACCTCTTATTGACTATTTAAACCTGGATTGGGCACCCTTTGAGTGCCCTTTCGTGTTGTTTCTG
Source organism: Rhinophrynus dorsalis (assembly GCA_037306005.1). Classification (NCBI taxonomy): domain Eukaryota; kingdom Metazoa; phylum Chordata; class Amphibia; order Anura; family Rhinophrynidae; genus Rhinophrynus; species Rhinophrynus dorsalis. The sequence goes on along the minus strand of CM074725.1, from coordinate 2,879,742 downwards.
ACCTTCTTGCTATCACTATGCTAGTGATAGCTGGGCCTCTGTTCCAGTGTTCCTGAGTTCCTGATCTCTACTGTTCCAGTGTTTCCTGCATGCTGAAGTACTTCCAGTCCTGGTTCCGGCCTAGTCTCTGGTGTTGCAGTTCCTACTGAACTTCTCTGCTGTTTTCTGACCTGACTGATCGTTGCTGGTTCCTGTCATCTCATCACCTGTCTTCAGTATCCTGGCGACCTTCTGCCTGGTCGCGTTGGTGACATTGCTACAATTCCGTGTTGGTCCCAGCGTGCGGACGCTGGTTTGCTCCCAAGCCTTGCGGCTATACTAACTCGCTTGTTACACCAGTGTGCGGTCACTGGTTTGCTCCAAAGCCTATCAGCTATACAAATCTGTGTTGGTCCCAGCGTGCGGACGCTGGTTTGCTCCTAAGCCTTGCGGCTATACAAACTCACTTGTTACACCAGTGTGCGGTCACTGGTTTGCTCCAAAGCCTTTCAGCTATACAAATCTGTGTTGGTCCCAGCTTGCGGACGCTGGTTTGCTCCTAAGCCTTGCGGCTATACAAACTCGCTTGTTACACCAGTGTGCGGTCACTGGTTTGCTCCAAAGCCTATCAGCTATACAATTCTGTGTTGGTCCCAGCGTGCGGACGCTGGTTTGCTCCTAAGCCTTGCGGCTATACAAACTCACTTGTTACACCAGTGTGCGGTCACTGGTTTGCTCCAAAGCCTTTCAGCTATACAAATCTGTGTTGGTCCCAGCGTGCGGACGCTGGTTTGCTCCTAAGCCTTGCGGCTATACAAACTCGCTTGTTACACCAGTGTGCGGTCACTGGTTTGCTCCAAAGCCTATCAGCTATACTAATCTGTGTTGGTCCCAGCGTGCGGATGCTGGTTTGCTCCTAAGCCTTGCGGCTATACTACTCGCTTGTTACTCCAGTGTGCGGTCACTGGTTTGCTCGCTAAGCCTAACGGCTATACTATTCAGTGTTGTTTCCAGCGTGCGGACGCTGGTTTGCTCCAAAGCCTTGCTGCTTAACGATTCTGCTAATTTGCCAGTTCCATCTGACTGCTGCTATTATCTCTGGGCTGCCCTGCCCGGTATTGGTAAGGCCGGTAGAACCTTTTACCACATTCCATCTGAGGTTGCCTTACCCGGTATTGGCAGGGCCGGTAGAGCCTACATTGTGTATCTATTGAGGCTGCCTTGGTAAGGCCGGTAAACCGTTATGCTATTCCATCTGCAGGTTGCCTTACCCGGTATTGGCAAGGCCGGTAGAGCCTAAAGACTGTCCTGTCCGGTATATTGACAGGACCGGTAGAGTCTGCCTTCTGTCTGTGCTATATTCTGTATATATATATATGTATGTTATTGCCATCCTAAGTTATCATTTATTATTTCAATAAAATTGATTTTTTTTTACCTAAAACTTGTGTCTGAGAGTCATAATAAACCGTGACAGTACGAAAGGGCCATGACCTCAGACAGCAAGGGTCAAGGTAACGCACAGAATATCCATTGGAGGATGGATGTGCTCGAGCAACGTTTGGATCAGTTGGCAGTTGCAATTCAAACGATCCTTGAACGCACGGTACCTGCTGACCAATCTAGCTCTAGCCCGGTGGTCTCGCCAAGTCAGACACCGGAAAGTGATACCAGACCCCTAGGGGGTACTGTTAAAGGGTTAACGGCTTCTGCACCCTTGCCGCTAAGATATGATGGTGACCCTAGTCTCTGCAGAGGGTTCATCAATCAACTCGAAATCTTTATGGAATTGACGGCACACGCATTTCCCAATGATCGTAGTAAAGTGGGGTTCACGATATCACTGCTCACTGGCAGAGCATTGGCCTGGGCTAACCCCTTGTGGGAGAATGCTAAACCTTGTACTAAGAACTTTAGTGAATTTGTGCGTTCCTTTCGAAGAGTGTTTGAGCCTCCTGGTAGAACCACCTCTGCTGCCAAACGCCTTATGGAGATACAACAGGGCAGGCGTACAGTGGGCGACTATGCCATCGAATTCCGCACATTGGCAGCAGAGGTAGGTTGGAATAACGAGGCATTATTGGCAGCCTTCTCTCAAGGCCTGAATGACCACATTAAAGACGAAATCGCTGCTAAAGATCTACCTATTGATCTAGATGATTACATTGAGTATGTTATGATAATTGACTCCAGAATACGTGAGAGATCAATTGCCAGAGATCGTAAGTTACGGTCAAAAAATAATGAGCCTAGTAGCATGTTTTGCCCACCCATCCCTCCCTTGGCATTGAAGTCTAGTGAACCAGTACAGGAAACAAGTGAACCTATGGAAATAGGCTTCACTAGACTATCCAAGGCAGAGAGACTATATCGCAAAAAACAAGGGTTATGTTTATACTGCGGTAAAAAAGGGCACTTGCTAAATTCCTGTCCGGTACGTCCGGGAAACGCACACACCTAGGGTATCTTGGGGGACAGGCCCTAGGTGGTGTACAATCGTCCCCAGTGTCGGGCATAATGAAACCCACCATACAGGTGGTATTGTCTTGGGCACAACGCTCTGTGGAGGTTTTGGCCTTGGTTGACTCCGGTGCAGCAGGGTATTTTATGGATAATACCTTTGCTGAATTGCACGGAGTTCCACGCATTGAAAGAGAAAACCCCTTGACTATTGAAGCGATTGATGGTAGACCCTTAGAACCGCCTCAGGTTATATTTGAAACTATGCCATTGTCTATGACTATTGGGGCACTTCACAGAGAAGAGCAGCAGTTTCAACTGATTAATTCCCCGCACCATGCGGTGATATTGGGATTTCCGTGGTTACAGTTACATAACCCACAATTCGATTGGAAAAAGTGTGAAATTGCTGCTTGGTCCCAGTTTTGTATGGACAAGTGCGTCATCCAGCCTATTAAGGTCATGTGCACCTCCTCTGCTATGCCGGATGTGTACCAACAGTTTGGCGATGTTTTTAGCAAAGGAGAGGCTAGTATGCTACCTCAGCATAGACCTTATGATTGTTGCATTGAATTGCAGCCTGGTGCAGTACCTCCGAAAGGACACACTTATCCATTATCTTGTGATGAAAATAAGGCTATGGAGGATTACATTTCTGATGCCCTTGCTAGAGGGATCATACGTAAATCTACCTCTCCAGCTGGGGCTGGGTTCTTTTTTGTAAAAAAGAAAAATGGCGAATTAAGACCATGCATTGACTACCGGGGCTTGAATAAACTAATGGCAAAAAACGCATACCCAATACCACTCATCACCGAGCTTTTTGACAGGCTTAAGGGCGCTTCGATATTTACCAAGTTGGACCTACGGGCCGCTTACAATCTGGTTCACATTCGAGCAGGTGATGAGTGGAAAACTGCCTTTAATACTCGAGCTGGGCACTACGAGTATCTAGTAATGCCTTTTGGGCTGTGTAATGCACCCGCAGTTTTCCAGGAACTGATAAATGATGTTCTGAGAGATATGTTACAGACATGTGTTGTGGTGTACCTCGACGATATACTGATTTACTCCCAAAACATGGCACAGCACATCAAAGATGTATCCGCAGTATTGCTACGACTCCGTGAGAACAAATTATTTTGTAAAATGGAAAAATGTGAGTTTCATAGAACCAGTGTGCCATTCTTGGGGTTCATAATTGGCAATGATGGCATTGCCATGGACAAAGAAAAGTTGTCAGCTGTCCTACAATGGCCAAAACCCAAGGGTCTTAAAGCCATACAGCGTTTCCTGGGTTTCGCTAATTATTATAGGAGGTTTATTAAGAACTTTTCTTCCATTGTCAAACCTCTGTCCGATCTTACGCACAAGGGTGCTAATCCTTCTTGTTGGCCGGTATCTGCTGAGAAAGCCTTTGAGAATTTGAAGCTGGCATTTGCTGTGGCTCCTGTGTTATCCCACCCCAATCCTTTACTTCCATTTACGTTAGAGGTTGATGCCTCAGATATTGGGGTCGGGGCAGTACTTTCGCAGCGACACGAGAAAGGTGGAACTCTCAGACCTTGTGGGTTTTTCTCTAAAAAGTTGACTGTCACTCAAAGCCACTATGAGATAGGTGACAGAGAATTATTGGCCATTATCCTTGCTCTTAAGGAATGGCGTAATTTGCTTGAAGGTACTAAGAATCCTGTCTTAATCCTAACAGATCATAAGAATCTGACCTATCTCTCGGAGGCCAAGAGATTGTCCTCTCGTCAGGCCAGGTGGGCACTGTTCCTGTCTCGATTTAATTTCATTGTATCATATTTGCCAGGGTCAAAAAATATCAGGGCTGATGCACTGTCAAGACAATTTGAGGCCGACAGTGACAGAGTGGAAGCACCAGCTCCTATCATCCAACCTGATAGAATACTGGCTACTATACGCACGAGTATCACTTCTCCTCTAGGGGAGGAGATCCTGGCCTCTCAGGGGTCCGCTCCCCATGAAACCCCAGTGGGCAAATGTTTTGTCGCTGAATCATTTCGTACTAGGCTGCTCGAAACCTACCATTCCTCTAAGGCTGCGGGACATATTGGTAGAGACCAATTGTTATGGTCCCTTTCTCAGTTATTTTGGTGGCCTTCCATGAGAAACGATTGTGCCGAATTTACGAATGCCTGTGCCACCTGTGCCCGCGCTAAGACCCCGAGACATCTCCCTGTGGGCTTGCTTCAACCGGTGCCTAATGGCGAACGCCCCTGGTCTCATGTTTCCATTGATTTTATGGGAGAGTTGCCTATGTCGAAGGGGTACTCCTTTATATTCATGGTGGTGGACAGGTTTTCTAAAATGGCTCATTTCGTGCCCCTCCGTGGTCTTCCTTCAGCGAAGGAATTGGCAATGGTGTTCGCCAGAGAAGTATTCCGGTTGCATGGAGTGCCTAGGGTACTGGTGTCTGACAGGGGGAGCCAGTTTGTGTCTAGATTTTGGAGGGCATTTTGCCAACAGATGGGCATACAGCTGTCCTTCTCCTCTGCCTACCATCCCCAGACCAATGGAGCCGCTGAACGAGCTAATCAGGGCTTGGAACAATTTCTCCGTTGTTTCGTTACTGACCATCATGATAATTGGTCCGACTTGTTGCCTTGGGCAGAGTTCGCCAGGAACTGTGCGGTCAATTCTTCATCTGGGAGCTCTCCGTTTCTGATTAATTATGGGTTCCAGCCCTGTTTGCTTCCAGACTCATTTCAGACGCAACAGATTCCAGCTCTGGATGAGCATATCGAGCAACTCCGTTCCACATGGGCACAAGTTCAGAGGGCACTTGGTCAGTCATTTCAGCGTCATCAGCGCCATGCTAATCGCAGAAGACTTCCAGCGGTTTCCTTTCAGGTTGGGGATAGAGTATGGCTTTCCTCCAGAAATCTCAAGCTGCAGGTTCCGTCTAATAAGTTGGCTCCTCGGTTTATTGGTCCATACAGAGTTATTCGCAAAATTAACCCTGTCTCCTATGCACTAGACCTACCTGCATCCATGCGTATCCATAATGTGTTCCATGTGTCCCTTCTTAAGCCTCTGGTTTGCAATCGCTATACTACCACACCTGTGGTGCCAGGACCTGTTGAGGTCGAGGGCCAGGAGGAGTACGAGGTTCAGAGCATTATTGATTCCCGTAGGCTTAGAGGAAGGGTACAGTACCTGGTACATTGGAAAGGGTATGGTCCTGAGGATCGGTCATGGGTGGATAGTACGGACCTTCATGCACCTAGGTTAACTAGGGCCTTTCATGCCAATTACCCGCAGAAACCTAAACCCTATTCTAGGAGAGGGGGTCTTTGAAATTGGATCAGATAGGCATGAGGACAAAGACCAAGAGACCTGAACACAGAGGAGATGGGCATGAGGACAAGCACCAAGACACATGAAACCAGAAAATATGTACATGAAGAAGAGAGACATGAAACCAGAGAAGAATGGCGCAAGAACAGGGACCATGGAACACAAAACCGGGGAAGATGGGCATGAGGACAAGGACCAAGAGACATGAAACCAGAGAAGATGGAGGACCAAGAGATATGAAACCAGAGAAGATGGACATGAAGACAAGGACCCAACATTACATGAGAGGACTGGCAAGATTCCAGCAGCTTTATCCATCCGAGTATGAGACAGATATCTAATGTGTTATGCTACAATGCATTTGGATACACTTGTGGCACTCAAAGGGTTAAACTGCTTTTGATGTTTTATGTGAATATGATTTGAGCATGGAAGATAAAAACACAGTTATTTTCTCCCAAAATAATGCTGCTATTATCTCAATTTTGATCTAGGAGGTACTGCACCGTTAAAAATGAAATCCTAAATTTACATTGAAATTATTTGACTCCTAATGATGCAGTTGGTTTGCTCCAGAATTCTTATTTTTTTAGTGCCACAGATACAGTCCTCAAGTGTTGATATGATAAAGGGTGAATGGGGCACTATCACGGTGCCCGTGATTTGCTGCAGTTACTTGTCTGTCACCAGTAGGGGGCTTCTATTGGCTGTCTGCAGATAGCCCACCTCTTATTGACTATTTAAACCTGGATTGGGCACCCTTTGAGTGCCCTTTCGTGTTGTTTCTGACCTTCTTGCTATCACTATGCTAGTGATAGCTGGGCCTCTGTTCCAGTGTTCCTGAGTTCCTGATCTCTACTGTTCCAGTGTTTCCTGCATGCTGAAGTACTTCCAGTCCTGGTTCCGGCCTAGTCTCTGGTGTTGCAGTTCCTACTGAACTTCTCTGCTGTTTTCTGACCTGACTGATCGTTGCTGGTTCCTGTCATCTCATCACCTGTCTTCAGTATCCTGGCGACCTTCTGCCTGGTCGCGTTGGTGACATTGCTACAATTCCGTGTTGGTCCCAGCGTGCGGACGCTGGTTTGCTCCCAAGCCTTGCGGCTATACTAACTCGCTTGTTACACCAGTGTGCGGTCACTGGTTTGCTCCAAAGCCTATCAGCTATACAAATCTGTGTTGGTCCCAGCGTGCGGACGCTGGTTTGCTCCTAAGCCTTGCGGCTATACAAACTCACTTGTTACACCAGTGTGCGGTCACTGGTTTGCTCCAAAGCCTTTCAGCTATACAAATCTGTGTTGGTCCCAGCGTGCGGACGCTGGTTTGCTCCTAAGCCTTGCGGCTATACAAACTCGCTTGTTACACCAGTGTGCGGTCACTGGTTTGCTCCAAAGCCTATCAGCTATACAATTCTGTGTTGGTCCCAGCGTGCGGACGCTGGTTTGCTCCTAAGCCTTGCGGCTATACAAACTCACTTGTTACACCAGTGTGCGGTCACTGGTTTGCTCCAAAGCCTTTCAGCTATACAAATCTGTGTTGGTCCCAGCGTGCGGACGCTGGTTTGCTCCTAAGCCTTGCGGCTATACAAACTCGCTTGTTACACCAGTGTGCGGTCACTGGTTTGCTCCAAAGCCTATCAGCTATACTAATCTGTGTTGGTCCCAGCGTGCGGACGCTGGTTTGCTCCTAAGCCTTGCGGCTATACTACTCGCTTGTTACTCCAGTGTGCGGTCACTGGTTTGCTCGCTAAGCCTAACGGCTATACTATTCAGTGTTGTTTCCAGCGTGCGGACGCTGGTTTGCTCCAAAGCCTTGCTGCTTAACGATTCTGCTAATTTGCCAGTTCCATCTGACTGCTGCTATTATCTCTGGGCTGCCCTGCCCGGTATTGGTAAGGCCGGTAGAACCTTTTACCACATTCCATCTGAGGTTGCCTTACCCGGTATTGGCAGGGCCGGTAGAGCCTACATTGTGTATCTATTGAGGCTGCCTTGCCCGGTAATTTGGTAAGGCCGGTAAACCGTTATGCTATTCCATCTGCAGGTTGCCTTACCCGGTATTGGCAAGGCCGGTAGAGCCTAAAGACTGTCCTGTCCGGTATATTGACAGGACCGGTAGAGTCTGCCTTCTGTCTGTGCTATATTCTGTATATATATATATGTATGTTATTGCCATCCTAAGTTATCATTTATTATTTCAATAAAATTGATTTTTTTTTACCTAAAACTTGTGTCTGAGAGTCATAATAAACCGTGACAGGCACAGGTGAGAACACAACCAGAAGTCCTATAACATGGGTACAGGCATCGATAATGAGAACGTGACCTCTTGTGTAAAGTGCTGAGGTACTGCAAGGACTGACACATGAAACCAGAGAAGATGGACATGAGGACAAGGACCAAGAGACATGAAACCAGAGAAGATTGAGGACCAAGAGATATGAAACCAGAGAAGATGACATTAGGACAAGGACCAAGAGACGTGAAACCTGTCATGGTTTTATTGAACACTCAGACAATTGGGTAGGATAAAATAGAAAAGCTTTATTAGGCAAAATAAAGTGCAACAAGGCCCTTCACGGGTCCAAACTCTACAAACAGCAGTAAGAAAGTTTGACACAGGACAGGGCATACAAATAGCAATACAATAGGGAGGTTCTACTGGTCTTACCAAATACCAGGTAAGGCAGCCTAATATCTAGTGCAATAAGGAACTGAGGAGGCTCTACCGGCCTTACCAAATACCGGGTAAGGCAGCCTGATATCTGGTGCAATAAGGAACTGAGGAGGCTCTACCGGCCTTACCGAATACCAGGTAAGGCAGCCTGATATCTGGTGCAACAAGGAACTGAGGAGGCTCTACCGGCCTTACCGAATACCGGGTAAGGCAGCCTGATATCTGGTGCAACAAGGAACTGAGGAGGCTCTACCGGCCTTACCGAATACCGGGTAAGGCAGCCTGATATCTGGTGCAACAAGGAACTGAGGAGGCTCTACCGGGTCACAGGCTGAGTGAGTGAAATGAGCTTACAACGTAACCGCTAGTGACCTGACAACACAGACTGGGAGAATGTAACAGAGGCCACAGAGAGACACAGGCTGAGATAGTGTAATGAGCTGGTAACGGTAACACAGACTGAGTGTACGTAATGGAGGCCACAAGGAACCACAGGCTGTGTGAGGTAATGAACTGGCAACGGTAACCGCTTAGTGACTGGATAGCACTGACTGGGTGTGCTTAACGGAGGCCACAGGGAATCACAGGCTGCGTGTAGGTAATGAACTGAACGGTAACCGCTTAGTGACCGGATAGCACTGACTGGGTGTGCTTAACGGAGGCCACAGGGAATCACAGGCTGCGTGTAGGTAATGAACTGAACGGTAACCGCTTAGTGACCGGATAGCACTGACTGGGTGTACTTAACGGAGGCCGCAGATAGTCACAGGCTGAGCATATAGTGGGTAGGCAAAAGTAACGGCTAGTGACTGGATAGTACAGGCTGGGTGTATGTAACGGAAGCCACACTGATACACAGGCAGGGAGTAGCACAACCGGAGGCAACAAATCAGAGAGGACTGACAATAATAGCGAGGGCAACACAAATAGCGTAAGTCAGTCAATGCCTGGATCAGTATCAGAGAGCGGAAGTCAGCCACAGCCTGGATTGGTACACAGAGAGCGGTAGTCAGCCACAGCCTGGGTCGGTACACAGAGAGCGATAGTCAGCCAAAGCATGGGTCATTACACAGAGAGTGGTAGTCAGACAAAGCCTGGGTCAGTACACAGAGAGCGGTAGTCAGCCAAAGCCTGGGTCGGTACACAGAGAGTGGTAGTTAGCCAAAGCCTGGATTGGTACACAGGAGCAGAACAGGAGCAAGGTCAGATGGAAACCGGATCAACACGGAACAGGAGCACAGAATAACATAAGATCAGGAACACCACGAAAGGGCCCCGGCCTAGTGACGTTAGAGGTTGATGCCTCAGATATTGGGGTCGGTGCAGTACTTTCGCAGCGACACGAGAAAGGTGGAACTCTCAGACCTTGTGGGTTTTTCTCTAAAAAGTTGACTGTCACTCAAAGCCACTATGAGATAGGTGACAGAGAATTATTGGCCATTATCCTTGCTCTTAAGGAATGGCGTAATTTGCTTGAAGGTACTAAGAATCCTGTCTTAATCCTAACAGATCATAAGAATCTGACCTATCTCTCGGAGGCCAAGAGATTGTCCTCTCGTCAGGCCAGGTGGGCACTGTTCCTGTCTCGATTTAATTTCATTGTATCATATTTGCCAGGGTCAAAAAATATCAGGGCTGATGCACTGTCAAGACAATTTGAGGCCGACAGTGACAGAGTGGAAGCACCAGCTCCTATCATCCAACCTGATAGAATACTGGCTACTATACGCACGAGTATCACTTCTCCTCTAGGGGAGGAGATCCTGGCCTCTCAGGGGTCCGCTCCCCATGAAACCCCAGTGGGCAAATGTTTTGTCGCTGAATCATTTCGTACTAGGCTGCTCGAAACCTACCATTCCTCTAAGGCTGCGGGACATATTGGTAGAGACCAATTGTTATGGTCCCTTTCTCAGTTATTTTGGTGGCCTTCCATGAGAAACGATTGTGCCGAATTTACGAATGCCTGTGCCACCTGTGCCCGCGCTAAGACCCCGAGACATCTCCCTGTGGGCTTGCTTCAACTGGTGCCTAATGGCGAACGCCCCTGGTCTCATGTTTCCATTGATTTTATGGGAGAGTTGCCTATGTCGAAGGGGTACTCCTTTATATTCATGGTGGTGGACAGGTTTTCTAAAATGGCTCATTTCGTGCCCCTCCGTGGTCTTCCTTCAGCGAAGGAATTGGCAATGGTGTTCGCCAGAGAAGTATTCCGGTTGCATGGAGTGCCTAGGGTACTGGTGTCTGACAGGGGGAGCCAGTTTGTGTCTAGATTTTGGAGGGCATTTTGCCAACAGATGGGCATACAGCTGTCCTTCTCCTCTGCCTACCATCCCCAGACCAATGGAGCCGCTGAACGAGCTAATCAGGGCTTGGAACAATTTCTCCGTTGTTTCGTTACTGACCATCATGATAATTGGTCCGACTTGTTGCCTTGGGCAGAGTTCGCCAGGAACTGTGCGGTCAATTCTTCATCTGGGAGCTCTCCGTTTCTGATTAATTATGGGTTCCAGCCCTGTTTGCTTCCAGACTCATTTCAGACGCAACAGATTCCAGCTCTGGATGAGCATATCGAGCAACTCCGTTCCACATGGGCACAAGTTCAGAGGGCACTTGGTCAGTCATTTCAGCGTCATCAGCGCCATGCTAATCGCAGAAGACTTCCAGCGGTTTCCTTTCAGGTTGGGGATAGAGTATGGCTTTCCTCCAGAAATCTCAAGCTGCAGGTTCCGTCTAATAAGTTGGCTCCTCGGTTTATTGGTCCATACAGAGTTATTCGCAAAATTAACCCTGTCTCCTATGCACTAGACCTACCTGCATCCATGCGTATCCATAATGTGTTCCATGTGTCCCTTCTTAAGCCTCTGGTTTGCAATCGCTATACTACCACACCTGTGGTGCCAGGACCTGTTGAGGTCGAGGGCCAGGAGGAGTACGAGGTTCAGAGCATTATTGATTCCCGTAGGCTTAGAGGAAGGGTACAGTACCTGGTACATTGGAAAGGGTATGGTCCTGAGGATCGGTCATGGGTGGATAGTACGGACCTTCATGCACCTAGGTTAACTAGGGCCTTTCATGCCAATTACCCGCAGAAACCTAAACCCTATTCTAGGAGAGGGGGTCTTTGAAAGGGGGGTACTATCACGGTGCCCGTGATTTGCTGCAGTTACTTGTCTGTCACCAGTAGGGGGCTTCTATTGGCTGTCTGCAGATAGCCCGCCTCTTATTGACTATTTAAACCTGGATTGGGCACCCTTTGAGTGCCCTTTCGTGTTGTTTCTGACCTTCTTGCTATCACTATGCTAGTGATAGCTGGGCCTCTGTTCCAGTGTTCCTGAGTTCCTGATCTCTACTGTTCCAGTGTTTCCTGCATGCTGAAGTACTTCCAGTCCTGGTTCCGGCCTAGTCTCTGGTGTTGCAGTTCCTACTGAACTTCTCTGCTGTTTTCTGACCTGACTGATCGTTGCTGGTTCCTGTCATCTCATCACCTGTCTTCAGTATCCTGGCGACCTTCTGCCTGGTCGCGTTGGTGACATTGCTACAATTCCGTGTTGGTCCCAGCGTGCGGACGCTGGTTTGCTCCCAAGCCTTGCGGCTATACTAACTCGCTTGTTACACCAGTGTGCGGTCACTGGTTTGCTCCAAAGCCTATCAGATATACAAATCTGTGTTGGTCCCAGCGTGCGGACGCTGGTTTGCTCCTAAGCCTTGCGGCTATACAAACTCACTTGTTACACCAGTGTGCGGTCACTGGTTTGCTCCAAAGCCTTTCAGCTATACAAATCTGTGTTGGTCCCAGCGTGCGGACGCTGGTTTGCTCCTAAGCCTTGCGGCTATACAAACTCGCTTGTTACACCAGTGTGCGGTCACTGGTTTGCTCCAAAGCCTATCAGCTATACAATTCTGTGTTGGTCCCAGCGTGCGGACGCTGGTTTGCTCCTAAGCCTTGCGGCTATACAAACTCACTTGTTACACCAGTGTGCGGTCACTGGTTTGCTCCAAAGCCTTTCAGCTATACAAATCTGTGTTGGTCCCAGCGTGCGGACGCTGGTTTGCTCCTAAGCCTTGCGGCTATACAAACTCGCTTGTTACACCAGTGTGCGGTCACTGGTTTGCTCCAAAGCCTATCAGCTATACTAATCTGTGTTGGTCCCAGCGTGCGGACGCTGGTTTGCTCCTAAGCCTTGCGGCTATACTACTCGCTTGTTACTCCAGTGTGCGGTCACTGGTTTGCTCGCTAAGCCTAACGGCTATACTATTCAGTGTTGTTTCCAGCGTGCGGACGCTGGTTTGCTCCAAAGCCTTGCTGCTTAACGATTCTGCTAATTTGCCAGTTCCATCTGACTGCTGCTATTATCTCTGGGCTGCCCTGCCCGGTATTGGTAAGGCCGGTAGAACCTTTTACCACATTCCATCTGAGGTTGCCTTACCCGGTATTGGCAGGGCCGGTAGAGCCTACATTGTGTATCTATTGAGGCTGCCTTGCCCGGTAATTTGGTAAGGCCGGTAAACCGTTATGCTATTCCATCTGCAGGTTGCCTTACCTGGTATTGGCAAGGCCGGTAGAGCCTAAAGACTGTCCTGTCCGGTATATTGACAGGACCGGTAGAGTCTGCCTTCTGTCTGTGCTATATTCTGTATATATATATATGTATGTTATTGCCATCCTAAGTTATCATTTATTATTTCAATAAAATTGATTTTTTTTTACCTAAAACTTGTGTCTGAGAGTCATAATAAACCGTGACAGGCACAGGTGAGAACACAACCAGAAGTCCTATAACATGGGTACAGGCATCGATAATGAGAACGTGACCTCTTGTGTAAAGTGCTGAGGTACTGCAAGGACTGACACATGAAACCAGAGAAGATGGACATGAGGACAAGGACCAAGAGACATGAAACCAGAGAAGATTGAGGACCAAGAGATATGAAACCAGAGAAGATGACATTAGGACAAGGACCAAGAGACGTGAAACCTGTCATGGTTTTATTGAACACTCAGACAATTGGGTAGGATAAAATAGAAAAGCTTTATTAGGCAAAATAAAGTGCAACAAGGCCCCTCACGGGTCCAAACTCTACAAACAGCAGTAAGAAAGTTTGACACAGGACAGGGCATACAAATAGCAATACAATAGGGAGGTTCTACTGGTCTTACCAAATACCGGGTAAGGCAGCCTAATATCTAGTGCAATAAGGAACTGAGGAGGCTCTACCGGCCTTACCAAATACCGGGTAAGGCAGCCTGATATCTGGTGCAACAAGGAACTGAGGAGGCTCTACCGGCCTTACCGAATACCAGGTAAGGCAGCCTGATATCTGGTGCAACAAGGAACTGAGGAGGCTCTACCGGCCTTACCGAATACCGGGTAAGGCAGCCTGATATCTGGTGCAACAAGGAACTGAGGAGGCTCTACCGGCCTTACCGAATACCGGGTAAGGCAGCCTGATATCTGGTGCAACAAGGAACTGAGGAGGCTCTACCGGGTCACAGGCTGAGTGAGTGAAATGAGCTTACAACGTAACCGCTAGTGACCTGACAACACAGACTGGGAGAATGTAACAGAGGCCACAGAGAGACACAGGCTGAGATAGTGTAATGAGCTGGTAACGGTAACACAGACTGAGTGTACGTAATGGAGGCCACAAGGAACCACAGGCTGTGTGAGGTAATGAACTGGCAACGGTAACCGCTTAGTGACTGGATAGCACTGACTGGGTGTGCTTAACGGAGGCCACAGGGAATCACAGGCTGCGTGTAGGTAATGAACTGAACGGTAACCGCTTAGTGACCGGATAGCACTGACTGGGTGTGCTTAACGGAGGCCACAGGGAATCACAGGCTGCGTGTAGGTAATGAACTGAACGGTAACCGCTTAGTGACCGGATAGCACTGACTGGGTGTACTTAACGGAGGCCGCAGATAGTCACAGGCTGAGCATATAGTGGGTAGGCAAAAGTAACGGCTAGTGACTGGATAGTACAGGCTGGGTGTATGTAACGGAAGCCACACTGATACACAGGCAGGGAGTAGCACAACCGGAGGCAACAAATCAGAGAGGACTGACAATAATAGCGAGGGCAACACAAATAGCGTAAGTCAGTCAATGCCTGGATCAGTATCAGAGAGCGGAAGTCAGCCACAGCCTGGATTGGTACACAGAGAGCGGTAGTCAGCCACAGCCTGGGTCGGTACACAGAGAGCGATAGTCAGCCAAAGCATGGGTCATTACACAGAGAGTGGTAGTCAGACAAAGCCTGGGTCAGTACACAGAGAGCGGTAGTCAGCCAAAGCCTGGGTCGGTACACAGAGAGTGGTAGTTAGCCAAAGCCTGGATTGGTACACAGGAGCAGAACAGGAGCAAGGTCAGATGGAAACCGGATCAACACGGAACAGGAGCACAGAATAACATAAGATCAGGAACACCACGAAAGGGCCCCGGCCTAGTGACAGGAGGGCGTATATAAAGGCTAGCCCTGGGAGGGGCTAGCCAGCTAGCACCAATAAGAGACAGCAAAACACAAACCCGGAAGTAAGAATGTTGCACATAGAATCACGGGCACCATGATAAAACCAGAGAAGATGGGCATGAGAAAAAGACATGAAACCAGAGAATATGGACATGAGGACAAGGACCAAGAGCCATGAAACCAGAGAAGATGGAGGACCAAGAGATATGAACCCAAAGGAGATGGACATGAGGGCAAGCACCAAGAGACATGAAACCAGAAAACATGGGTATGAGGACAAGGACCAAGACGCATTAAACCAGAGAAGATGGGCATGAGGAAAAGAGACATGAACCTGGAGAAGATGGACATGAGGACAAGGACCCAGAGACATGAAACCAGAGAAGATGGAGGACCAAGAGATATTAAACCAGAGAAGATGGATATGAGGATAAGAGAACTGATCCCTGATAAGATGTACATGAGGACAAGGACCAAAAGACATGAAACCAGAGAAAATGGACATGAGGACAAGAGACATGAACCGGGAGAAGAGGTGCACAAGAACAGGGAGCATGGAACACAAAACCAGTGAAGATGGGCATGAGGACAAGGCCCAAGAGACATGAAACTGGAGAATATGGGCATGAGGACAAGGACCAAGAGCCATGAAACCAGAGAAGATGGAGGACCAAGAGATATGAAACCAGAGAAGATGGACATGAGAACAAGGACCAAGAGACCTGAACCCAGAGGAGATGGGCATGAGGACAAGCACCAAGACACATGAAACCAGAGAATATGTACATGAGGCAGAGAGACATGAAACCAGAGAAGATAGACATGAGGACAAGATACATGAACCCAGAGAGAATGGCGCAAGAACAGGGACCATGGAACACAAAACCAGGAAATATAAGCATGAGGACAAGGACCAAGAGACATGAGACCAGAGAAGATGGAGGACCAAGAGATATGAAACCAGAGAATATGGACATAAGGACCAAGAGCCATGAACCCAGAGGAGATGGAGGAACAAGAGATATGAAACCAGAGAAGATGGGCATGAGGACAAGGACCAAGAGACATGAACCCAGAGGAGATGGAGGACCAAGAGATATGAAACCAGAGAAGATGGGCATGAGGACAAGGACCAATAGACATGAACCCAGAGGAGAAGGGCATGAGGCCAAGCACCAAGAGACATGAAACCAGAAAACATGGGTATGAGGACAAGGACCAAGATGCATTAAACCAGAGAAGATGGGCATGAGGAAAAGAGACATGAACCTGGAGAAGATGGACGTGAGGACAAGGACCTAGAGACATGAAAGCAGAGAAGATGGAGGACCAATAGATATTAAACCAGAGAAGATGGATATGAGGATAAGAGACCTGTTCCCTTATAAGATGGACATGAGGACAAGGACCAAAAGACATGAAACCAGAGAAAATGGACATGAGGACAAGAGACATGAAACGGGAGAAGAGGGGCACAAGAACAGGGACCATGGAACACAAAACCAGTGAAGATGGACATGAGGACAAGGACCTAGAGACATGAAAGCAGAGAAGATGGAGGACCAATAGATATTAAACCAGAGAAGATGGATATGAGGATAAGAGACCTGTTCCCTTATAAGATGTACATGAGGACAAGGACCAAGAGACATGAAACTGGAGAATATGGGCATGAGGACAAGGACTAAGAGACATGAAACTGGAGAATATGGGAATGAGGACAAGGACCAAGACACATGAAACCAGATAAGATGGACATGAGGACAAGGACCAAGAGACCTGAAACAGAGAAGCTGGACATGAGGACAAGAGACCTGAAACCAGAGATGCTGGACATGAGGACAAGGACCAAGAGACCTTAAAGTACAGAAGCTGGACAAGAGGACAAGGACCAAGAGACCTGAAACCAGAGAAGCTGGACATGAGGACAAGGACCAAGAGACCTGAAACCAGAGAGACTGGACATGAGGACAAGGACCAAGAGACCTGAAACCAGAGAAGCTGGACATGAGGACAAGGACCAAGAGACCTGAAACCAGAGAGACTGGACATGAGGACAAGGACCAAGAGACCTGAAACCAGAGAAGCTGGACATAAGGACAAGGACAGAGAGACCTGAAACCGAGAGACCTGATACCAGAGAAGCTGGACATGAGGACAAGGACCGAGAGACATGAAATTATATAAGATAGGTATGAGGACCAGGACCAAGTCGCATGAAACTGGAGAACATGGGCATGAGGACAAGGCCCAAGACACATGAAACCAGAGAAGATGGACATAAGGACAAGGAACGAGACACATGAAACCAGAGAAGATGGACATAAGGACAAGGAACGAGACACATGAAACCAGAGACGATGGACATGAGGACAAGGACCAAGAGACATGGAATTGGATAAGATGGGCACGAGGACAAAGACCAAGATATGTGAAACTGGAGAACATGGGCATGAGGACAAGGACCAAGAGGAGAAATGGGATACAAAGATGCCATAGTAAATGGTGTTACTTTCCTAAGAAAGGATTGAGATTAGCACAGGAGCATGATAAGGGAAGGAAATAAAATAGATCTGTTATTGTTTAGGGGCTTACAGGAAGTGTGGAACCAGGCCAGTCTACATGGACATCACTCGTGTATTATAGACTGTTGGCCAGTCATTGGAGGTTTGGAACAGCATCATAACCTCCAGTGCGGAAAGAAGACAGGAGGTGGTCCTAGGGTAATATTAAGTTTAGACTTTATCACTCATACAACCACCAGCTTTCAGAGTGGTACAACAGCGTGGCTGGGATCCAGAAGTAGAGTAGAATGGATATTTAACCCCAACAACCATGATCTTACTCAGGAACTGGAGTCCTTGATTCTTAGTAGGTTGCTCCTCATCACATTCAAAAGGAGGTACCAATGCCAAAAGAGAGAGGAAACAAAGGGTGACCCAACAGTGCCTTATCACTCAAATACCAAAGGACATATATTACTATATAGGAACTCATGTGTAAGTGGTTCGGAAGGGCTTATGCCACTCAAAAATGATCACAGGCAGAGGAATAAATCTCTGTCTGCTCAGGTTTATCATAGCCATCGTTTCGCCTCTTCAAAAGTAATCACACTGTTTAAAAATCAAGGCAGTTCAATGTGTTTTGCAGTACATACTGCTTTATCAAAACTCCATGGCCTCATCAAACAAAGGGAGAAACAGTGTCTGACTTGTTCTTTAAATACCCCGACCCCAAACAACCATTGGATCAAAATATATAAACAAATACATATTAATAACACAAATCCATATATGATTCCACATTAAATAACCCAGTATACAGATGCAGTCGGTACCAACCTACACTGACCCCAAGTAAATAAAAAAATCTAAAATTAAATATAAATTAAACCTACATGCAATAAAATGAGGATTTTAGGAATGATGATCTAATGACCTATTGCGGCCTTCCCAAATGTCATAGGATGGGCAATAGAACCTCCAAAAACCAAGGTTTTTAGAATTGAACCCATGATGCATTGGGGCTCAAAGTGTGTAATATATTTCCTGATATGTGGCTGTGGGTTACAATATGTTGTGCAGACCACACTGCACCTGAGAACAAGGTTTGGACAACATAAATGTAATATAATTTGCAGATTTTCCTAACTCTGTGAAGGAAAGTCAGGATTTTATTAAAGACACGCAGGCGAATATTATGCTGTAACTCATCTGTACTCTTCCTCAGCAGCAAAGAAAAATCAAGTTTGTTTTAACAGTAAAGTTTAAACAGTTACAAACATGCTAGTAACCCTTTGCCCCCAAACCACCAATCAGGATCTATAAACCCTTATATATTGTGCTGTAATCTCTGGAGACTTCCTCTTTTCTTTGATGTACCGAAGATGATAAATTAATTTCAACAAGTCCAACATTTCCAAACGATAAATATATAATGCTTTTCACAGTTAATCCTCTCAGGCATATGTTAAGTAGAGGAAATTTCCTTAATAGGTTAATTAATCTTTCTAACTGTGCAGACAGAATAGAAAAACAAGGTTGTATTAGGGTGGTGAATGGGAGGGATAATATTCACCTCCTTGTCTTTAATAAAATCCTGACTTTCCTACACAGAGTTAGGAAAATCTACGAATTTTATTACAACACCGGAGGCGCATATTATGCTAGTTTAAAGCATATTAACAACATTACAAGAAACATGCTCAATAGGCTTAAAATAAAAGGTTTTAAAAGTGGATTCTCTAGACCAGTCTGCTGCCTTGAGGATATCTTCTAATCTGCCACCTGCTACCAAAGCTGTGGAAGCTATAGCTCCTCTGGAGGAATGAGCTCCAAATTTGTATACGCCAATGTCTGCTGAATGCATAATCCAACGAGCCAGAGTAGCAGAGGACACGGGTAGATGAGGTTTCCTAAACGAAATCAATAATTGGGAATGGTTAGGTAACCTTAAATTAGAAATCGCTAATTCATAAGCTTTAAGACATTGAACTACACAGAGTTTTGGGTTATGAGGAAAAGATGGATCCAAAATTTGTTTAGAAGCAGATTTCATTCTTCTAGAGAGAACAAAACTCCTTCTGGGACAAAAGTGCGATTAGTGATGGCCAAAGCACGAACGTCTGAAACATGTCTGAATGAAATCAAGCAGAGGAGCGTGGTTAATTTAGCCAATGGTTTTTTTAAGGACAAACTGTCATTGGAAGGCTAAGAATCTAAGAAGTGTAAAACAGAATTGACATCCCAAAATGAAGAATACTTGGAAATCGGAGGTCTAGGTAATCTGATGCCTTTCATTAATCTGCATATTAGCAGATGTTAGCCGATAGGGCGTCCATCTGAATGTTCATGAGATGCTGAAATAGCGGACCTGTAACAATTAATTGTTCTATAAGCTTTACCTTCCTGGCAAATAGAAGATAAAAAAAACGTATGACCTGAGTCAAATCAGAAGATATGGGATCTAGATCTCGTCCCAAGCACCAGCGAGGCCAAATTGTCCAGAAGGATGCATAACAAGATCTGGGGCCCATATTCCAGATATTAGCCAAGCCATGAGATGTAGTTGACGTGATATCAGTAGAGGGTTCCCTAAGGCATCTGTCAATAGAAGAGGGAATTACAGGAGATATCTGGGGTAAACTATTGATAGCTCCAGAAGAGATGTGAACCAAGGCTGAGTTGGCCAAAAAAGGAGTTATCGGAACCACCGTAGTGTGTTGGTTTTGAATCTGAAGGATGGTTCTGTGAATCGTGGAAGAAAGAGGGAATGTTACGGTTTTCTGACACTCAGACCATGGTAGAAAGTAAAAACACAGTTTTATTGAGAAAATGATAATAGAACAGTGCCCCTAGGGGCCTGTACAGGTATAATCAGTATTGGCAAAGTACAGACCAAATAAAGGTTATGCAATACATATATGGATATATATATATATATAGACTGGGGAAATACCATACAGGGTTAAAGAGGAGAAACTGAAGCAACTCAGTCCTTGATTAGCCAACGCCCAGGATATGATAACAGTCTCTTGATGGTGAGAAAGGACTATAGTGTCTGCACTGAATCACTCTCAAGGTAGTAAAATGGAGCGTACCTATAGCCCAGAGCTGAGCCAATACCACCACCGTGGGATTCGGAGGAACGCTACTGCTAGAGCTGAAGAGACCAGAACCTGAATCGCCCTTAACGTACACTCGGTAGTAACCCTGCATGTGCCAACGGTATTGCGCCCAAACACCCTAGCGTGCCAAGATAGACGGATACTGCACAAGCTATAGCGAGCCGGAGCACTGGGAAGTGCAGAGGATAACGTAAACCCTGAGCGTTAGAGAACCAGAGCCAGGACACCCTTCTGGTGTCACACAGAATCCACACTGCAAGAGCAGACAGGCTACCAGCGCCAACCGGTGCGGTCACGGTGCACACCGAACACCGGAACGGACAGTGCTCTGGGAGTGATGGTTAGGCTAGGTCTTACAGTCTCAAATCATAACAGGCTCTAAGGGTAACCAGAGGCTTGACAAGTGTATATGAGGCACGTAACCGGAGACTACAGGCACTGCACGCGTTAATATGGTTCGGTAAAGGACAGAACAGCTCAGCAGACAGCGGAATGATATAGCAACCTCAGGCACAGCTCGGTAGAGAGAGAGGATCAGCGAGATACCAGACAGTTCAGAATGTCGCCGGAGCGACCGGAGCTACTCAGGAACACTGGAACAGCACACAGGACTGGAAAGTCAACCGGAACTGGATCGATACGGTAGCAGGAACATCAGCCACAAAACGGGTCAATTACGGAGCAAGGTCGTCAGCCAGAACCGGATCAAACACGAAGCAGGATCGTCAGCCAGAACCGGGTCAAACACGGAGCAGGGTCGTCAACCAGAATCGGGTCAATCACGGAGCAGGATCAGTAGAATAGTCAGACAAGCCGGATCGGTACACAGAATTCTCAGGAACTCAGCAACGAGGCGCAGGATCAGGAACACCACGAAAGGGCAACTGACAAGTGCCCAAGAGCCAGTATAAAAAGGAACATCCTGGGTGGGCCAATCAGCCTCCTCCAATGCACAGGTAACACAGCTAAGATTGACAGGGAATCACGGGGACCGTGATAGGGAAGGCATAATTCCTTCCGGTTGCCCATGATTGGAGGAACGCATCTGAAACTTGGGCTTCTGGATCCAGTCTCCAAGAATTTTGGTAACTGTGTGTTCAGTTGAGATGCGAAAAGGTCTACTAGAAGGGGACCCCACAATTTAATTCGCTTGATTGAAAATTGAGCTGTGTAATTTCCAGTCACTGTAATTCTTGAGGTGTCTTGACTGCCAATCAGCTACAGAATTCGCTAGACCCGGGAGATATTCCACTTGTACAGAAATGCTCCTTTCTAGGCAGAATTCCCACAGTTCCTTGGCCAAATTGGCTAGGATCATGGATTTGGTTCCTCCTAGGTGATTGATATATCTCACTGCCGAGATTTGTCCATTTTAAGAAGAATGCAACAGTTTGTTGCTTCTTGGGCAAGACTCTTGAGAGCGAAAGAGCCTGCAAATAATGCCAAGCAATTTATGTGCATGAAATTTTCTGTTCGAGACCATTTGCCTCCGGTGGTAATGAGATCACAACGAGCTCCCCAGCCCGGAGTGCTGCCGTCCGACTCTGGGTCTGAACCAAAAATGGCTCTGCCATTTCACACTTCCATGTGTGTGAAAGCCACCAATTCAGTTCCTCTTTCGCTTCTGATGATAGGGGAACTAATCCTTTCCATAGGTGAACCGTTTTTAGACGTTGAAGGGCACAATAATGTAGAGGTCCTGGAAATATTGCTTGGATAGATGCCGAAAGAAGACCCACCATTCTTGCAATTCTTCTGAGAGATATGACTTCTTTGTGAAGAAGTGTTTTGATCTCTGCGTGTAAGATTTAGTTTATTCCCCGGGAAGATGGAGAGAGGCGGTTTGGGAGTTGATAGTGAAGGCCAGAAACTCTGTGGATTGGGTTGGAATAAGAATGGATTTTTTCTTGTTGATGATAAAACCCAATTGAGTTAATCACTGAATTGTCAGTTGGAGGTGTATTCGAACAGTGGAGAGGTTTTGAGATATGATTAGAATGTAGTGCAGATAATTTAATAATCGGACACCAAGGTGCTGAAGAAAGTCAGAACGGTAGGCAAACAAATTGCCACGTCTGATTGTTCCATAGGAACTGTAGAAATGGTTGGAAATTCTGGTCTATGGGAACAGTTAGATAAGCGTCTTCTAGATCTAACTTTACCATCCAGTCTGATGTCATTAGGGAGTCTCTCAAATTCTGTATGCCCTCCATTTTGAAATATCTGTAAAGGACATGCAAATTTAATTCTTTTAGATTTATCACAGGTCTGAGACTTGAATATTTTTTCTTTACTAGAAATAGATTGCTGACATATCCTGGAGCATAAAGGGGAACTTCTATGATATCCCCTTTTTGAGCTAGTTCTTGGACTTCCTTGTCCACTAACATACTTTCCTCCTTTGAGAATCGGAAAGAAGGATTTGTGAAGGAATGGCGTACATTTCTATTTGGTAACCCTTGATGGTCTGTAGAATCCATGGGTCTGAGGTTAGGTGTTGCCAATGGTGGAGAAAGTGGGCGAGTCTGCCACCCACTTTTTCCAGGGAAGAAGGGATATAGAGGGAGAGACTCACCTGAAAAAGGTTGAGATCTAGATGAACCTATGGCATTCTGGGATCTCCATGGTCTAGTCTTTTGAGGGAAGAAGGGCATGGGGTTTTTGAATGGTAGGGGTAATAACCTCTTTCATATGAGGGGAAAGGTCCCTGATGAAACCTAGTTGTTCCTCTAGAGGAACTTTGGTAAGCTCGTCCGGGAAAACGGCCCCTACATTTCCAGGCCTTGCCAAAAACTCTGGATTGAAAAATCTTTTTCATACAGGATTGGGCCTTATCCAAAGCCATGAAAACATTAAAGGGATAGTAATACTTCGTTTTATCTTTATTTTATTTTGTAGGCATTAAAAAACATGAAGAACGATATAAGTCTTATCTCTCAAACCTTTATGGTTTAAGATATATTCACAAGCAAAATCCCCCCCCCCCCCTGTTCAGCCAGATCAGAAGGGAGGTGGCCAGGTAGACTGCAGAGAGGGACAATCTTCAATTAAGATAAGGGAAAAACCTGAAAAACTTGCCAAGGGGGGCAGGGCTTTCATTGTAAGAAGATTGTCCCCTTCTGTTATCTGTCTGGTCTATGGACTGCATTCCACATCTGAGAAGAGATGGCTTACACTAGGTAAAAGGGGGCAGGGCTTTCATTGTTCTCATAGGAAGAAGATTGTCCCCTTCTGTTATCTGTCTGGTCTATGGACTGGATTCCACATCTGAGAAGAGATGGCTTACACTAGGAAAAAGGGACGGGAGGGGGAAACTTTGCTTCTGAATATCTCTAAAACCATAAAGGTTTGAGAGATAAGACTTATATTGTTCTCCATGTTTTTTTAATGCCTACAAAATAAAATAGATAAAATGAAGTATTACTATCCCTTTAACAAATTTGCCTAAGTCCTTAATGAAGACATCCCCAAACAAAAGGCCATCAGCAGATGATACCATATCTGTTAGTTTGGGATCAATTTTGAGTAATATTGATCAGCGTCTCTATGTGGAAATGGCTGTATTCACGTTTCCAATTAAGCATACGGCTCTTTGAATCCAGCCTCTCAAAATTTGAGTATCAATGGGGTTGTTATTGGCTAAGGCATTTTCAGTCAGATCAAAAATTTCTGCTAGAGGTCCAATGACATCTAGTAATTTGTCTTGACAGACTTTCAATGATTTGTCAATCCCTTTCCTAGGGTCTTTACCAGTTTTAGATAGAAATTGAGCCATGCGAGGGTATAGTTCTGGTGTTTGACAAGGTTTCTTATCTATAGAGGGTCGTGGGCATTCCACGCTTAATTTGTTCTTGGCCACTTAATCTAAAGGCTGCATTATCCAATGTTGGATGAATTTTGCCACATGATCAATTGGTACCCATTCACTTGATCTAGGGTGTTTTATATTATTAGGATCAAAAAGGGGTAAACCCTGATCATCAACAATAATTTTTTCGTTATCAGGAATAGCAGTCTGAGAGGTATTAGTTTAAAGGGATAGTAATGTTTCATAATAAAAGCAGCTCTAATTAATCATCATAGTATTTGGTCTTTGCACAGTGTTATTTCAATTCTGTAAGAGTTATAGTTCAAGAGTAATTCAATGACATTGTGTCCCCCTTCTGCCCCTTTTACTGATGTAACACTGCTCAGCCAGATCAGAAGGGAGGTGCCCAGGTAGACTGCAGAGAGGGACAATCTTCAATTAAGATAAGGGAAAAACCTGGAAAACTTTAACGGTACTTTTATTATTATGCATAACATTCCTTGGTGGGATTCAGTCAGAATTATCATCTGCATTTCTTTGTTCATTCTGTGGTTCAGAATGGGTCCTATTAACTGAAATATTTGAAATTACATCAGATAAGGATTTTACTAAATTGTCTGATATTTGAGACACGCATGAGGAAACTGCATTGCAAACGGTCTTATTGACTGAGGCGTCCATAAGGGCGTTAATATGCTACTCGGAATTAATAGTAACGGGAGTGGAGCGAGCAGCATGGTAATCAGGACTTTCAGAATCACTGTTCTGTGATGAGGAATTTTATTTAGTTTTAAAGGTGTAAAAGAGGGGATTAATGGTCTTGAATGAGACATATTTCAGAAAAAATTAGGAAAAGAAAATGTATTAGTGAGATAATTCACACTAATATGTAGGTTGTATGTACCTGCTCAAAGAGGAAAGCGATACAATTCTTCTAGGGCTAAGTTAATTTATCACCAGAGAGAGACAATGAAAACAAAATGATTACGGTACTAAACACAGAATGTAGAACTAGAAAATTACACAAACTTTACATAAAATTATATAACTGCGACCTTAAGGCAAACCTGCCCAAAAAGAAAATGGCCGTCGGTATAAAAGATTCGAGCGAGGAGAATAACTCAAAATAACACCGCTATGCAGGCAGTTACTATAGAAATTAATATGGGCCAATATATATTAAGAAACAAGTCGGAAGAAATTAGACCTCACTTCGGGGAATCGTGAGTGAAAGGCTGACACAGAATGAACGCTTGCGCACATGCATGGAGCGTTCCAATGGAGGAGAAAACCGATATCAGTAGGGGATCAAAACAGACGAACGAGTAAAGTAAGTGGAAAAAACAATAGTGGGTAAACCAGACGCATAGGACTATGTCAGGGTGACTTCAAGGTAAATACAGATATACAATATAAGAGAAAATAATGTACCAAATAATAAAAGGGAAAGACCAATTTCTTGGTGAAAATGAGAATGTACCAAGTCAGTTAAAGGGATAGTAGTACTTCGTTTTAACTTTATTTTGTAGGCATTAAAAAAACATGAAGAATGATATAAGTCTTATCTCTCAATCCTTTATGATTTATGAGATATTCACAAGCAAAGTTCCCCTCTCCCGCCCCTTTTACCTAGTGTAAGCCATCTCTTCTCAGATGAGGAATCCAGTCCATAGACCAGACAGATAACAGAAGGGGACAATCTTCTTCCTATGAGAACAATGAAAGCCCTGCCCCCCTTGACATGTTTTCCAGGTTTTTCCCTTATCTTAATTGAAGATTGTCCCTCTGTGCAGTCTACCTGGGCACCTCCCTTCTGATCTGGCTGAGCAGTGTTACATCAGTAAAAGGGGCGGGAGGGGGATACTTTGTCATTGAATTACTCTTGTACTACAACTCTGACGTTACTGAAATAACACTCTCCAAAGTCCAAATACTATGATGATTAATTAGAGCTGCTTTTATTATGAAACATTACTATCCCTTTAAATAAGGAAAAACACAATAACAATTCTGTTTTACATGTAGATGAAAAACAGGTAATGAAATCAAATATAATTATCAGCTGAGGAAGCAGCAAAGAAAAGAGGAAGTGTTCGGAGAGTCCAGCACAATATATAAGGATTTATAGATCCTGATTGGTGGTTTGGGGCAAAGGGTTACTAGCATGTTTGTAACTGTTTAAACTTTACTGTTAGCACAAACTTGACTTTTCTTTTGCTGCTGAGGTAAAGAAGAGTTTAAACATAATATCCGCCTCCGGTCTTGTAATAAAATCATTGTAGGAATGGACGAAAGTGTGGCAGATGGAATTTAACACTGATAAATGTAAAATAATGCCCTTGGGACATAAAAATCCCAAGGAAAAATACAGTATTAAGGGTACTGTGCTGTCAGAGACAACAGAGGAGAGGGATTTGGGAGTAATTATTTCTAATGACTTAAAGGTAGGCAGGCAATGTAACAAAGCTGTGGGGAATGCAAGCAGGGTACTGGGTTGTATAGCTAGGGGCATTAGTAGCAGAAAAAGGGAAGTGGTCATGTCACTCTACAGATCTCTAGTTAGTTGTGTACAGTACCGGAGACCCCATCTCCACAAGGATATAGATACTCTAGAGTATTGTGTACAGTACTGGAGACCCCATCTCCAGAAGGATATAGATACTCTAGAGTATGGTGTACAGTACTGGAGACCCCATCTCCAAAAGGATATAGATACTGTAGAGTATTGTGTACAGTACTGGAGACCTAGAGTATTGTGTACAGTAGTGAAGACCCCATCTCCAGAAGGATATAGATACTCTAGAGCATTGTGTACAGTACTGGAGACCCCATCTGCAGAAGGATATAGATACTCTAGAGGGAATTCAAAGAACGGTTACTAAAATGGTGACTGGTTTACAGGAAAAGACATATCAGGATAGACTAAAGGATCTGAATATGTATAGCTTGGAGGAGAGAAGAGAGAGGGGGATATGATAGAAACATTCAAATACATGAAGGGATTCAACAAAGTGCAGGATGAAAGCATATTTCAAAGGAGTAAAAATGTTAGTACAAGAGGCCATAGTCTAAAACTAGAGGGACACAGGTTTAGACGTAATGTAATAAAAATTTACTTCACTGAGAGGGTAGTAGATAAGTGGAATAGCCTACCAGCAGAAGTGGTAGAAGTTAATACAGTGACAGAATTTAAGCATGCATGGGATAGGCATAAGGCGGTCCATAAGACTAAGGACCAAAAAAAGGTTTGAGGTTGTTTTTTTTTTTTTTTTTGTAGGAAGATGGGCAGACTAAATGGGCCGAATGGTTCTTAACTGTCGTCAAATTCTATGTTTCTATGGTTACAATTCTCTAGTGTATCGCAGCACTTTCTAGAATAAAGCTTACAGTTCCCTAACAATGACCCCTATTGAAATAGTTACACCATTACTGACATATGAACACTTTTGGAAGGTGGCCGTGAGGTGGACTATTATTGGATTTTTAGACTAGCTAATTAAGGGCTCGATCCAAATGTTGGCGTTAAAACCAACGTGAAGAAAAAAACTGCCTTCGCTCGTTAAGCAAGACCAGGTAACGTGAGATTCAAATCTTCCTTACCTAGAAAGCCTAACGAGCGATAACCAACAAAATACACGTTAATCTTAAACCTGCGTCGCATAGAAAATCCTACCTAAAAACACACAATAAAAATGTTACCTAGCACCACAGCCAATCACAGCACTGCAAAGTATCAAGTTCAGTCAGAAAATCCAAAACCCACGTCTCCAGTTCTGAACAGCATTCTCTGTGCTTTTCCCTACCCAGCCACTAGGGGAACACAGAGAAGGCTTACAGCACCATGGACAGCTTTGAATGCCATAGGGATGTGCACTGCTCACCCCTGTGGCATTCAAAGGGTTAAAATCAATAAAACTAGTACACCAAGCACTACACAATGCCCCCTTCCACATCCCCCCCCCTTAGTATGTCACATATATTGCATATATGTGACATACTAACCCCATCCACATCCACCTCATGGACTTCCATGTAGTGGACAAATCTGTCTTTTATTCCACAATTAACCCTTTGAGTACCAGAGAGGTAGGAAAGCATTGCTTAGCATGTTTCCTACCCCTCTGGTACCCAAAGGGTTAATAGGCAACTTATGGACTACATACCTTGCCTATATATATATATGTGTGTGTTTGTGTGTGTTTTAAACTTTTTTTTAATTAAAATACTATTATTAGACAGTTTATCTTAGATCTCAATCATTGTTAACCCCCTGCCTCCTGTGTCCCATTGCTATTAGTACTTTTGCTCCACTCTTCTTCAAACTGAGAGTGGAGCAAAAGTACTAAAAGCAAAGGGACGCAGTAAGTAGGGCATTATAAATGGATGAGATCTAAGTTAACCCTTTGAGTGCCAGAGTGGTACGCAACGCATTGAAAAGCAATGCGTTGAGTACCACTCTGGCACTCAAAGGGTTAAATACAACTGAGGGAGCAGGCTGCCCTGTGCTTGCAGCGCTTCCCTCAGCTTTATGTATACATTCTTTATTTCTTCTTCTTCTTTATTTCTTCTTATTATTTATTATTATTATTTATTTCTTATTCCTCCCCTTGCTGCGGGCGGCTGGGAAGCCCGCAGCATAATAAAACCCTGGTGCATAGAGGCATTGGAGAAAGCGGGAGGAGGGGCAGAGACATTGGAGGAAGCGGGTGGTAGGCTTGTATTTGCTGCCCGCTTCCTCCAATACCTCTCCTCTCGCGTTGGCATTGTGCCCAGCTGCCTGGCGTCGCCTTGTGCAATTCGTCCCTTTGCACAAGGCGTTGTACAACGCGAGAGGAGAGGTATTGGAGGAAGCGGGCAGCAAATACAAGCCTACCACCCGCTTCCTCCAATGTCTCTGCCCCTCCTCCCGCTTTCTCCAATGCCTCTCTATGCACCAGGGTTTTATTATGCTGCGGGCTTCACAGCCGCCCGCAGCAAGGGGATGAAATAAGAAATAAATAATAATAATAAATAATAAGAAGAAATAAAGAAGAAGAAGAAATAAAGAATGTATACATAAAGCTGAGGGAAGCGCTGCAAGCACAGGGCAGCCTGCTCCCTTAGTTGTATTTAACCCTTTGAGTGCCAGAGTGGTACTCAACGCATTGCTTTGCAATGCGTTGCGTACCACTCTGGCACTCAAAGGGTTAACTTAGATCTCATCCATTTATAATGCCCTACTTACTGTGTCCCTTTGCTTTTAGTACTTTTGCTCCACTCTCAGTTTGAAGAAGAGTGGAGCAAATGTACTAATAGCAATGGGACACAGGAGGCAGGGGGTTAACAATGATTGAGATCTAAGATAAACTGTCTAATAATAGTATTTTAATTAAAAAAAAGTTTAAAACACACACAAACACACACATATATATATATACAAGGTATGTAGTCCATACATTGCCTATTAACCCTTTGGGTACCAGAGGGGTAGGAAACATGCTAAGCAATACTTTCCTACCTCTCTGGTACTCAAAGGGTTAATTGTGGAATAAAAGACAGATTTGTCCACTACATGGAAGTTCATGAGGTGGATGTGGATGGGGTTAGTATGTCACATATATGCAATATATGTGACATACTAAGGGGGGGGATGTGGAAGGGGGCATTGTGTAGTGCTTGGTGTACTAGTTTTATTGATTTTAACCCTTTGAATGCCACAGGGGTGAGCAGTGCACATCCCTATGGCATTCAAAGCTGTCCATGGTGCTGAAAGCCTTCTCTGTGTTCCCCTAGTGGCTGGGTAGGGAAAAGCACAGAGAATGCTGTTCAGAACTGGAGACGTGGGTTTTCTACTCTTACTTGTGTGCTGTACTCCAAAAAAAATAGGCGTTAGATTTCTGGAGAGAAATGTTGCAATTTAACGCGAGTTAGCCCTAACTCCAACATTTGAATAGCTTTTGGCGTCGTTTGTACATTATCCTCTATGGGTGAGATCTTGCTGTTCTGGCGACGGGCGATGTCTGTTTCAGAACTGGCGTCGCTTGTTTCTAGTAGAACATTTGCATTGCTCAATTGACGTTAAAACCAGCGTCTCCAGTTTTTTCTGGCGACGCCAACATTTGAATCGAGCCCTTAATTAGCAGTACTTGTCTGCTACTTAACATCTTAATTCCTATGGAAACAGTAAAGGTGTTTTACCGGATCATAGTCCGTTACTGGAAGCCCTCCCCAGGCCTATGGATATACAGGCCTTTATCATACAAAGTTCTCCCGTAGTTTGTATGATATCAGGCCGGTAGCCACTGGTGGCGAAAGGGACTAAACTCACAGAACTGCCAGTTTTATGAGCGCCGACCACTCTCGGGGTGGGTTCAACTAAAAAGAGACTATACGTCCAATGGTGTTTTGTCTTAGCCAATGGCCCCAGACCCAGGGGAATCTGACCCCAGCTCTGCCTGGATCACGGACTGGCAGAGTCCCCCCAACTTGTGGATAGCCCAGGACCAGGGGCTACTACTTTCTTCTGACCCAGGACAAGGGGCTCCTGCTTTATTTCTTATCCCAGGACAAGGGGCTAACCATGGGTTCCTTAGCCCAGGACAAGGGGCTGACATTAAGTGCTGCCCAGACTCCCAAGTCAGCATTCGACCAAGCTACTGATAGCTTGGTACTGAAAAGGGGGAGAAAAGTAACGGATCATAGTCCGTCACTGGAAGACCTCCCCGGGCCTATGGATATACAGGCCTTTATTACAAACTACAGAGAACTTTGTATGATATCCAGTGCCGGCGCCACCTATAGGCGAGGTAGGCGCCGGCCTAGGGCGCACACGTACTGGGGGCGCGGGCATGCAGCGGAGAAGAGCTGCGCCCGCACACACCACGCCGGGAACCACAACACAGTCAGGTCTGTGTTGCTACAGCGCTCCCTTATTGGGTCGGATCTTTAGTAATGCAGATCGCGCTGGGAGTCATGATCTCCCGCCTTGCTCTGCATTCCTGTAGAGAAGACTGCGCGGGAGCTACAGGTATGTGATGGGGGGCAAGTTGGAGCTGATGGGGTACAAAGTGGAGCTGGTGGGGGCAAGTTGGAGCTGAGGGGGCATAGTGGAGCTGCTGGGGGCAAGTTGGAGCTGATGGGAGGCAAAGTGGAGCTGAGGGGACATAGTGGAGCTGCTGGGCGCAAGTTGGAGCGGATGGGGGGCAAAGTGGAGCTGGTGGGGCAAGTTGGAGCTGAAGGGGGCAAAATGGAGCTGGGGGGCAAGTTGGAGCTGATAGGGGCAAGTTGGAGCTGAGGGGGCATAGTGGAGCTGCTGGGCGCAAGTTAGAGCGGATGGGGGGCAAAGTGGAGCTGGTGGGGAAAGTTGGAGCTGATCGGGGGCAAAGTGGAGCTGGCGGGGCAAGTTGCAGCTGATAGGGCCAAAGTGGAGCGGATTGGGGGCAAAGTGGAGCTGGTGGGGCAAGTTGGAGCTGGTGGAGCTGATAGGGGGCAAAATGGAGCTGGTGGGGGCATCTCTTACAGGCATCTCCAGACCAGGGGCAGACTGGCCCAGGGGGCAGAGAAAGGACAATCATGAATATTGTAATATATAAGTAGGCGGGGTATAAAGGGGTGGGACACAAGGGGCGGAGCCAATTGGGCGGCAAAATTAGGTTTTGCCTAGGGTGGCAAAAATCCTTGCACCAGCCCTGATGATATCAGGCCAGTAGCCACTGGTGGCGAAAAGGGACTAAACTCACAGAACTGCCAGTTTTATGAGCGCCGACCACTCTCGGGGTGGGTTCAACTAAAAAGAGACTATACATCCAGTGGTGTTGTGACTCAGTGTTAGAGTTCCATTGACAACCAGTCACAGACTCCTGCCTCGGTGTTCAAATCGTCAACACCGTGTCAAACACTCAATGGCGAAGACAGTAGGCAGACTTCTGACTGGGTGAATCCCTGAGCAGGACATTTAAAGGTCTTCCATAGACTTAACATGGAGAGAAGTAGGCGGCTCAGGGATTGGTCGACAGGTGGACCCACTACAGCCTCTGACTGGTCGGGGTTGAAGCGGCATATTTAAACAGGTTTCAGCCCCCTGGCCATTGTCCCTGGAATGTGTATTCCAGTCCGTCAAATCTTTGTCCAATGTTTTAATCCCACCCAAACCTCTTCAAGAATTAATGCAATCACGTCTACCCTATTGTGTAAACCTGAGCCCTCTGTTGTTAGTCCTTTGTATTGAGTGTTGTGATTGCATTATTGACCTATTGTATCCACTGTGTCTGCTTTGCCTACTGTACTGTGATTGTATTACTGACCTATTGTGTCCACTGTGTCTGTTTTGCCTACTGTACTGTGATTGTATTACTGACCTATTGTATCTACTGTGTCTGTGTTATGCCTACTATACTGTGATTGTATTACTGACCTATTGTATCTACTGTGTCTGTTTTGCCTACTGTACTGTGATTGTATTATTGACCTATTGGATCCACTGTGTCTGTGTTATGCCTACTGTACTGTGATTGTATTACTGACCTATTGTATCTACTGTGTCTGTGTTATGCCTACTGTACTGTGATTGTATTACTGACCTATTGTATCCACTGTGTCTGTGTTATGCCTACTGTACTGTGATTGTATTACATCTCCTGCAATGCCCCACGTTAACTGTATATAAGTCTGAGTTATGGTTCTCTAAAGAGAGTTACTTGTTGTGAAACTAAGACGGAGTTTCTGCGTGTCGTTATTCCTGGGATGGTCTAAAGAGTCCTCTCTGATTCCCATCCAAGAGAGGTATTCAGCTTGGATGAACCTCTGTCCAGATACCGGTGACCTCGACTCTGACTCGACGCTTAGAGACTTGCCGACTTGACTCTTGGGGATTCGTCGACTTCAAGGACAGCTGGCGGCAACTCTACTGGGTTCTGTCAAGTCGATTCCCTGGACTGTTGACGATGACCCTTCTGGTCTCGTCGCCCTCCACACACCGTTGAAGAGGGATGTTTGGTCAGCTCGTAAGCTGTTGAGCTCTCCGGATAAACATCCGACTGGCACATGTGACTCGGACCAGCCGACTCTGGGCAGGAGGGACCCGGAACGACGGCCCAAGGTTTCCCGACCTCATTGGCTTCCTTTACAGGTGTACTTAGTTTTTCACACATGGCTTCTCCATTTTGGCTTTATTTTTGTTAATTAAATCATGATACGGTGTAATATGTCATGTGTTGTTCATCTGAGATTGTATTTACCTATTTTTTAGACTTGCTAAGGAACAGATGATTGTTATTATGTCCTGATATGTAAAATCATAGAATTCACAGAGGGTGGACTTGCTATATATATATATATATATATATTTATATATATATATATATATATATATATATGTATAAAACACACACACGTATAAGTGTACTATCATTAACACCCAACACAAGCTGGTACATATTTGTGCCTTTATTTCAGGTTTAATGCAGGGTACATTATTGTTATCTCCCTGTCCACTAGAAGTACGGTAGGTGCCCCCCCATCTTCAGGCGATATCACGCTCAGGCGTTGCACTTTGACTTCGAACAGCAGCCTGTTTTGCGCACCTTATTGTTCTTCTTCTCCTTCTCGCACTTCTCAGCAGTGGTGCAGAACCGTTCCCAGACTGGAGGAGAGAACAGAGAAAGAGCATAGCGTGGGTACTTACCATAGGGTGATACAGGGATGGGTACAGTGTGGGTACTTACCATAGGGTGATACAGGGATGGGTACAGTGTGGGTACTTACCATAGGGTGATACAGGGGTGGGTACAGTGTGGGCACTTACCATAGGGTGATACAGGGATGGGTACAGTGTGGGCACTTACCATAGGGTGATACAGGGGTGGGTACAGTGTGGGCACTTACCATAGGGTGATACAGGGATGGGTACAGTGTGGGCACTTACCATAGGGTGATACAGGGATGGGTACAGTGTGGGCACTTACCATAGGGTGATACAGGGGTGGGTACAGTGTGGGCACTTACCATAGGGTGATACAGGGATGGGTACAGTGTGGGCACTTACAATAGGGTGATACAGGGATGGGTACAGTGTGGGCACTTAGCATAGGATGATACAGGGATGGGTACAGTGTGGGCACTTACCATAGGGTGATACGGGGTGGGCACTTACCATAGGGCGATACAGGTTGGGGTACAGAGTGTGGGCACTTACCACAGGGCGATACAGCGTGGGGTACAGGGGGGTACAGTGTGGGCACTTACCATAGGGTGATAGAGGATGGGGTACAGAGTGTGGGCATTTACCATAGGGCGATGCAGGTGGGGGGGATCTCAGAGAGGAATGGGTTAGTGAGGGAGCGGAGGGATTTACCTGCAGTGCTAATAACCTTTATTAATCTAAGGGTCAGTGAAGATTTACACACAGTCACTGATCACTGATTTTCACTAAGAAACAAAGAGCAACTGACTGGCTGTAGCATACAACACCAGCATTGGCAACCTGTGGCCCTCCAGCTGCTGAGTATTACACAATTCCCATAACTCCCAGCCAGCCGACGGCTAGTCCTTATAAGGGGGAGGGCTGCTGGTTACTCCTGTTGGTATAGGGTACAGCATTCTGTGTTAGGATCAGTGCATAAATCTCACAACGTTTCACCCAGGGAAGAACACATCCTTCCTCAGAGGGGGACGAGCATCCCCTAATAAACCAATATCAGCTGTGCGCAGGAACCAAGAAGCAATTCCCGAGCACCCAGCTTCACCATTTATGTAATGAAGCGCTAAACATTTCTGTAGAAAACTTACATGTCTTGTACCTTTCCCTGAGTAAAACATGCCTGCCCCCAGTGATACGTTTTCTTAAAGGGATATTAAAAATTAATATCTAAATATATATATATATATATATATATATAAAATATAGTAGTGTTTATCCCCCTGAATAAAACAATAGAACTCCCACTGCTGAAAGGTGTTTTATTCAAAAGTTATTAAAACTCAAACTTGAATTTTTTTTTGTAGGTGCAGTATTGCAGTGACCTGAAATTGTACAGTGGCGCTGTTGCTACACCATCCTAAGAACAACTGGTCAGTTCACCATAAATCTAACATAGTAACAAAGCTGACCAGGCTGATGAAAGACTGTCATGCATCAAGTCCATAGAATGGTGTAGTAACAGCACCACTGTGATATTGTACCTAAATAGCTTCAAGTATGAGCTGTAAAAACTTTTGAATAAAACACCTTTCAGCTGTGGGAGTTCTCTTGTTTTACTCAGGGGGATATATTACCCCTCCCTCACTCACTGATACTGCTCACTAATGTATCACCCACCTCTCCTAGCACTGACTTCCTGTCTTATCCCTACATTACCTCCCCACTCACTGACACTGCTCAGCAATGCATTACCCACCTCCCCTAGCACTGACTTCCTGTCTTATACCTACATTACCCCCCCACTCACTGACACTGCTCAGCAATACATTACCCACCTCCCCTAGTACTGACTTCCTGTCTTATCTCTATATTACCTCCCCACTCACTGACACTGCTCAGCAATGCATTACCCACCTCCCCTAGCACTGACTTCCTGTCTTATCCCTACATTACCTCCCCACTCACTGACACTGCTCAGCAATGCATTACCCACCTCCCCTAGCACTGACTTCCTGTCTTATCCCTACATTACCTCCCCCACACACTGACACTGCTCATCAATGCATTACCCACCTCCCCTAGTACTGACTTCATGTTTTATCCCTACATTACCTCCCCACTCACTGACACTGCTCACTAATGCATTACCCACCTCCCCTAGTACTGACTTCCTGTCTTATCCCTACATTACCTCCCCCACTCACTGACACTGCTCATCAATGCATTACCCACCTCCCCTAGTACTGACTTCATGTTTTATCCCTACATTACCTCCCCCACTCACTGACACTGCTCACTAATGCATTACCCACCTCCCCTAGCACTGACCTCCTGTCTTACCTCTACATTACCTCCCCACTCACTGACACTGCCCAGCAATGCATTACCCACCTCCCCTAGTACTGACTTCCTGTCTTATCTCTATATTACCTCCCCACTCACTGACACTTCTCTGCAATGCATTACCTACCTCTCCTAGCACTGACTTCCTGTCTTATCTCTACATTACCTCCTAACTCACTGACACTGCTCTCTAATGTATTACCCACCTCCCCTAGCACTGACTTCCTGTCATATCTCTATATTACCTCCCCACTCACTGACACTGCTCACTAATGTATTACCCACCTCCCCTAGCACTGCCTTCCTGTCTTATCCCTACATTACCTCTGCACTAACTGACACTGCTCAGTAATGTATTACCCACCTCCCCTAGCACTGACTTCGTGTCTTATCCCTACATTACCTTTCCACTCACTGACACTGCTCAGCAATACATTACCCACCTCCCCTAGCACTGACTTCCTGTCTTATCCCTACATTACCTCCTAACTCACTGACACTGCTCAGTAATGTATTACCCACCTCCCCTAGCACTGACTCCCTGTCTAATCCCTACATTACCTCCCCACTCACTGACACTGCTCAGCAATACATTACCCGTCTCCCCTAACACTGACTTCCTGTCTTATCCCTACATTACCTCTCCCACTAACTGACACTGCTCAGTAATACATTACCCACCTCCCCTAGCAGTGACTTCCTGTCTTATCCCTACATTACCACTCCCACTTACTGACACTGCTCAGTAATACATTACCCACCTTTCCTAGCACTGACTTCCTGTCTTATCCCTATATTACCTCCTAACTCACTGACACTGCTCAGTAATACATTACCCACCTCCCCTAGCAGTGACGTCCTGTCTTATCCCTACATTACCACTCCCACTCACTGACACTGCTCAGTAATGCATTACCCA
Source organism: Rhinophrynus dorsalis (assembly GCA_037306005.1). Lineage (NCBI taxonomy): Eukaryota > Metazoa > Chordata > Amphibia > Anura > Rhinophrynidae > Rhinophrynus > Rhinophrynus dorsalis. The sequence goes on along the minus strand of CM074725.1, from coordinate 2,842,523 downwards.
CCTCCCCTAGCACTGACTTCCTGTCTTATCTCTACATTACCTCCACACTCACTGACACTGCTCAGCAATGCATTACCCACCTCCCCTAGCACTGACTTCCTGTCTTATCCCTACATTACCTCCCCACTCACTGACACTGCTCAGCAATGCATTACCCACCTCCCCTAGTACTGACTTCCTGTCTTATCCCTACATTACTTCCCCACTCACTGACACTGCTCAGCAATGCATTACCCACCTCCCCTAGCACTGACTTCATATCTTATCCCTACATTACCTCCCCACTCACTGACACTGCTCAGCAATGCATTACCCACCTCCCCTAGTACTGACTTCCTGTCTTATCCCTACATTACTTCCCCACTCACTGACACTGCTCAGCAATGCATTACCCACCTCCCCTAGCACTGACTTCATATCTTATCCCTACATTACCTATCCACACACACACACTCCCTGACACTTGGCCTGTATCTAGGATAGGTTCCTCTTAATATCACTCTAATATATATATATATATATCCATTTCCTATGGTCTGTTTGCTTCACTTTTCACTATTGTGGATATGTCCCACAGATGGGTAGAATGAGATGGGGGGTGCAGTATCACCTTTCATGCAATGAGATGGGGGTGCGGTATCACCTTTCATATAATGAGATGGGGGGTGCAGTACCAACTTTCATACAATGAGATGGGGGGGTTCAGTATCACCTTTCATACAATGAGATGGGGGGGTGCAGTATCACCTTTCATACAATGAGATTGGGGGTGCAGTATCACCTTTCATACAATGAGATTGGGGGGGTGCAGTATCACCTTTCATACAATGAGATTGGGGGTGCAGTATCACCTTTCATACAATGAGATGGGGGGTGCAGTATCACATTTCATACAATGAGATTGGGGGGGTGCAGTATCACCTTTCATACAATGAGATTGGGGGTGCAGTATCACCTTTCATACAATGAGATTGGGGGTGTGCAGTATAACCTTTCATACAATGATATGGGGGGTGCAGTATCACCTTTCATACAATGATATGGGGGGTGCAGTATCACCTTTCATACAATGAGATTGGGGGGGTGCAGTATCACCTTTCATACAATGAGATTGGGGGTGTGCAGTATCACCTTTCATACAATGAGATTGGGGGGTGCAGTATCACCTTTCATACAATGAGATGGGGGGTGCAGTACCACCTTTCATACAGTGAGATTGGGGGGGGTGCAGTATCACCTTTCATACAATGAGATGGGGGGGTGCAGTATCACCTTTCATACAATGAGATGGGGGGGTGCAGTATCACCTTTCATACACTGAGATTGGGGGGTGCAGTATCACCTTTCATGCAGTGAGATTGGGGGGTGCAGTATCACCTTTCATACAGTGAGATTGGGGGGGGGGTGCAGTATCACCTTTCATGCAGTGAGATTGGGGGGTGCAGTATCACCTTTCATGCAGTGAGATTGGGGGGTGCAGTATCACCTTTAATGCAGTGAGATTGGGGGGTGCAGTATCACCTTTCATACAATGAGATGGGGGGTGCAGTATCACCTTTCATGCAGTGAGATTGGGGGGGGGGGGTGCAGTATCTCCTTTCATATAATGAGATGGGGGTGCAGTATCACCTTTCATACAATAAGATTGGGGGGTGCAGTACCACCTTTCATACACTGAGATTGGGGGGTGCAGTATCACCTTTCATACAATGAGATTGGGGGGTGCAGTACCACCTTTCATACAATGAGATGGGGGGGTGCAGTACCACCTTTCATACAATGAGATTGGGGGTGCAGTATCACCTTTCATACAATAAGATTGGGGGGTGCAGTATCACCTTTCATACAATGAGATGGGGGGGTGCAGTACCACCTTTCATACAATGAGATTGGGGGGTGCAGTATCACCTTTCATACAGTGAGATGGGGGGTGCAATATCACCTTTCATACAATGAGATGGGGGGTGCAATATCACCTTTCATGCAGTGAGATTGGGGTGCGGTATCACATTTCATACAATGAGATTGGGGGTGCAGTATCACCTTTCATACAATGAGATGGGGGGTGCAGTATCACCTTACATACAATGAGATTGGGGGGGGTGCAGTATCACCTTTCATACAATGAGATTGGGGGTGCAGTACCACCTTTCATACAATGAGATGGGGGGGTGCAGTATCACCTTTCATACAATGAGATTGGGGGTGCAGTACCACCTTTCATACAATGAGATTGGGGGTGCAGTACCACGTTTCATACAATGAGATTGGGGGGTGCAGTATCACCTTTCATACAATGAGATTGGGGGGGGGGTGCAGTATCACCTTTCATACAATGAGATGGGGGGTGCAGTACCACGTTTCATACAATGAGATGGGGGGGTGCAGTATCACCTTTCATACAATGAGATTGGGGGGTGCAGTATCACCTTTCATACAATGAGATTGGGGGGGGGGTGCAGTATCACCTTTCATACAATGAGATTGGGGGGGCAGTATCACCTTTCATACAATGAGATTGCGGGGTGCAGTATCACCTTTCATACAGTGAGATTGGGGGGGGGGTGCAGTATCACCTTTCATACAATGAGATTGGGGGGGGCAGTATCACCTTTCATACAATGAGATTGGGGGGTGCAGTATCACCTTTCATACAGTGAGATTGGGGGAGGGTGCAGTATCACCTTTCATGCACTTGGAGGCCTCAGAGTCGTCCTTATTCTTCTCATCGGATTCATCACAGTCCACTATCATGGTGTACGTCTTCTGACACGTGTCCAGGCCAGGAGCACAGCGCTGGGTCCCCGACTTCACCGTACAGTTTATTACTGAGTTACAGACATAACACTCCAAACCTGGGGGGAAAAGGAGTCAATGGTCAGTAGTACAAAATGGCGGAGATGGGAATGAGAGAGCAAGAGGGCACACTGAGGGTATGGACACAGCGCTGGAACCCTGGGCAAGATGTCTTCACAGTAGGGGGGTAACTGGAGATATGAATGTGCCATAAAGACTTTCTAGGAGAGGCTAGTACTGAATATGGGGTAACGGTGAGGTAGGAATATACCAGGGTAAGTGGGCATTGGAAGGGCACAGACTGTATACCTGGCACAACCCAGCAGGTGAGGTTAGTACAGTGATACTGGGTCCATGTTATCTCTAGTTGTGCCCAGTAGGGAGGCAGTGACAAGGCGGAGGATTGTCCCTGGTCAGACCTCGTGTCACTGGTCTTTGGTTACAGTCTGAAAGTGAGTCTCCATCCCAACTCAGGTAAGTCAGGAGTGTCTAGTTCTCTGGGCTAAGATTAGGGTTTAGAGGTCCGCAGGGGCCGCCATGTCATATGGTACACCGGAGCCCATCCCCAGTTTCTGGTTTTATAAAAGAGAAAAAAGAAAAACCAGGGGCCGCCGTAGAGCCTGATCACTGAGAACAACAATTCAGTGCAAATATAAAAACTGAACTACTCCCGCTTAGTGAATACCGTGTGATTAACATGTTATAGACATGAACATACAGAGATGATATTACCGCCTCTGTCTGATACTCCTCCAGGTCTCTTCTCCTCCAATACACAATAATCCAACAGCAAGCAAGCTCATATATGTCTCTAAATCTTCTGTATTAAAAACAATTAAAAAAACCACTACGTAATTATTACGCGTTTCGCAGATAACAACCTGCTTTCTCAGAGAAAGTGGTATTCAGTACAAAATACACAGAAAATAAAACATGCCTGCCTGCCGGAAATGTGAAAAGGGGGTCTTGTTCTCGGTGATCAGGCACTATTGGCGCCCCTGTTTTTTGTCTTTTTTATATGTTTTGTCGAGTGGAGCATGGAGATCAGCCGGTATCCTAATCCTGTATGTACAGGACCTGTATAGGGGGCAGTATACCGTCCTCCAGTTTGTTATCTGGTACATACATATGTACAGGAGCTGTATAGGGGGCAGTATACCGTCCTCCAGTTTGTTATCTGGTACATACATATGTACAGGAGGATATATAGGGGGGCAGTATACCGTCCTCCAGTTTGTTATCTGGTACATACATATGTACAGGAGGACATATAGGGAGGCAGTATACCGTCCTCCAGTTTGTTATCTGGTACATACATATGTACAGGAGTATATATAGGGGGCAGTATACCGTCCCCCAGTTTGTTATCTGATACATACATATGTACAGGAGTATATATAGGGGGCAGTATACCGTCCCCCAGTTTGTTATCTGGTACATACATATGTACAGGAGGATATATAGGGGGCAGTATACCGTCCTCCAGTTTGTTATCTGGTACATACATATGTACAGGAGGATATATAGGGGGGCAGTATACCGTCCCCCAGTTTGTTATCTGGTACATACATATGTACAGGAGGATATATAGGGGGGCAGTATACCGTCCTCCAGTTTGTTATCTGGTACATACATATGTACAGGAGGATATATAGGGGGCAGTATACCGTTCCCCAGTTTGTTATCTGGTACATACATATGTACAGGAGGATATATAGGGGGGCAGTATACCGTCCCCCAGTTTGTTATCTGGTACATAAATATGTACAGGATGATATATAGGGGGACAGTATACCGTCCTCCAGTTTGTTATCTGGTACATACATATGTACAGGATGATATATAGGGGGACAGTATACCGTCCCCCAGTTTGTTATCTGGTACATACATATGTACAGGAGTATATATAGGGGGCAGTATACCGTCCTCCAGTTTGTTATCTGGTACGTACATATGTACAGGAGGATATATAGGGGGCAGTATACCGTCCCCCAGTTTGTCATCTGGTACGTACATATGTACAGGAGGATATATAGGGGGCAGTATACCGTCCCCCAGTTTGTTATCTGGTACATACATATGTACAGGAGTATATATAGGGGGCAGTATACCGACCTCCAGTTTGTTATCTGGTACATACATATGTACAGGAGGATATATAGGGGGCAGTATACCGTCCTCCAGTTTGTTATCTGGTACATACATATGTACAGGAGGATATATAGGGGGGCAGTATACCGTCCTCCAGTTTGTTATCTGGTACATATATATGTACAGGAGGATATATAGGGGGGCAGTATACCGTCCCCCAGTTTGTCATCTGGTTCATACATATGTACAGGAGGATATATAGGGGGCAGTATACCGTCCTCCAGTTTGTTATCTGGCACATACATATGTACAGGAGGATATATAGGGGGGCAGTATACCGTCCTCCAGTTTGTTATCTGGTACATACATATGTACAGGAGGATATATAGGGGGGCAGTATACCGTCCCCCGGTTTGTTATCTGGTACATACATATGTACAGGAGGATATATAGGGGGGAAGTATACTGTCCCCCGGTTTGTTATCTGGTACATACATATGTACAGGAGGATATATAGGGGCAGTATACCGCCCTCCAGTTTGTTATCTGGTACATACATATGTACAGGAGGATATATAGGGTGACAGTATACCGTCCCCCAGTTTGTTATCAGGTACGTACATATGTACAGGAGGATATATAGGGGGGCAGTATACCGTCCTCCAGTTTGTTATCTGGTACATACATACGTACAGGAGGATATATAGGGGGGCAGTATACCGTCCCCCAGTTTGTTATCTGATACATACATATGTACAGGAGGATATATAGGGGGGCAGTATACCGTCCCCCAGTTTGTTATCTGGTACATACATATGTACAGGAGATGTATAGGGGGCAGTATACCGTCCCCCAGTTTGTTATCTGGTACATACATATCTACAGGAGGATATATAGGGGGCAGTATTCCGTCCCCCAGTTTGTTATCTGGTTCATACATATGTACAGGAGGATATATAGGGGGGCAGTATACCGTCCCCCAGTTTGTTATCTGGTACATACATATGTACAGGAGCTGTATAGGGGGCAGTATACTGTCCTCCAGTTTGTTATCTGGTACATACATATGTACAGGAGGATATATAGGGGGCAGTATACCGTCCCCCAGTTTGTTATCTGGTACATACATATGTACAGGAGCTGTATAGGGGGCAGTATACCGTCCCCCAGTTTGTTATCTGGTACATACATATGTACAGGAGGATATATAGGGGGGCAGTATACCGTCCTCCAGTTTGTTATCTGGTACATACATATGTACAGGAGGTTATATAGGGGGCAGTATACCGTCCTCCAGTTTGTTATCTGGTACATATATATGTACAGGAGGATATATAGGGGGGCAGTATACCGTCCCCCAGTTTGTTATCTGGTACATACATATGTACAGGAGGATATATAGGGGGCAGTATACCGTCCTCCAGTTTGTTATCTGGTACATATATATGTACAGGAGGATATATAGAGGGCAGTATACCGTCCTCCAGTTTGTTATCTGGTACATACATATGTACAGGAGGATATATAGGGGGGCAGTATACCGTCCCCCAGTTTGTCATCTGGTACATACATATGTACAGGAGGATATATAGGGGGCAGTATACCGTCCCCCAGTTTGTTATCTGGTACATACATATGTACAGGATGATATATAGGGGGGCAGTATACCGTCCTCCAGTTTGTTATCTGGTACATACATATGTACAGGAGATGTATAGGGGGCAGTATACCGTCCCCCAGTTTGTTATCTGGTACATACATATTTACAGGAGGATATATAGGGGGCAGTATACCGCCCTCCAGTTTGTTATCTGGTACATACATATGTACAGGAGCTGTATAGGGGGCAGTATACCATCCTCCAGTTTGTTATCTGGTACATACATATGTACAGGAGGATATATAGGGGGCAGTATACTGTCCTCCAGGTTGTTATCTGGTACATACATATGTACAGGAGGATATATAGGGGGCAGTATACCGTCCCCCAGTTTGTTATCTGGTACATACATATGTACAGGAGGATATATAGGGGGCAGTATACCGTCCTCCAGTTTGTTATCTGGTACATACATATGTACAGGAGCTGTATAGGGGGCAGTATACCGTCCTGCAGTTTGTTATCTGGTACATACATATGTACAGGAGGATATATAGGGGGCAGTATACCGTCCTCCAGTTTGTTATCTGGTACATACATATGTACAGGAGGATATATAGGGGGCAGTATACCGTCCCCCAGTTTGTTATCTGGTACATACATATGTACAGGAGGTTATATAGGGGGCAGTATACTGTCCTCCAGGTTGTTATCTGGTACATACATATGTACAGGAGGATATATAGGGGGCAGTATACCGTCCTGCAGTTTGTTATCTGGTACATACATATGTACAGGAGTATATATAGGGGGGCAGTATACCGTCCCCCAGCTTGTTATCTGGTACATACATATGTACAGGAGGATATATAGGGGGGCAGTATACCGTCCCCCAGTTTGTTATCTGGTACATACATATGTACAGGAGGATATATAGGGGGGCAGTATACCGTCCTCCAGTTTGTTATCTGGTACATACATATGTACAGGAGGATATATAGGGGGCAGTATACTGTCCTCCAGGTTGTTATCTGGTACATACATATGTACAGGAGGATATATAGGGGGGCAGTATACCGTCCCCCAGTTTGTTATCTGGTACATACATATGTACAGGAGGATATATAGGGGGGCAGTATACCGTCCCCCAGTTTGTTATCTGGTACATACTTATGTACAGGAGGATATATAGGGGGCAGTATACCGTCCTCCAGTTTGTTATCTGGTACATACATATGTACAGGAGGATATATAGGGGGCAGTATACCGTCCCCCAGTTTGTTATCTGGTACATACATATGTACAGGAGCTGTATAGGGGGCAGTATACCGTCCTCCAGTTTGTTATCTGGTACATACATATGTACAGGAGGATATATAGGGGTCAGTATACCGTCCTCCAGGTTGTTATCTGGTACATATATATGTACAGGAGGATATATAGGGGGGCAGTATACCGTCCTCCAGTTTGTTATCTGGTACATACATATGTACAGGAGCTGTATAGGGGGCAGTATACCGTCCTCCAGTTTGTTATCTGGTACGTACATATGTACAGGAGGATATATAGGGGGGTAGTATACCGTCCTCCAGGTTCTTATCTGGTACATACATATATACAGGAGGATATATAGGGGGGCAGTATACCGTCCCCCAGTTTGTTATCTGTTACATACATATGTACAGGATGATATATAGGGGGGCAGTATACCGTCCCCCAGTTTGTTATCTGGTACATACATATGTACAGGAGGATATATAGGGGGGCAGTATACCGTCCTCCAGTTTGTTATCTGGTACATACATATGTACAGGAGGATATATAGGGGGGCAGTATACCGTCCTCCAGTTTGTTATCTGGTACATATATATGTACAGGAGGATATATAGGGGGGCAGTATACCGTCCCCCAGTTTGTTATCTGGTACATACATATGTACAGGAGGATATATAGGGGGGCAGTATACCGTCCCCCAGTTTGTTATCTGGTACATACATATGTACAGGAGGATATATAGGGGGCAGTATACCGTCCTCCAGTTTGTTATCTGGTACATACATATGTACAGGAGGATATATAGGGGGCAGTATACCGTCCCCCAGTTTGTTATCTGGTACATACATATGTACAGGAGCTGTATAGGGGGCAGTATACCGTCCTCCAGTTTGTTATCTGGTACATACATATGTACAGGAGGATATATAGGGGTCAGTATACCGTCCTCCAGGTTGTTATCTGGTACATATATATGTACAGGAGGATATATAGGGGGGCAGTATACCGTCCTCCAGTTTGTTATCTGGTACATACATATGTACAGGAGCTGTATAGGGGGCAGTATACCGTCCTCCAGTTTGTTATCTGGTACGTACATATGTACAGGAGGATATATAGGGGGGTAGTATACCGTCCTCCAGGTTGTTATCTGGTACATACATATATACAGGAGGATATATAGGGGGGCAGTATACCGTCCCCCAGTTTGTTATCTGTTACATACATATGTACAGGATGATATATAGGGGGGCAGTATACCGTCCCCCAGTTTGTTATCTGGTACATACATATGTACAGGAGAATATATAGGGGGGCAGTATACCGTCCTCCAGTTTGTTATCTGGTACATACATATGTACAGGAGGATATATAGGGGGGCAGTATACCGTCCTCCAGTTTGTTATCTGGTACATATATATGTACAGGAGGATATATAGGGGGGCAGTATACCGTCCCCCAGTTTGTTATCTGGTTCATACATATGTACAAGAGCTGTATAGGGGGCAGTATACCGTCCCCCAGTTTGTTATCTGGTACATACATATGTACAGGAGGATATATAGGGGGGTAGTATACCGTCCCCCAGTTTGTTATCTGGTACGTACATATGTACAGGAGGATATATAGGGGGGCAGTATACCGTCCCCCAGTTTGTTATCTGGTACATACATATGTACAGGAGCTGTATAGGGGGCAGTATACCGTCCCCCAGTTTGTTATCTGGTACATACATATGTACAGGAGGATATATAGGGGGGCTGTATACCATCCCCCAGTTTGTTATCTGGTACATACATATGTACAGGATGATATATAGGGGGGCAGTATACCGTCCCCCAGTTTGTTATCTGGTACATACATATGTACAGGAGGATATATAGGGGGCAGTATACCGTCCCCCAGTTTGTTATCTGGTACATACATATGTACAGGAGGATATATAGGGGGCAGTATACCGTCCCCCAGTTTGTTATCTGGTACATACATATGTACAGGAGGATATATAGGGGGCAGTATACCGTCCCCCAGTTTGTTATCTGGTACATACATATGTACAGGAGGATATATAGGGGGCAGTATACCGTCCTCCAGTTTGTTATCTGGTACATACATATGTACAGGAGGATATATAGGGGGGCAGTATACCGTCCCCCAGTTTGTTATCTGGTACATACATATGTACAGGAGGATATATAGGGGGCAGTATACCGTCCTCCAGTTTGTTATCTGGTACATACATATGTACAGGAGGATATATAGGGGGGCAGTATACCGTCCCCCAGTTTGTTATCTGGTACGTACATATGTACAGGAGGATATATAGGGGGGCAGTATACCGTCCCCCAGTTTGTTATCTGGTACATACATATGTACAGGAGCTGTATAGGGGGCAGTATACCGTCCTCCAGTTTGTTATCTGGTACGTACATATGTACAGGAGGATATATAGGGGGGTAGTATACCGTCCCCCAGTTTGTTATCTGGTACATACATATGTACAGGAGGATATATAGGGGGGCAGTATACCGTCCCCCAGTTTGTTATCTGGTAAGTACATATGTACAGGAGGATATATAGGGGGGCAGTATACCGTCCCCCAGTTTGTTATCTGGTACATACATATGTACAGGAGCTGTATAGGGGGCAGTATACCGTCCCCCAGTTTGTTATCTGGTACATACATATGTACAGGAGGATATATAGGGGGCAGTATACCGTCCCCCAGTTTGTTATCTGGTACATACATATGTACAGGAGGATATATAGGGGGCAGTATACTGTCCTCCAGTTTGTTATCTGGTACATACATATGTATAGGAGGATATATAGGGGGGCAGTATACCGTCCTCCAGTTTGTTATCTGGTACATACATATGTACAGGAGGATATATAGGGGGGCAGTATACCGTCCCCCAGTTTGTTATCTGGTTCATACATATGTACAGGAGCTGTATAGGGGGCAGTATACCGTCCTCCAGTTTGTTATCTGGTACATACATATGTACAGGAGCTGTATAGGGGGGGCAGTATACCGTCCCCCAGTTTGTTATCTGGTACATACATATGTACAGGAGGATATATAGGGGGGCAGTATACCGTCCCCCAGTTTGTTATCTGGTACATACATATGTACAGGAGGATATATAGGGGGCAGTATACCGTCCCCCAGTTTGTTATCTGGTACATACATATGTACAGGAGGATATATAGGGGGGCAGTATACCATCCCCCAGTTTGTTATCTGGTACATACATATGTACAGGATGATATATAGGGGGGCAGTATACCGTCCCCCAGTTTGTTATCTGGTACATACATATCTACAGGAGGATATATAGGGGGGCAGTATACCATCCTCCAGGTTGTTATCTGGTACATACATATGTACAGGAGGATAAATAGGGGGGCAGTATACCGTCCCCCAGTTTGTTATCTGGTACATACATATGTACAGGAGGATATATAGGGGGGCAGTATACCGTCCCCCAGTTTGTTATCTGGTATATACATATGTACAGGAGGATATATAGGGGGCAGTATACCGTCCCCCAGTTTGTCATCTGGTTCATACATATGTACTGGAGCTGTATAGGGGGCAGTATACCGTCCCCCAGTTTGTTATCTGGTACATACATATGTACAGGAGGATATATAGGGGGGCAGTATACCGTCCCCCAGTTTGTCATCTGGTACGTACATATGTACAGGAGGATATATAGGGGGGCAGTATACCGTCCCCCAGTTTGTTATGTGGTACATACATATGTACAGGAGGATATATAGGGGGGCAGTATACCGTCCTCCAGTTTGTTATCTGGTACATATATATGTACAGGAGGATATATAGGGGGTAGTATACCGTCCCCCAGTTTGTTATCTGGTACATACATATGTACAGGAGCTGTATAGGGGGCAGTATACCATCCTCCAGGTTGTTATCTGGTACATACATATGTACAGGAGGATATATAGGGGGGCAGTATACCGTCCCCCAGGTTGTTATCTGGTACATACATATGTACAGGAGGATATATAGGGGGCAGTATACCATCCTCCAGCTTGTTATCTGGTACATACATATGTACAGGAGGATATATAGGGGGGCAGTATACCGTCCCCCAGTTTGTTATCTGGTACATACATATGTACAGGAGGATATATAGGGGGGCAGTATACCGTCCCCCAGTTTGTTATCTGGTACATACATATGTACAGGAGGATATATAGGGGGGCAGTATACCGTCCCCCAGTTTGTTATCTGGTACATATATATGAACAGGAGGATATATAGGGGGGCAGTATACCGTCCCCCAGTTTGTTATCTGGTACATACATATGTACAGGAGGATATATAGGGGGCAGTATACCGTCCCCCAGTTTGTTATCTGGTACATATATATGTACAGGAGGATATATAGGGGGGCAGTATACCGTCCCCCAGTTTGTTATCTGGTACATACATATGTACAGGAGGATATATAGGGGGGTAGTATACCGTCCCCCAGTTTGTTATCTGGTACATACATATGTACAGGAGGATATATAGGGGGGTAGTATACCGTCCTCCAGTTTGTTTTCTGGTTCATACATATGTACAGGAGCTGTATAGGGGGCAGTATACCGTCCTCCAGTTTGTTATCTGGTACATATATATGTACAGGAGGATATATAGGGGGCAGTATATCGTCCCCCAGTTTGTTATCTGATACATACATATGTACAGGAGGATATATAGGGGGGCAGTATACCGTCCCCCAGTTTGTTATCTGGTACATACATATGTACAGGAGGATATATAGGGGGCAGTATACCATCCTCCAGCTTGTTATCTGGTACATACATATGTACAGGAGGATATATAGGGGGGCAGTATACCGTCCCCCAGTTTGTTATCTGGTACATACATATGTACAGGAGGATATATAGGGGGGCAGTATACCGTCCCCCAGTTTGTTATCTGGTACATACATATGTACAGGAGGATATATAGGGGGGCAGTATACCGTCCCCCAGTTTGTTATCTGGTACATACATATGTACAGGAGGATATATAGGGGGCAGTATACCGTCCCCCAGTTTGTTATCTGGTACATACATATGTACAGGAGGATATATAGGGGGGCAGTATACCATCCCCCAGTTTGTTATCTGGTACATACATATGTACAGGATGATATATAGGGGGGCAGTATACCGTCCCCCAGTTTGTTATCTGGTACATACATATCTACAGGAGGATATATAGGGGGGCAGTATACCATCCTCCAGGTTGTTATCTGGTACATACATATGTACAGGAGGATAAATAAGGGGGCAGTATACCGTCCCCCAGTTTGTTATCTGGTACATACATATGTACAGGAGGATATATAGGGGGGCAGTATACCGTCCCCCAGTTTGTTATCTGGTATATACATATGTACAGGAGGATATATAGGGGGCAGTATACCGTCCCCCAGTTTGTCATCTGGTTCATACATATGTACTGGAGCTGTATAGGGGGCAGTATACCGTCCCCCAGTTTGTTATCTGGTACATACATATGTACAGGAGGATATATAGGGGGGCAGTATACCGTCCCCCAGTTTGTTATCTGGTACATACATATGTACAGGAGGATATATAGGGGGGTAGTATACCGTCCCCCAGTTTGTTATCTGGTACATATATATGTACAGGAGGATATATAGGGGGCAGTATACCGTCCCCCAGTTTGTCATCTGGTACGTACATATGTACAGGAGGATATATAGGGGGGCAGTATACCGTCCCCCAGTTTGTTATGTGGTACATACATATGTACAGGAGGATATATAGGGGGGCAGTATACCGTCCTCCAGTTTGTTATCTGGTACATATATATGTACAGGAGGATATATAGGGGGTAGTATACCGTCCCCCAGTTTGTTATCTGGTACATACATATGTACAGGAGCTGTATAGGGGACAGTATACCATCCTCCAGGTTGTTATCTGGTACATACATATGTACAGGAGGATATATAGGGGGGCAGTATACCGTTCCCCAGGTTGTTATCTGGTACATACATATGTACAGGAGGATATATAGGGGGCAGTATACCATCCTCCAGCTTGTTATCTGGTACATACATATGTACAGGAGGATATATAGGGGGGCAGTATACCGTCCCCCAGTTTGTTATCTGGTACATACATATGTACAGGAGGATATATAGGGGGGCAGTATACCGTCCCCCAGTTTGTTATCTGGTACATACATATGTACAGGAGGATATATAGGGGGGCAGTATACCGTCCCCCAGTTTGTTATCTGGTACATATATATGAACAGGAGGATATATAGGGGGGCAGTATACCGTCCCCCAGTTTGTTATCTGGTACATACATATGTACAGGAGGATATATAGGGGGCAGTATACCGTCCCCCAGTTTGTTATCTGGTACATATATATGTACAGGAGGATATATAGGGGGGCAGTATACCGTCCCCCAGTTTGTTATCTGGTACATACATATGTACAGGAGGATATATAGGGGGGCAGTATACCGTCCTCCAGTTTGTTATCTGGTACATATATATGTACAGGAGGATATATAGGGGGTAGTATACCGTCCCCCAGTTTGTTATCTGGTACATACATATGTACAGGAGCTGTATAGGGGACAGTATACCATCCTCCAGGTTGTTATCTGGTACATACATATGTACAGGAGGATATATAGGGGGGCAGTATACCGTTCCCCAGGTTGTTATCTGGTACATACATATGTACAGGAGGATATATAGGGGGCAGTATACCATCCTCCAGCTTGTTATCTGGTACATACATATGTACAGGAGGATATATAGGGGGGCAGTATACCGTCCCCCAGTTTGTTATCTGGTACATACATATGTACAGGAGGATATATAGGGGGGCAGTATACCGTCCCCCAGTTTGTTATCTGGTACATACATATGTACAGGAGGATATATAGGGGGGCAGTATACCGTCCCCCAGTTTGTTATCTGGTACATATATATGAACAGGAGGATATATAGGGGGGCAGTATACCGTCCCCCAGTTTGTTATCTGGTACATACATATGTACAGGAGGATATATAGGGGGCAGTATACCGTCCCCCAGTTTGTTATCTGGTACATATATATGTACAGGAGGATATATAGGGGGGCAGTATACCGTCCCCCAGTTTGTTATCTGGTACATACATATGTACAGGAGGATATATAGGGGGGTAGTATACCGTCCCCCAGTTTGTTATCTGGTACATACATATGTACAGGAGGATATATAGGGGGGTAGTATACCGTCCTCCAGTTTGTTTTCTGGTTCATACATATGTACAGGCGCTGTATAGGGGGCAGTATACCGTCCTCCAGTTTGTTATCTGGTACATACATATGTACAGGAGGATATATAGGGGGCAGTATATCGTCCCCCAGTTTGTTATCTGATACATACATATGTACAGGAGGATATATAGGGGGGCAGTATACCGTCCCCCAGTTTGTTATCTGGTACATACATATGTACAGGAGGATATATAGGGGGCAGTATACCATCCTCCAGCTTGTTATCTGGTACATACATATGTACAGGAGGATATATAGGGGGGCAGTATACCGTCCCCCAGTTTGTTATCTGGTACATACATATGTACAGGAGGATATATAGGGGGGCAGTATACCGTCCCCCAGTTTGTTATCTGGTACATATATATGTACAGGAGGATATATAGGGGGGCAGTATACCGTCCCCCAGTTTGTTATCTGGTACATACATATGTACAGGAGGATATATAGGGGGGCAGTATACCGTCCCCCAGTTTGTTATCTGGTACATATATATGTACAGGAGGATATATAGGGGGGCAGTATACCGTCCCCCAGTTTGTTATCTGGTACATACATATGTACAGGAGGATATATAGGGGGGCAGTATACCGTCCCCCAGTTTGTTATCTGGTACATACATATGTACAGGAGGATATATAGGGGGGCAGTATACCGTCCCCCAGTTAGTTATCTGGTACATACATATGTACAGGAGGATATATAGGGGCAGTATACCGTCCCCCAGTTTGTTATCTGGTACATACATATGTACAGGAGGATATATAGGGGGGCAGTATACCGTCCCCCAGTTTGTTATCTGGTACATACATATGTACAGGAGGATATATAGGGGGGCAGTATACCGTCCCCAGTTTGTTATCTGGTACATACATATGTACAGGAGGATATATAGGGGGGCAGTATACCGTCCCCCAGTTTGTTATCTGGTACATATATATGTACAGGAGGATATATAGGGGGGCAGTATACCGTCCCCAGTTTGTTATCTGGTACATACATATGTACAGGAGGATATATAGGGGGGTAGTATACCGTCCCCCAGTTTGTTATCTGGTACATACATATGTACAGGAGGATATATAGGGGGGCAGTATACCGTCCCCCAGTTTGTTATCTGGTACATACATATGTACAGGAGGATATATAGGGGGCAGTATACCGTCCCCCAGTTTGTTATCTGGTACATACATATGTACAGGAGGATATATAGGGGGGCAGTATACCGTCCCCCAGTTTGTTATCTGGTACATACATATGTACAGGAGGATATATAGGGGGGCAGTATACCGTCCCCCAGTTTGTTATCTGGTACATACATATGTACAGGAGGATATATAGGGGGGTAGTATACCGTCCCCCAGTTTGTTATCTGGTACATATATATGTACAGGAGGATATATAGGGGGCAGTATACCGTCCCCCAGTTTGTTATCTGGTACATACATATGTACAGGAGGATATATAGGGGGCAGTATACCGTCCCCCAGTTTGTTATCTGGTACATACATATGTACAGGAGGATATATAGGGGGGCAGTATACCGTCCCCCAGTTTGTTATCTGGTTCATGTACAGTGAGGACCAGTCTTATGGGGGTGCTGAGTCTATAAACAGAGGATATTGCACAAGAGCCACCTTCTCTTTTTTGTCTTTTCCTTAATTTTCTAATTCCTCCAACTTCCACTCCCAGTCTCCTCCTCTTTTCCCTGCAGTCAGGGTACCAGTAAGCGCATGGTGCTCTGTGGGGATTACAGGCTCACGTCTCACTTTAATGTTTCCCCTGTGGAGTCCAGCACAGGACTGCAGTCCACTTCCCAACATCTCCTGTTCATAGTCCCTGTAAGGGACTGAGGGAAAATACACAGAGCTGTGGAGAGAGAACAAAATCCCCACTGGAACTGCCTGTGATTGGGTGTTTATGTCATGCGCTGGGCTGTGATTGGGCAGCTGCACTCTGAATAAGTAAAAACAACTAGATTGGGGGATGAGCCTCCTCTATCAGATCCCTGTTCTTCTCATAGAAGCACCACCAAGCCACCCCCAGGAATGACAGTATGCAGGTGGGTAGAGTGCAAAGACAACAAGGTGGAAGACACACAGGGCGCCCAGGAGTGGAAAACCACAGCTATATAAAATATATAAAAGATAGTGGCTAATCACAAGTATGATGGTTAGAGACAACTCTGACAACCCATCAGGTGGAGGGTATAACTGTCTCCACTCAGGTAACTTCAGACGTCACTGCATGGCTTTCTCCAGAGGTTCTCCTCAATAAACCTGAGATCTCTCTCCAAAATCAACAATGCTTGGTAAATGACAGCTGTCAGAAGAAAAACTAAATCAATAAAAAACGAATAATAAAAAAATAGAAACATTTTAATTCAAATTTTTCTATTTATTTTTTATTGATTCAATCTTTCTTCTAACAACAGTTATTTACCAACCATTGTTGATTTTGGAGAGAGATCTCAGGTTTATTTAGAGAACTGAAGAGGACCTTTGTAGAAAGCCTTGCAGTGACGTGTAGTCAGGGGAACCGTTCTGATCTCCCTGTAGTCAGAGGAACGTTCTGATCTCCCTGTAGTCAGGGGAACCGTTCTGATCTCCCTGTAGTCAGGGGAACGTTCTGATCTCCCTGTAGTCAGGGGAACGTTCTGATCTCCCTGTAGTCGGGGGAACGTTCTGATCTTCCTGTAGTCAGAGGAACGTTCTGATCTCCCTCTAGTCAGGGAACCGTTCTGATCTCCCTGTAGTCAGGGGAACGTTCTGATCTTCCTGTAGTCGGGGGAACGTTCTGATCTCCCTGTAGTCAGGGGAACGTTCTGATCTCCCTGTAGTCAGAGGAACGTTCTGACCTCCCTGTAGTCAGGGGAACGTTCTGATCTCCCTGTAGTCAGGGGAACGTTCTGATCTCCCTGTAGTCAGGGGAACGTTCTGATCTCCCTGTAGTCAGGGGAACGTTCTGATCTCCCTGTAGTCGGGGGAACGTTCTTATCTCCCTGTAGTCAGGGGAACGTTCTGATCTCCCTGTAGTCAGAGGAACGTTCTTATCTCCCTGTAGTCGGGGGAACGTTCTGATCTCCCTGTAGTCAGAGGAACGTTCTTATCTCCCTGTAGTCGGGGGAACGTTCTTATCTCCCTGTAGTCAGGGGAACGTTCTGATCTCCCTGTAGTCAGAGGAACGTTCTGATCTCCCTGTAGTCGGGGGAACGTTCTTATCTCCCTGTAGTCAGGGGAACGTTCTTATCTCCCTGTAGTCAGGGGAACGTTCTGATCTCCCTGTAGTCAGAGGAACGTTCTGACCTCCCTGTAGTCAGGGGAACGTTCTGATCTCCCTGTAGTCAGGGGAACGTTCTGATCTCCCTGTAGTCAGGGGAACGTTCTGATCACCCTGTAGTCAGGGGAACGTTCTGATCTCCCTGTAGTCAGAGGAACGTTCTGATCTCCCTGTAGTCAGGGGAACGTTCTGATCTCCCTGTAGTCAGAGGAACGTTCTGATCTCCCTGTAGTCAGGGGAACGTTCTGATCTCCCTGTAGTCAGGGGAACGTTCTGATCTCCCTGTAGTCAGGGGAACGTTCTGATCTCCCTGTAGTCAGGGGAACGTTCTGATCTCCCTGTAGTCGGGGGAACGTTCTGATCTCCCTGTAGTAAGGGGAACGTTCTGATCTCCCTGTAGTCAGGGGAACGTTCTGATCTCTCTGTAGTCAGGGGAACCGTTCTGATCTCCCTGTAGTCAGGGGAACGTTCTGATCTCCCTGTAGTCAGAGGAACGTTCTGATCTCCCTGTAGTCAGGGGAATGTTCTGATCTCCCTGTAGTCAGGGGAACCGTTCTGATCTCCCTGTAGTCAGGGGAACGTTCTGATCTCCCTGTAGTCAGGGGAACGTTCTGATCTCCCTGTAGTCAGGGGAACGTTCTGATCTCCCTGTAGTCGGGGGAACGTTCTGATCTCCCTGTAGTCAGGGGAATGTTCTGATCTCCCTGTAGTCAGGGGAACGTTCTGATCTCCCTGTAGTCAGGGGAACGTTCTGATCTCCCTGTAGTCAGGGGAATGTTCTGATCTCCCTGTAGTCAGGGGAACGTTCTGATCTCCCTGTAGTCAGGGGAACGTTCTGATCTCCCTGTAGTCAGGGGAACGTTCTGATCTCCCTGTAGTCAGGGGAACGTTCTGATCTCCCTGTAGTCAGGGGAACGTTCTGATCTCCCTGTAGTCAGGGGAACCGTTCTGATCTCCCTGTAGTCAGGGGAACGTTCTGATCTCCCTGTAGTCAGGGGAACGTTCTGATCTCCCTGTAGTCAGGGGAACGTTCTGATCTCCCTGTAGTCAGGGGAACGTTCTGATCTCCCTGTAGTCAGGGGAACCGTTCTGATCTCCCTGTAGTCAGGGGAACGTTCTGATCTCCCTGTAGTCAGGGGAACGTTCTGATCTTCCTGTAGTCAGGGGAACCGTTCTGATCTCCCTGTAGTCAGGGGAACCGTTCTGATCTCCCTGTAGTCAGGGGAACTGTTCTGATCTCCCTGTAGTCAGGGGAACGTTCTGATCTCCCTGTAGTCAGGGGAACTGTTTTGATCTCCCTGTAGTCAGGGGAACGTTCTGATCCCCCTGTAGTCAGGGGAACCGTTCTGATCTTCCTGTAGTCAGAGGAACGTTCTGATCTCCCTGTAGTCAGGGGAACGTTCTTATCTCCCTGTAGTCAGGGGAACGTTCTGATCTCCCTGTAGTCGGGGGAACGTTCTGATCTCCCTGTAGTCAGGGGAACGTTCTGATCTCTATGTAGTCAGGGGAACGTTCTGATCTCCCTGTAGTCAGGGGAACCGTTCTGATCTCCCTGTAGTCAGGGGAACGTTCTGATCTCTCTGTAGTCAGGGGAACGTTCTTATCTCCCTGTAGTCAGGGGAACGTTCTGATCTCCCTGTAGTCGGGGGAACGTTCTGATCTCCCTGTAGTCAGGGGAACGTTCTGATCTCTCTGTAGTCAGGGGAACGTTCTGATCTCCCTGTAGTCAGGGGAACCGTTCTGATCTCCCTGTAGTCAGGGGAACGTTCTGATCTCCCTGTAGTCAGGGGAACGTTCTGATCTCCCTGTAGTCAGGGGAACGTTCTGATCTCCCTGTAGTCAGGGGAACGTTCTGATCTCTCTGTAGTCAGGGGAACGTTCTGATCTCCCTGTAGTCAGGGGAACGTTCTGATCTCCCTGTAGTCAGGGGAACGTTCTGATCTCCCTGTAGTCAGGGGAACGTTCAGATCTCCCTGTAGTCAGGGGAACGTTCTGATCTCCCTGTAGTCAGGGGAACGTTCTGATCTCCCTGTAGTCAGGGGAACCGTTCTGATCTCCCTGTAGTCAGGGGAACGTTCTGATCTCCCTGTAGTCAGGGGAACGTTCTGATCTCCCTGTAGTCAGGGGAACGTTCTGATCTCCCTGTAGTCAGGGGAATGTTCTGATCTCCCTGTAGTCAGGGGAACGTTCTGATCTCCCTGTAGTCAGGGGAACCGTTCTGATCTCCCTGTAGTCAGGGGAACTGTTCTGATCTCCCTGTAGTCAGGGGAACGTTCTGATCTCCCTGTAGTCAGGGGAACGTTCTGATCCCCCTGTAGTCAGGGGAATGTTCTGATCTCCCTGTAGTCAGGTGAATGTTCTGATCTGCCTGTAGTCAGGGGAACCGTTCTGATCCCCCTGTAGTCAGGGGAAAGTTCTGATCTCTCTGTAGTCAGGGGAACCGTTCTGATCTCCCTGTAGTCAGGGGAACCGTTCTGATCTCCCTGTAGTCAGGGGAACCGTTCTGATCTTCCTGTAGTCAGGGGAACGTTCTGATCTCCCTGTAGTCAGGGGAACGTTCTGATCTCCCTGTAGTCAGGGGAAAGTTCTGATCTTCCTGTAGTCAGGGGAACGTTCTGATCTCCCTGTAGTCAGGGGAACGTTCTGATCTCCCTGTAGTCAGGGGAACGTTCTGATCTCCCTGTAGTCAGGGGAACCGTTCTGATCTCTCTGTAGTCAGGGGAAAGTTCTGATCTTCCTGTAGTCAGGGGAACCGTTCTGATCTGCCTGTAGTCAGGGGAAAGTTCTGATCTCCCTGTAGTCAGGGGAACGTTCTGATCTCCCTGTAGTCAGGGGAACGTTCTGATCTCCCTGTAGTCAGGGGAACGTTCTGATCTCCCTGTAGTCAGGGGAACGTTCTGATCTCCCTGTAGTCAGGGGAACCGTTCTGATCTCTCTGTAGTCAGGGGAACGTTCTGATCTTCCTGTAGTCAGGGGAACCGTTCTGATCTGCCTGTAGTCAGGGAAAGTTCTGATCTTCCTGTAGTCAGGGGAACGTTCTGATCTTCCTGTAGTCAGGGGAAAGTTCTGATCTTCCTGTAGTCAGGGGAACGTTCTGATCTTCCTGTAGTCAGGGGAACGTTCTGATCTCCCTGTAGTCAGGGGAACGTTCTGATCCCCCTGTAGTCAGGGGAATGTTCTGATCTCCCTGTAGTCAGGGGAAAGTTCTGATCTTCCTGTAGTCAGGGGAACGTTCTGATCTCCCTGTAGTCAGGGGAACGTGCTGATCTCCCTGTAGTCAGGGGAACGTTCTGATCTCCCTGTAGTCAGGGGAACGTTCTGATCTCCCTGTAGTCAGGGGAACGTTCTGATCTCCCTGTAGTCAGGGGAATGTTCTGATCTCCCTGTAGTCAGGGGAACGTTCTGATCTCCCTGTAGTCGGGGGAACGTTCTGATCTCCCTGTAGTCAGGGGAACGTTCTGATCTCCCTGTAGTCAGGGGAACGTTCTGATCTCCCTGTAGTCAGGGGAACCGTTCTGATCCCCCTGTAGTCATGGGAACGTTCTGATCTCCCTGTAGTCAGGGGAATGTTCTGATCTCCCTGTAGTCAGGGGAATGTTCTGATCTCCCTGTAGTCAGGGGAACCGTTCTGATCTCCCTGTAGTTAGGGGAACGTTCTGATCTCCCTGTAGTCAGGGGAACGTTCTGATCTCCCTGTAGTCAGGGGAACGTTCTGATCCCCCTGTAGTCAGGGGAACGTTCTGATCTCCCTGTAGTCAGGGGAACGTTCTGATCTCCCTGTAGTCAGGGGAACGTTCTGATCTCCCTGTAGTCAGGGGAATGTTCTGATCTCCCTGTAGTCAGGGGAACGTTCTGATCTCCCTGTAGTCAGGGGAACGTTCTGATCTCCCTGTAGTCAGGGGAACGTTCTGATCTCCCTGTGGTCAGGGGAACGTTCTGATCTTCCTGTAGTCAGGGGAACCGTTCTGATCTCCCTGTAGTCAGAGGAACGTTCTGATCTCCCTGTAGTCAGGGGAACCGTTCTGATCTCCCTGTAGTCAGGGGAACGTTCTGATCTCCCTGTAGTCAGGGGAACCGTTCTGATCTCCCTGTAGTCAGGGGAACGTTCTGATCTTCCTGTAGTCAGAGGAACGTTCTGATCTCCCTGTAGTCAGGGGAACCGTTCTGATCTCCCTGTAGTCAGGGGAACCGTTCTGATCTCCCTGTAGTCAGGGGAACGTTCTGATCTCCCTGTAGTCAGGGGAACGTTCTGATCTCCCTGTAGTCAGGGGAACGTTCTGATCCCCCTGTAGTCAGGGGAACGTTCTGATCCCCCTGTAGTCAGGTGAACGTTCTGATGTCCCTGTAGTCAGGGGAACGTTCTGATCTCCCTGTAGTCAGGGGAACGTTCTGATCTTCCTGTAGTCAGGGGAACGTTCTGATCTGCCTTATTCTAATATCTATGTAGTCAGGGTCAGATGTATACTCACCAGTTCCTTTATCATCTTCTGGTTTGGCCACTGTGTGAGAGAATATAAACATGAGAGACGATGAACATTAGAGAATATAAACATGAGAGAAGATAAACATGAGAGACGATGAACATGAGAGAATATAAACATGAGAGAAGATGAACATGAGAGAAGATGAACATGAGAGAAGATGAACATGAGAGAAGATAAACATGAGAGAAGATGAACACGAGAGAAGATGAACATGAGAGAAGATAAACATGAGAGAAGATGAACATGAGAGAAGATAAACATGAGAGACGATGAACATGAGAGAATATAAACATGAGAGAAGATAAACATGAGAGAATATGAACATGAGAGAAGATGAACATGAGAGAAGATAAACATGAGAGAAGATGAACACGAGAGAAGATAAACATGAGAGAAGATGAACATGAGAGAAGATAAACATGAGAGAAGATAAACATGAGAGAAGATGAACATGAGAGAAGATAAACATGAGAGAATATAAACATGAGAGAATATAAACATGAGAGAAGATGAACATGAGAGAATATAAACATGAAAGAAGATGAACATGAGAGAAGATAAACATGAGAGAAGATAAACATGAGAGATGAACATGAGAGAATATAAACATGAGAGAAGATGAACATGAGAGAAGATGAACATGAGAGAAGATAAACATGAGAGAAGATGAACATGAGAGAAGATGAACATGAGAGAAGATAAACATGAGAGAAGATAAACAAACATGAGAGAAGATGAACATGAGAGAAGATAAACATGAGAGAAGATGAACATGAGAGAAGATGAACATGAGAGAAGATAAACATGAGAGAAGATGAACATGAGAGAAGATAAACATGAGAGAAGATAAACATGAGAGAAGATGAACATGAGAGAAGAAGAACATGAGAGAAGAAGAACATGAGAGAAGATGAACATGAGAGAATTTAAACATGAGAGCCCCGCTCCCTCTCTGCCTGATTCGAGTCACATAGAACATAGATCTCTCTCACTCTCTCTCTATCGATCTTTATTACTCTGTCTCCATGTAGCTCGTTATTACTCTCTTTCCTGCACTGAATATTTCTCTCCATCTTGGTTTGTATCTCCCCCTTTAGATCTCTCTCTGTCAAGATCATTATCTTGTTTTCCCTAATTTATCCCTAAAGTCTGTCTCACTCTCATCCTAGTTTTCTCCCCCTCCCCCTAGTCTGTCTCTCCCCTTATCCTTGTCTGTTTAACTCTCACCCTAATCTGCCTCACTCTCACCATATAGGCTCCTACTCTCCCCCTAATCCGTTTTACTCTCACCATAGTCTCTTGCTCTCCCACTAGTCTGTCTCAGTCTTCTCTCTCTGTCACCTCTATTGTCTCACTCTCTTTGCTGTCTCTTTCCCATTCTCTGTCTCCCCCACATGTACACACATCTGTCTGTCTCCCATACACATGTACACACATCTGTCTCCCCTATACATGTACACACATCTGTCTGTCTCCCCTACGCATGTACACACATCTGTCTGTCTCCCCTTCACATGTACACACATCTGTCTCCCCTACACATGTACACGTATCTGTCTGTCTCCCCCACATGTACACACATCTGTCTGTATCCCCTACACATGTACACACATCTGTCTGTCTCTTCCACATGTACACAAATCTGTCTGTCTCTTCCACATGTACACACATCTGTCTGTCTCCCCTACACATGTACACATACCTGTCTGTCTCTTCCACATGTACACACATCTGTCTGTCTCCCCTACACATGTACACACATCTGTCTGTCTCCCCTACACATGTACACACATCTGTCTGTCTCCCCTACACATGTACACACATCTGTCTGTCTCCTCCACATGTACACACATCTGTCTGTCTCCCCTACATGTACACACATCTGTCTGTCTCCCCTATACATGTACACACATCTGTCTGTCTCCCCTATACATGTACACACATCTGTCTGTCTCCCCTACACATGTACACACATCTGTCTGTCTCCCCTACATGTACACACATCTGTCTGTCTCCCCTATACATGTACACATATCTGTCTGTCTCCCCCACATGTACACATATCTGTCTGTCTCTTCCACATGTACACACATCTGTCTGTCTCCCCTACACATGTACACACATCTGTCTGTCTCTCCTACACATGTACACACATCTGTCTGTCTCACTCACATTTGTACACACATCTGTCTCACCCACACGTGTACACACATCTGTCTGTCTCCCCTACTCATGTACACACATCTGTCTGTCTCCCCCACATGTACACACATCTGTCTGTCTCACCCACACATGTACACACATCTGTCTGTCTCCCCTACACATGTACACACATCTGTCTGTCTCACCCACACATCTGTCTGTCTCCCCCACATGTACACACATCTGTCTGTCTCCCCTACGCATGTACACACATCTGTCTGTCTCACCCACACATCTGTCTGTCTCCCCCACATGTACACACATCTGTCTGTCTCCCCTACGCATGTACACACATCTGTCTCCTCCACTTGTACACACATCTGTCTGACTCCCTCACATGTACACACATCTGTCTGACTCCCTCACATGTACACACATCTGACTGTCTCCTACACATGTACACACATCTGTCTGTCTCACCCACATGTACACACATCTGTCTGTCTCCCCTACGCATGTACACATATCTGTCTCCTCCACTTGTACACACATCTGTCTCCTCCACTTGTACACACATCTGTCTGTCTCCTACACATGTACACACATCTGTCTGTCTCACCCACATGTACACACATCTGTCTGTCTCCCCTGCGCATGTACACATATCTGTCTCCTCCACTTGTACACACATCTGTCTCCTCCACATGTACACACATCTGTCTGTCTCACCCACATGTACACACATCTGTCTGTCTCCCCTACGCATGTACACACATCTGTCTCCTCCACATGTACACACATCTGTCTCCTCCACATGTACACACATCTGTCTCCCCCACATGTACACACATCTGTCTCCTCCACATGTACACACATCTGTCTCCTCCACATGTACACACATCTGTCTGTCTCCTCCACATGTGCACACATCTGTCTGTCTCCTCCACATGTACACACATCTGTCTGTCTCCCCTACATGTACACACATCTGTCTGTCTCCCCCACATGTACACACATCTGTCTGTCTCCTCCACATGTACACACATCTGTCTGTCTCCCCTACATGTACACACATCTGTCTGTCTCCCCTACACATGTACACACATCTGTCTGTCTCCCCCACATGTACACACATCTGTCTGTCTCCCCCACATGTACACACATCTGTCTGTCTCCCCCACATGTACACACATCTGTCTGTCTCCCCCACATGTACACACATCTGTCTGTCTTCCCCACATGTACACACATATGTCTGTCTCCCCTACACATGTACACACATCTGTCTGTCTCCTCCACATGTACACACATCTGTCTGTCTCCTCCACATGTACACACATCTGTCTGTCTCCCCTACATGTACACACATCTGTCTGTCTCCTCCACATGTACACACATCTGTCTGTCTCCTCCACATGTACACACATCTGTCTGTCTCCCCTACATGTACACACATCTGTCTGTCTCCCCTACACATGTACACACATCTGTCTGTCTCCCCCACATGTACACACATCTGTCTGTCTCCCCCACATGTACACACATCTGTCTGTCTCCCCCACATGTACACACATCTGTCTGTCTTCCCCACATGTACACACATATGTCTGTCTCCCCTACATGTACACATATCTGTTTGTCTCCCCTATACATGTACACACATCTGTCTGTCTCCCCCACATGTACACACATCTGTCTGTCTCCCCTACACATGTACACACATCTGTCTGTCTCCTCTACACATGTACACACATCTGTCTGTCTCCCCTACACATGTACACACATCTGTCTGTCTCCTCTACACATGTACACACATCTGTCTGTCTCCCCTACACATGTACACACATCTGTCTGTCTCCCCTACACATGTACTCACATCTGTCTGTCTCCTCCACATGTACACACATCTGTCACCTCCACATGTACACACATCTGTCTGTCTCCCCTACATGTACACACATCTGTCTGTCTCACCCACATGTACACACATCTGTCTGTCTCACCCACATGTACACACATCTGTCTGTCTCCTCCACATGTACACATATCTGTCTGTCTCCCCTACATGTACACACATCTGTCTGTCTCACCCACATGTACACATATCTGTCTGTCTCACCCACATGTACACACATCTGTCTGTCTCCCCCACATGTACACACATCTGTCTGTCTCCTCCACATGTACACACATCTGTCTGTCTCCCCACATGTACACACATCTGTCTGTCTCCCCCACATGTACACACATCTGTCTGTCTCACCCACATGTACACACATCTGTCTGTCTCACCCACATGTACACATATCTGTCTGTCTCCCCCACATGTACACACATATGTCTGTCTCACCCACATGTACACACATCTGTCTCACCCACATGTACACACATCTGTCTGTCTCCCCCACACATGTACACACATCTGTCTGTCTCCCCCACATGTACACACATCTGTCTGTCTCACCCACATGTACACACATCTGTCACCTCCACATGTACACACATATGTCTGTCTCACCCACATGTACACACATCTGTCTGTCTCACCCACATGTACACACATCTGTCTGTCTCCCCCACACATGTACACACATCTGTCTGTCTCCCCTACATGTACACACATCTGTC
Organism: Rhinophrynus dorsalis; assembly: GCA_037306005.1. Taxonomy (NCBI): domain Eukaryota; kingdom Metazoa; phylum Chordata; class Amphibia; order Anura; family Rhinophrynidae; genus Rhinophrynus; species Rhinophrynus dorsalis. The sequence continues at coordinate 2,814,888 of CM074725.1, read as the reverse complement.
TGTCTCCCCTATACATGTACACACATCTGTCTGTCTCCCCCACACATGTACACACATCTGTCTGTCTCACCCACATGTACACACATCTGTCTGTCTCCCCCACATGTACACACATCTGTCACCTCCACATGTACACACATCTGTCTGTCTCCTCCAAATGTACACACATCTGTCTGTCTCCTCCAAATTTACACACATCTTTCTGTCTCCCCTACACATGTACACACATCTGTCTGTCTCACCCACATGTACACACATCTGTCTGTCTCACCCACATGTACACACATCTGTCTGTCTCACCCACATGTACACACATCTGTCTGTCTCACCCACATGTACACACATCTGTCTGTCTCCCCTACACATGTACACACATCTGTCTGTCTCCCCTACACATGTACACACATCTGTCTCTCTCCTCCACATGTACACACATCTGTCTGTCTCCCCTACACATGTACACACATCTGTCTCTCTCCTCCACATGTACACATATCTGTCTGTCTCCCCCACATGTACAAACATCTGTCTGTCTCCCCCACACATGTACACACATCTGTCTGTCTCCCCCACATGTACACACATCTGTCTGTCTCCCCCACATGTACACACATCTGTCTGTCTCCCCCACACATGTACACACATCTGTCTGTCTCCCCCACATGTACACACATCTGTCTGTCTCCCCCACATGTACACACATCTGTCTGTCTCACCCTGAATCAGGAAGATCAGGAACACGACACACAGAGCAATCGCCTTCATTCTGAGCTGTCAGTGTGCGGCACTGCTAACTGTCACTTTATACCTGGTGTCTCCGTCTCCTCCCTGATGTGTGTCACACCCTGCCCCTCCCTGACTGGCCAAGAGACACCCACAGAGACATCCCGGTCCCACAGAGAGACATCACTGTACTACAGACATCCCTGTCCAACAGAGACACCACTGTACTACAGACATCCCTGTCCAACAGAGACATCACTGTACTACAGACATCCCTGTCCAACAGAGACATCAGACTATGTGGTGTGCATAGAAGTGTATCACCCTGGTGTTCCTGTGTTTAGGAGATCAGACTGTGTGGTGTGTATATAAGTGTATCACCCTGGTGTCCCTGTGTTTAGGAGATCAGACTGTGTGGTGTGTATATAAGTGTATCACCCTGGTGTCTCTGTGTATAGGAGATCAGACTGTGTGGTGTGTATAGTAGTGTATCACCCTGGTGTCCTGTGTTTAGGAGATCAGACTGTGTGGTGTTTATATAAGTGTATCACCCTGGTGTCCCTGTGTTTAGGAGATCAGACTGTGTGGTGTGTATATAAGTGTATCACCCTAGTGTCCCTGTGTTTAGGAGATCAGACTGTATGGTGTGTATAGAAGTGTATCACCCTGGTGTCCTGTGTTTAGGAGATCAGACTGTGTGGTGTTTATATAAGTGTATCACCCTGGTGTCCCTGTGTTTAGGAGATCAGACTGTGGTGTGTGTATATAAGTGTATCACCCTGGTGCCCCTGTGTTTAGGAGATCAGACTGTGTGGTGTGTATATAAGTGTATCACCCTGGTGTCCCTGTGTTTAGGAGCTCAGACTGTGTGGTGTGTATATAAGTGTATCACCCTGGTGTCCCTGTGTTTAGGAGATCAGACTGTGTGGTGTGCATAGAAGTGTATCACCCTGGTGTTCCTGTGTTTAGGAGATCAGACTGTGTGGTGTGTATAGAAGTGTATCACCCTGGTGTCCCTGTGTTTAGGAGATCAGACTGTGTGGTGTGTATATAAGTGTATCACCCTGGTGTCCCAGTGTTTAGGAGATCAGACTGTGTGGTGTGTGTATAAGTGTATCACCCTGGTGTCCCTGTGTTTAGGAGATCAGACTGTGTAGTGTGCATAGAAGTGTATCACCCTGGTGTTCCTGTGTTTAGGAGATCAGACAGTGTGGTGTGTATAGAAGTGTATCACCCTGGTGTTCCTGTGTTTAGGAGATCAGACTGTGTGGTGTGTATAGAAGTGTATCATCCTGATGTCCCTATGTGTAGGAGATCAGACTGTGTGGTGTGTATATAAATGTATCACCCTGGTGTCCCTGTGTGTAGGAGATCAGACTGTGTGGTGTGTATATAAGTGTATCACCCTGGTGTCCCTGTGTTTAGGAGATCAGACTGTGTGGTGTGTATAGAAGTGTATCACCCTGGTGTCCCTGTGTTTAGGAGATCAGACTGTGTGGTGTGTATATAAGTGTATCACCCTGGTGTCCCTGTGTTTAGGAGATCAGACTGTGTGGTGTGCATAGAAGTGTATCACCCTGGTGTTCCTGTGTTTAGGAGATCAGACTGTGTGGTGTGTATAGAAGTGTATCACCCTGGTGTCCCTGTGTTTAGGAGATCAGACTGTGTGGTGTGTATATAAGTGTATCACCCTGGTGTCCCTGTGTTTAGGAGATCAGACTGTGTGGTGTGTATATAAGTGTATCACCCTGGTGTCCCTGTGTTTAGGAGATCAGACTGTGTGGTGTGCATAGAAGTGTATCACCTTGGTGTTCCTGTGTTTAGGAGATCAGACTGTGTGGTGTGTATAGAAGTGTATCACCCTGGTGTCCCTGTGTTTAGGAGATCAGACTGTGTGGTGTGTATATAAGTGTATCACCCTGGTGTCCCTGTGTTTAGGAGATCAGACTGTGTGGTGTGCATAGAAGTGTATCACCCTGGTGTTCCTGTGTTTAGTAGATCAGACTGTGTGGTGTGTATATAAGTGTATCACCCTGGTGTCCCTGTGTTTAGGAGATCAGACTGTGTGATGTATAGAAGTGTATCATCCTGGTGTCCCTGTGTTTAGGAGATCAGACTGTGTGGTGTGTATAGAAGTGTATCACCCTGGTGTCCCTGTGTTTAGGAGATCAGACTGTGTGATGTGTGTATAAGTGTATCACCCTGGTGTTCCTGTGTGTAGGAGATCAGACTGTGTGGTGTGTATAGAAGTGTATCACCCTGGTGTCCCTGTGTTTAGGAGATCAGACTGTGTGGTGTGTATATAAGTGTATCACCCTGGTGTCCTGTGTTTAGGAGATCAGACTGTGTGGTATGTATATAAGTGTATCACCCTGGTGTCCCTGTGTTTAGGAGATCAGACTGTGTGGTGTGTATAGAAGTGTATCACCCTGGTGTCCCTGTGTTTAGGAGATCAGACTGTATGGTGTGTATATAAGTGTATCACCCTGGTGTCTCTGTGTTTAGGAGATCAGACTGTGTGGTGTATATATAAGTGTATCACCCTGGTGTCCCTGTGTTTAGGAGATCAGACTGTGTGGTGTGTATATAAGTGTATCACCCTGGTGTCCCTGTGTTTAGGAGATCAGAGTGTGTGGTGTATATATAAGTGTATCACCCTGGTGTCCCTGTGTTTAGGAGATCAGAGTGTGTGGCGTGTATATAAGTGTATCACCCTGGTGTCCCTGTGTTTAGGAGATCAGACTGTGTGGCGTGTATAGAAGTGTATCACCCTGGTGTCTCTGTGTTTAGGAGATCAGACTGTGTGGTGTGTATATAAGTGTATCACCCTGGTGTCCCTGTGTTTAGGAGATCAGACTGTGTGGTGTGTATATAAGTGTATCACCCTGGTGTCCCTGTGTTTAGGAGATCAGACTGTGTGGTGTGTATATATAAGTGTATCACCCTGATGTCCCTGTGTTTAGGAGATCAGACTGTATGGTGTGTATATAAGTGTATCACCCTGGTGTCCCTGTGTTTAGGAGATCAGACTGTATGGTGTGTATATAAGTGTATCACCCTGGTGTCCCTGTGTTTAGGAGATCAGACTGTGTGGTGTATATATAAGTGTATCACCCTGGTGTCCCTGTGTTTAGGAGATCAGACTGTGTGGTGTGTATATAAGTGTATCACCCTGGTGTCCCTGTGTTTAGGAGATCAGACTGTGTGGTGTATATATAAGTGTATCACCCTGGTGTCCCTGTGTTTAGGAGATCAGACTGTGTGGTGTGTATATAAGTGTATCACCCTGGTGTCCCTGTGTTTAGGAGATCAGACTGTGTGGTGTGTATAGAAGTGTATCACCCTGGTGTCCCTGTGTTTAGTAGATCAGACTGTGTGGTGTGTATATAAGTGTATCACCCTGGTGTCCCTGTGTTTAGGAGATCAGACTGTGTGGTGTGTATACAAGTGTATCACCCTGGTGTCCCTGTGTTTAGGAGATCAGACTGTGTGGTGTGTATAGAAGTGTATCACCCTGGTGTCCCTGTGTGTAGGAGATCAGACTGTGTGGTGTGTATATAAGTGTATCACCCTGGTGTCCCTGTGTTTAGGAGATCAGACTGTGTGGTGTGTATATAAGTGTATCACCCCAGTGTCCCTGTGTTTAGGAGATCAGACTGTGTGGTGTGTATAGAAGTGTATCACCCTGGTGTCCCTGTGTTTAGGAGATCAGACTGTGTGGTGTGTATATAAGTGTATCACCCTGGTGTCCCTGTGTTTAGGAGATCAGACTGTGTGCTGTGTATATAAGTGTATCACCCTGGTGCCCCTGTGTGTAGGAGATCAGATTGTGTGGTGTGTATATAACTGTATCACCCTGGTGTCCGTGTGTGTAGGAGATCAGACTGTGTGGTGTGTATATAACTGTATCACCCTGGTGTCCGTGTGTGTAGGAGATCAGACTGTGTGGTGTGTATATAACTGTATCACCCTGGTGTCCCTGTGTGTAGGAGATCAGACTGTGTGGTGTGTATATAAGTGTATCACCCTGGTGTCCGTGTGTGTAGGAGATCAGACTGTGTGGTGTGTATATAACTGTATCACCCTGGTGTCACTGTGTTTAGGAGATCAGACTGTGTGGTATGTATAGAAGTGTATCACCCTGGTGTCCCTGTGTTTAGGTGATCAGACTGTGTGGTGTGTATAGAAGTGTATCACCCTGGTGTCCCTGTGTTTAGGAGATCAGACTGTGTGGTGTGTGTAGAAGTGTATCACCCTGGTGTCCTGTGTTTAGGAGATCAGACTGTGTGGTGTGTATATAAGTGTATCACCCTGGTGTCCCTGTGTTTAGGAGATCAGACTGTGTGGTGTGTATAGAAGTGTATCACCCTGGTATCCCTGTGTTTAGGAGATCAGACTGTGTGTGTGTATATAAGTGTATCACCCTGGTGTCCCTGTGTTTAGGAGATCAGACTGTGTGGTGTATATAGAAGTTTATCACTCTGGTGTCCCTGTGTTTAGGAGATCAGATTGTGTGGCGTGTATAGAAGTGTATCACCCTGGTGTCCCTGTGTTTAGGAGATCAGACTGTGTGGTGTGTATAGAAGTGTATCACCCTGGTGTCCCTGTGTTTAGGAGATCAGACTGTGTGGTGTGTATATAAGTGTATCACCCTGGTGTCCCTGTGTTTAGGAGATCAGACTGTGTGGTGTGTATAGAAGTGTATCACCCTGGTGTCCCTGTGTTTAGATCAGACTGTGTGGTGTGTATAGAAGTGTATCACCCTGGTGTCCCTGTGTTTAGGAGATCAGACTGTGTGGTGTGTATATAAGTGTATCACCCTGGTGACCCTGTGTTTAGGAGATCAGACTGTGTGGTGTGTATAGAAGTGTATCACCCTGGTGTCCCTGTGTTTAGGAGATCAGACTGTGTGGTGTGTATAGAAGTGTATCACCCTGGTGTCCCTGTGTTTAGGAGATCAGACTGTGTGGTGTGTATAGAAGTGTATCACCCCAACGTCCCTGTGTTTAGGAGATCAGACTATGTGGTGTGTATATAAGTGTATCACCCTGGTGTTCCTGTGTTTAGGAGATCAGACTGTGTGGTGTGTATATAAGTGTATCACCCTGGTGTCCCTGTGTTTAGGAGATCAGACTGTGTGGTGTGTGTGTATATAAGTGTATCACCCTGGTGTCCCTGTGTTTAGGAGATCAGACTGTGTGGTGTGTATATATAAGTGTATCACCCTGGTGTCCCTGTGTTTAGGAGATCAGACTGGTGTGTATCTAAGTGTATCACCCTGGTGTCCCAGTGTTTAGGAGATCAGACTGTGTGGTGTATATAGAAGTGTATCACCCTGGTGTCCCTGTGTTTAGGAGATCAGACTGTGTGGTGTGTATATAAGTGTATCACCCTGGTGTCCCTGTGTTTAGGAGATCAGACTGTGTGGTGTGTCTATAGAAGTGTATCACCCTGGTGTCCCTGTGTTTAGGAGATCAGACTATGTGGTGTGTATATAAGTGTATCACCCTGGTGTTCCTGTATTTAGGAGATCAGACTGTGTGGTGTGTATATAAGTGTATCACCCTGGTGTCCCTGTGTTTAGGAGATCAGACTGTGTGGTGTATATAAGTGTATCACCCTGATGTCCCTGTGTTTAGGAGATCAGACTGTGTGGTGTGTATATAAGTGTATCACCCTGGTGTCCCTGTGTTTAGGAGATCAGACTGTGTGGTGGGTAGATAAGTGTATCACCATGGTGTCCCTGTGTTTAGGAGATCAGACTGTGTGATGTGTATATAAGTGTATCACCCTGGTGTCCCTGTGTTTAGGAGATCAGACTGTATGGTATGTATATAAGTGTATCACCCTGGTGTCCCTGTGTTTAGGAGATCAGACTGTGTGGTGTGTATATAAGTGTATCACCCTGGTGTCCCTGTGTTTAGGAGATCAGACTGTGTGGTGTGAATATAAGTGTAACACCCTGGTGTCCCTGTGTGTAGGAGATCAGACTGTGTGGTGTGTATATAAGTGTATCACCCTGGTGTCCCTGTGTTTAGGAGATCAGACTGTGTGTGTGTATATAAGTGTATCACCCTGGTGTCCCTGTGTGTAGGAGATCAGACTGTGTGGTGTGTATATAAGTGTATCACCCTGGTGTCCCTGTGTTTAGGAGATCAGACTGTGTGGTGTGAATATAAGTGTATCACCCTGGTGTCCCTGTGTTTAGGAGATCAGACTGTGTGGTGTGTATATAAGTGTATCACCCTGGTGTCCCTATGTGTAGGAGATCAGACTGTGTGTTGTGTATATAAGTGTATCACCCTGGTGTCCTGTGTTTAGAAGATCAGACTGTGTGGTGTGTATATAAGTGTATCACCCTGGTGTCCCTATGTGTAGGAGATCAGACTGTGTGTTGTGTATATAAGTGTATCACCCTGGTGTCCTGTGTTTAGAAGATCAGACTGTGTGGTGTGTATATAAGTGTATCACCCTGGTGTCCCTGTGTTTAGGAGATCAGACTGTGTGTGTGTATATAAGTGTATCACCCTGGTGTCCCTGTGTTTAGGAGATCAGACTGTGTGGTGTATATAGAAGTGTATCACCCTGGTGTCCCTGTGTTTAGGAGATCAGACTGTGTGGTGTGTATATAAGTGTATCACCCTGGTGTCCCTGTGTTTAGGAGATCAAACTGTGTGGTGTGTATAGAAGTGTATCACCCTGGTGTCCCTGTGTTTAGGAGATCAGACTGTGTGGTGTGTATAGAAGTGTATCACCCTGGTGTCCCTGTGTTTAGGAGATCAGACTGTGTGGTGTGTATATAAGTGTATCACCCTGGTGTCCCTGTGTTTAGGAGATCAGACTGTGTGGTGTGTATAGAAGTGTATCACCCTGGTGTCCCTGTGTTTAGATCAGACTGTGTGGTGTGTATAGAAGTGTATCACCCTGGTGTCCCTGTGTTTAGGAGATCAGACTGTGTGGTGTGTATATAAGTGTATCACCCTGGTGTCCCTGTGTTTAGGAGATCAGACTGTGTGGTGTGTATAGAAGTGTATCACCCTGGTGTCCCTGTGTTTAGGAGATCAGACTGTGTGGTGTGTATAGAAGTGTATCACCCCAACGTCCCTGTGTTTAGGAGATCAGACTGTGTGGTGTGTATAGAAGTGTATCACCCCAACGTCCCTGTGTTTAGGAGATCAGACTATGTGGTGTGTATATAAGTGTATCACCCTGGTGTTCCTGTGTTTAGGAGATCAGACTGTGTGGTGTGTATATAAGTGTATCACCCTGTTGTCCCTGTGTTTAGGAGATCAGACTGTGTGGTGTGTATAGAAGTGTATCACCCTGGTGTCCCTGTGTTTAGGAGATCAGACTGTGTGGTGTGTATAGAAGTGTATCACCCTGGTGTCCCTGTGTTTAGGAGATCAGACTGTGTGGTGTGTATATAGAATTGTATCACCCTGGTGTCCCTGTGTTTAGGAGATCAGACTGTGTGGTGTGTATATAAGTGTATCACCCTGGTGTCCCTGTGTGTAGGAGATCAGACTGTGTGGTGTGTATATAAGTGTATCACCCTGGTGTCCCTGTGTTTAGGAGATCAGACTGTGTGGTGTGTATAGAAGTGTATCACCCTGGTGTCCCTGTGTTTAGGAGATCAGACTGTGTGGTGTGTATAGAAGTGTATCACCCTGGTGTCCCTGTGTGTAGGAGATCAGACTGTGTGGTGTGTATATAAGTGTATCACCCTGGTGTCCCTGTATTTAGGAGATCAGACTGTGTGGTGTGTATAGAAGTGTATCACCCTGGTGTCCCTGTGTGTAGGAGATCAGACTGTGTGGTGTGTATATAAGTGTATCACCCTGGTGTCCCTGTGTTTAGGAGATCAGACTGTGTGGTGTGTATATAAGTGTATCACCCTGGGGTCCCTGTGTTTAGGAGATCAGACTGTGTGGTGTGTATAGAAGTGTATCACCCTGGTGTCCCTGTGTGTAGGAGATCAGACTGTGTGGTGTGTATATAAGTGTATCACCCTGGTGTCCCTGTATTTAGGAGATCAGACTGTGTGGTGTGTATAGAAGTGTATCACCCTGGTGTCCCTGTGTTTAGGAGATCACTGTGTGGTGTGTGTATATAAGTGTATCACCCTGGTGTCCCTGTGTTTAGGATATCAGACTGTGTGATATGTATGTAAGTGTATCACCCTGGTGTCCCTGTGTTTAGGAGATCAGACTGTGTGGTGTGTATATAAGTGTATCACCCTAGTGTCCCTGTGTTTAGGAGATCAGACTGTGTGGTGTGTATATAAGTGTATCACCCCGGTGTCCCTGTGTTTAGGAGATCAGACTGTGTGGTGTGTATAGAAGTGTATCACCCTGGTGTCCCTGTGTTTAGTAGATCAGACTGTGTGGTGTGTATATAAGTGTATCACCCCGGTGTCCCTGTGTTTAGGAGATCACACTGTGTGGTGTGTGTATAGAAGTGTATCACCCTGGTGTCCCTGTGTTTAGTAGATCAGACTGTGTGGTGTGTATATAAGTGTATCACCCCGGTGTCCCTGTGTTTAGGAGATCAGACTGTGTGGTGTGTATATAAGTGTATCACCCTGGTGTCCCTGTGTTTAGGAGATCAGACTGTGTGGTGTGTATATAAGTGTATCACCCTGGTGTCCCTGTGTTTAGGAGATCAGACTGTGTGGTGTGTATATAAGTGTATCACCCTGGTGTCCCTGTGTTTAGGAGATCAGACTGTGTGGTATGTATATAAGTGTATCACCCTGGTGCCCCTGTGTTTAGGAGATCAGACTGTGTGGTGTGTATATAAGTGTATCACCCTGGTGTCACTGTGTTTAGGAGATCAGACTGTGTGGTATGTATAGAAGTGTATCACCCTGGTGTCCCTGTGTTTAGGAGATCAGACTGTGTGGTGTGTATAGAAGTGTATCACCCTGGTGTCCCTGTGTTTAGGAGATCAGACTGTGTGGTGTGTATAGAAGTGTATCACCCTGGTGTCCTGTGTTTAGGAGATCAGACTGTGTGGTGTGTATATAAGTGTATCACCCTGGTGTCCCTGTGTTTAGGAGATCAGACTGTGTGGTGTGTATAGAAGTGTATCACCCTGGTATCCCTGTGTTTAGGAGATCAGACTGTGTGTGTGTATATAAGTGTATCACCCTGGTGTCCCTGTGTTTAGGAGATCAGACTGTGTGGTGTGTGTATAAGTGTATCACCCTGGTGTCCCTGTGTTTAGGAGATCAGATTGTGTGGTGTGTATAGAAGTGTATCACCCTGGTGTCCCTGTGTTTAGGAGATCAGACTGTGTGGTGTGTATAGAAGTGTATCACCCTGGTGTCCCTGTGTTTAGATCAGACTGTGTGGTGTGTATAGAAGTGTATCACCCTGGTGTCCCTGTGTTTAGGAGATCAGACTGTGTGGTGTGTATATAAGTGTATCACCCTGGTGTCCCTGTATTTAGGAGATCAGACTGTGTGGTGTGTATAGAAGTGTATCACCCTGGTGTCCCTGTGTTTAGGAGATCAGACTGTGTGGTGTGTATCGAAGTGTATCACCCTGGTGTCCCTGTGTTTAGGAGATCAGACTGTGTGGTGTGTATAGAAGTGTATCACCCCAACGTCCCTGTGTTTAGGAGATCAGACTATGTGGTGTGTATATAAGTGTATCACCCTGGTGTTCCTGTGTTTAGGAGATCAGACTGTGTGGTGTGTATATAAGTGTATCACCCTGGTGTCCCTGTGTTTAGGAGATCAGACTGTGTGGTGTGTGTATATAAGTGTATCACCCTGGTGTCCCTGTGTTTAGGAGATCAGACTGTGTGGTGTGTATATATAAGTGTATCACCCTGGTGTCCCTGTGTTTAGGAGATCAGACTGGTGTGTATCTAAGTGTATCACCCTGGTGTCCCAGTGTTTAGGAGATCAGACTGTGTGGTGTATATAGAAGTGTATCACCCTGGTGTCCCTGTGTTTAGGAGATCAGACTATGTGGTGTGTATATAAGTGTATCACCCTGGTGTCCCTGTGTTTAGGAGATCAGACTGTGTGGTGTGTATAGAAGTGTATCACCCTGGTGTCCCTGTGTTTAGGAGATCAGACTGTGTGGTGTGTATATAAGTGTATCACCCTGGTGTTCCTGTGTTTAGGAGATCAGACTGTGTGGTGTGTATATACGTGTATCACCCTGGTGTCCCTGTATTTAGGAGATCAGACTGTGTGGTGTGTATAGAAGTGTATCACCCTGGTGTCCCTGTGTTTAGGAGATCAGACTGTGTGGTGTGTATATAAGTGTATCACCCTGGTGTCCCTGTGTTTAGGAGATCAGATTGTGTGGTGTGTATAGAAGTGTATCACCCTGGTGTCCCTATGTTTAGGAGATCAGACTGTGTGGTGTGTATAGAAGTGTATCACCCTGGTGTCCCTGTGTTTAGGAGATCAGACTGTGTGGTGTGAATATAAGTGTAACACCCTGGTGTCCCTATGTGTAGGAGATCAGACTGTGTGGTGTGTATATAAGTGTATCACCCTGATGTCCCTGTGTTTAGGAGATCAGACTGTGTGGTGTGTATATAAGTGTATCACCCTGGTGTCCCTGTGTTTAGGAGATCAGACTGTGTGGTGGGTAGATAAGTGTATCACCATGGTGTCCCTGTGTTTAGGAGATCAGACTGTGTGATGTGTATATAAGTGTATCACCCTGGTGTCCCTGTGTTTAGGAGATCAGACTGTGTGGTGTGTATATAAGTGTATCACCCTGGTGTCCCTGTGTTTAGGAGATCAGACTGTGTGGTGTGAATATAAGTGTAACACCCTGGTGTCCCTATGTGTAGGAGATCAGACTGTGTGGTGTGTATATAAGTGTATCACCCTGGTGTCCTGTGTTTAGAAGATCAGACTGTGTGGTGTGTATATAAGTGTATCACCCTGGTCTCCCTGTGTTTAGGAGATCAGACTGTGTGGTGTGTATATAAGTGTAACACCCTGGTGTCCCTGTGTGTAGGAGATCAGACTGTGTGGTTTGTATATAAGTGTATCACCCTGGTGTCCTGTGTTTAGGAGATCAGACTGTGTGGTGTGTATATAAGTGTATCACCCTGGTGTCCCTGTGTTTAGGAGATCAGACTGTGTGGTGTGTATAGAAGTGTATCACCCTGGTGTCCCTGTGTTTAGGAGATCAGACTGTTTGATGTGTATATAAGTGAATCACCCTGGTGTCCCTGTGTTTAGGAGATCAGACTGTGTGGTGTGTATATAAGTGTATCACCCTGGTGTCCCTGTGTTTAGGAGATCAGACTGTGTGGTGTGAATATAAGTGTAACACCCTGGTGTCCCTATGTGTAGGAGATCAGACTGTGTGGTGTGTATATAAGTGTATCACCCTGGTGTCCCTGTGTTTAGGAGATCAGATTGTGTGGTGTGTATAGAAGTGTATCACCCTGGTGTCCCTGTGTTTAGGAGATCAGACTGTGTGGTGTGTATAGAAGTGTATCACCCTGGTGTCCCTGTGTTTAGATCAGACTGTGTGGTGTGTATAGAAGTGTATCACCCTGGTGTCCCTGTGTTTAGGAGATCAGACTGTGTGGTGTGAATATAAGTGTAACACCCTGGTGTCCCTATGTGTAGGAGATCAGACTGTGTGGTGTGTATATAAGTGTATCACCCTGGTGTCCCTGTGTTTAGGAGATCAGATTGTGTGGTGTGTATAGAAGTGTATCACCCTGGTGTCCCTGTGTTTAGGAGATCAGACTGTGTGGTGTGTATAGAAGTGTATCACCCTGGTGTCCCTGTGTTTAGATCAGACTGTGTGGTGTGTATAGAAGTGTATCACCCTGGTGTCCCTGTGTTTAGGAGATCAGACTGTGTGGTGTGTATATAAGTGTATCACCCTGGTGTCCCTGTATTTAGGAGATCAGACTGTGTGGTGTGTATAGAAGTGTATCACCCTGGTGTCCCTGTGTTTAGGAGATCAGACTGTGTGGTGTGTATAGAAGTGTATCACCCTGGTGTCCCTGTGTTTAGGAGATCAGACTGTGTGGTGTGTATAGAAGTGTATCACCCCAACGTCCCTGTGTTTAGGAGATCAGACTATGTGGTGTGTATATAAGTGTATCACCCTGGTGTTCCTGTGTTTAGGAGATCAGACTGTGTGGTGTGTATATATAAGTGTATCACCCTGGTGTCCCTGTGTTTAGGAGATCAGACTGGTGTGTATCTAAGTGTATCACCCTGGTGTCCCAGTGTTTAGGAGATCAGACTGTGTGGTGTATATAGAAGTGTATCACCCTGGTGTCCCTGTGTTTAGGAGATCAGACTATGTGGTGTGTATATAAGTGTATCACCCTGGTGTCCCTGTGTTTAGGAGATCAGACTGTGTGGTGTGTATAGAAGTGTATCACCCTGGTGTCCCTGTGTTTAGGAGATCAGACTGTGTGGTGTGTATATAAGTGTATCACCCTGGTGTTCCTGTGTTTAGGAGATCAGACTGTGTGGTGTGTATATACGTGTATCACCCTGGTGTCCCTGTATTTAGGAGATCAGACTGTGTGGTGTGTATATAAGTGTATCACCCTGGTGTCCCTGTGTTTAGGAGATCAGACTGTGTGGTGTATATAAGTGTATCACCCTGATGTCCCTGTGTTTAGGAGATCAGACTGTGTGGTGTGTATATAAGTGTATCACCCTGGTGTCCCTGTGTTTAGGAGATCAGACTGTGTGGTGGGTAGATAAGTGTATCACCATGGTGTCCCTGTGTTTAGGAGATCAGACTGTGTGATGTGTATATAAGTGTATCACCCTGGTGTCCCTGTGTTTAGGAGATCAGACTGTGTGGTGTGTATATAAGTGTATCACCCTGGTGTCCCTGTGTTTAGGAGATCAGACTGTGTGGTGTGAATATAAGTGTAACACCCTGGTGTCCCTATGTGTAGGAGATCAGACTGTGTGGTGTGTATATAAGTGTATCACCCTGGTGTCCTGTGTTTAGAAGATCAGACTGTGTGGTGTGTATATAAGTGTATCACCCTGGTCTCCCTGTGTTTAGGAGATCAGACTGTGTGGTGTGTATATAAGTGTAACACCCTGGTGTCCCTGTGTGTAGGAGATCAGACTGTGTGGTTTGTATATAAGTGTATCACCCTGGTGTCCTGTGTTTAGGAGATCAGACTGTGTGGTGTGTATATAAGTGTATCACCCTGGTGTCCCTGTGTTTAGGAGATCAGACTGTGTGGTGTGTATAGAAGTGTATCACCCTGGTGTCCCTGTGTTTAGGAGATCAGACTGTTTGATGTGTATATAAGTGAATCACCCTGGTGTCCCTGTGTTTAGGAGATCAGACTGTGTGGTGTGTATATAAGTGTATCACCCTGGTGTCCCTGTGTTTAGGAGATCACACTGTGTGGTCTGTATATAAGTTTATCACCCTGGTGTCCGTGTGTTTAGGAGATCAGACTATGTGGTGCATATATAAGTGTATCACCCTGGTGTCCCTGTGTTTAGGAGATCAGACTGTGTGGTGTGTATATAAGTGTATCACCCTGGTGTCCCTGTGTTTAGGAGATCAGACTGTGTGGTATGTATATAAGTGCATCACATTGCTTCACAGTAATAAAACTCACATTAATGTGTGTATAAACGTTAGTATATGTGTATAAACGTCAGTATGTGTGTATAAACGTCAGTATATGTGTGTATAAACATTAGTATTAGTATATGTGTGTAGAATTGTCAGTATGTGTGTATAAATGTCAGAATATATGTGTATAAACGTCAGTATTAGTATATGTGTTTATAAATGTCAGTATATGTATATAAACATCAGTATATGTGTACAAACGTCAGTATGTGTGTGTAAACATCAGTATGTGTGTATAAACGTTAGTATGTGTGTATAAACGTCAGTATATGTATATAAACGTCAGTATGTGTGTATAAACATCAGTATATGTGTATAAACATTAGTATATATGTATATAAATGTCAGTATATGTGTATAAATATCAGTATGTGTATAAACATCAGTATATGTGTATAAACGTCAGTATATGTGTATAAACGTCAGTATATGTGTATAAACGTCAGTATATGTGTATATAAACATCAGTATGTGTATAAACATCAGTATGTGTGTATAAACATTAGTATGTGTGTATAAAAGTCAGTATACGTGTGTATAAACGTCAGTATGTGTGTATAAACATCAGTATGTGTGTATAAACGTCAGTATATGTGTATAAACATCAGTACGTGTGTATAAATGTCAGTATATGTGTGTATAAACGTCAGTATGTGTGTGTATAAATTCAGTATATGTGTATAAACATCAGTATATATCAGTATATAAACGTCAGTATATGTGTATAAACATTAGTATGTGTGTATAAACGTCAGTATGTGTGTATAAACGTCAGTATATGTGTATAAACATCAGTATATATCAGTATATAAACATCAGTATATGTGTATAAACATTAGTATGTGTGTATAAACGTCAGTATGTGTGTATAAACGTTAGTATGTGTGTATAAACATCAGTATATGTGTATAAACATCAGTATATGTGTATAAACGTCAGTATGTGTGTATAAACGTCAGTATATGTGTATAAACATCAGTATATATCAGTATATAAACATCAGTATATGTGTATAAACATTAGTATGTGTGTATAAACGTCAGTATATGTGTATAAACGTTAGTATGTGTGTATAAACGTCAGTATGTGTGTATAAACGTTAGTATGTGTGTAAACATCAGTATGTGTATAAACATCAGTATGTGTATAAACATCAGTATGTGTGTATAAACGTCAGTATGTGTGTATAAACGTTAGTATGTGTGTGTATAAACATCAGTATATGTGTATAAACATCAGTATATGTGTATAAACGTCAGTATATGTGTATAAACATCAGTATATGTGTATAAATGTCAGTATATGTGTGTATAAACGTCAGTATGTGTATAAACATTAGTATGTGTGTATAAACGTCAGTATGTGTATAAACATCAGTATGTGTGTATAAACATCAGTATGTGTGTATAAACGTCAGTATATGTGTATAAACATCAGTATGTGTGTATAAACATCAGTATGTGTGTATAAACGTCAGTATATGTGTATAAACATCAGTACGTGTGTATAAATGTCAGTATATGTGTATAAACATTAGTATATGTGTATATAAACGTCAGTATGTGTATAAACGTCAGTATGTGTGTGTATAAATTCAGTATATGTGTATAAACATCAGTATATATCAGTATATAAACGTCAGTATGTGTATAAACATTAGTATGTGTGTATAAACGTCAGTATGTGTGTATAAACGTCAGTATGTGTGTATAAACGTTAGTATGTGTGTGTATAAACATCAGTATATGTGTATAAACATCAGTATATGTGTATAAACGTCAGTATATGTGTATAAACGTCAGTATGTGTGTATAAACATCAGTATATGTGTATAAACATCAGTATGTGTGTATAAACGTCAGTATATGTGTATAAACATCAGTATGTGTGTATAAACGTCAGTATATGTGTATAAACATCAGTATGTGTGTATAAACATCAGTATGTGCGTGTATAAATTCAGTATATGTGTGTATAAACGTCAGTATATGTGTATAAATATTAGTATATGTGTATAAACGTCAGTATGTGTGTATAAATATCAGTATATGTGTATAAATATCAGTATATGTGTATAAACGTCAGTATATGTATATAAATATCAGTATGTGTATAAACGTCAGTATGTGTGTATAAACGTCAGTATATGTGTATAAACGTCAGTATATGTGTATAAACATCAGTATGTATGTATAAATGTTAGTATATGTGTATAAACGTCAGTATATGTGAATAAACATCAGTATATGTGTATAAACATCAGTATGTGTGTATAAACGTCAGTATGTGTGTATAAATATCAGTATATGTGTATAAACGTCAGTATATGTGTATAAACATCAGTATGTGTATAAACGTCAGTATATGTGTATAAACATCAGTATGTGTGTATAAATATCAGTATGTATATAAACGTCAGTATATGTGTATAAACATCAGTATGTGTGTATAAATATCAGTATGTATGTATAAATGTTAGTATATGTGTATAAACGTCAGTATATGTGAATAAACATCAGTATATGTGTATAAACATCAGTATGTGTGTGTATAAATGTCAGTATGTGTGTATAAACGTCAGTATGTGTGTATAAACGTTACTATGTGTGTATAAACATCAGTATGTGTGTATAAACGTCAGTATGTGTGTATAAACATCAGTATATGTGTATAAACGTCAGTATGTGTGTATAAACGTTACTATGTGTGTATAAACATCAGTATATGTGTATAAACATCAGTATGTGTGTATAAACGTCAGTATATGTGTATAAACATCAGTACGTGTGTATAAATGTCAGTATATGTGTATAAACATTAGTATATGTGTATATAAACGTCAGTATGTGTATAAACGTCAGTATGTGTGTGTATAAATTCAGTATATGTGTATAAACATCAGTATATATCAGTATATAAACGTCAGTATGTGTATAAACATTAGTATGTGTGTATAAACGTCAGTATGTGTGTATAAACGTCAGTATGTGTGTATAAACGTTAGTATGTGTGTGTATAAACATCAGTATATGTGTATAAACATCAGTATATGTGTATAAACGTCAGTATATGTGTATAAACGTCAGTATGTGTGTATAAACATCAGTATATGTGTATAAACATCAGTATGTGTGTATAAACGTCAGTATATGTGTATAAACATCAGTATGTGTGTATAAACGTCAGTATATGTGTATAAACATCAGTATGTGTGTATAAACATCAGTATGTGCGTGTATAAATTCAGTATATGTGTGTATAAACGTCAGTATATGTGTATAAATATTAGTATATGTGTATAAACGTCAGTATGTGTGTATAAATATCAGTATATGTGTATAAATATCAGTATATGTGTATAAACGTCAGTATATGTATATAAATATCAGTATGTGTATAAACGTCAGTATGTGTGTATAAACGTCAGTATATGTGTATAAACGTCAGTATATGTGTATAAACATCAGTATGTATGTATAAATGTTAGTATATGTGTATAAACGTCAGTATATGTGAATAAACATCAGTATATGTGTATAAACATCAGTATGTGTGTATAAACGTCAGTATGTGTGTATAAATATCAGTATATGTGTATAAACGTCAGTATATGTGTATAAACATCAGTATGTGTATAAACGTCAGTATATGTGTATAAACATCAGTATGTGTGTATAAATATCAGTATGTATATAAACGTCAGTATATGTGTATAAACATCAGTATGTGTGTATAAATATCAGTATGTATGTATAAATGTTAGTATATGTGTATAAACGTCAGTATATGTGAATAAACATCAGTATATGTGTATAAACATCAGTATGTGTGTGTATAAATGTCAGTATGTGTGTATAAACGTCAGTATGTGTGTATAAACGTTACTATGTGTGTATAAACATCAGTATGTGTGTATAAACGTCAGTATGTGTGTATAAACATCAGTATATGTGTATAAACGTCAGTATGTGTGTATAAACGTTACTATGTGTGTATAAACATCAGTATATGTGTATAAACGTCAGTATGTGTGTATAAACGTTACTATGTGTGTATAAACATCAGTATATGTATATAAACATCAGTATATGTGTATAAACATCAGTATGTGTGTATAAACATCAGTATGTGTGTATAAATGTCAGTATGTGTGTATAAATGTCAGTATGTGTGTGTATAAACATCAGTATGTGTGTATAAACGTCAGTATGTGTGTATAAACGTCAGTATGTGTGTATAAACGTTAGTATGTGTGTATAAACATTACTATGTGTGTATAAACATCAGTATGTGTGTATAAACGTCAGTATGTGTGTATAAACATCAGTATGTGTGTATAAACGTCAGTATGTGTGTATAAACATTACTATGTGTGTATAAACATCAGTATGTGTGTATAAACGTCAGTATGTGTGTATAAACATTACTATGTGTGTATAAACATCAGTATGTGTGTATAAACGTCAGTATGTGTGTATAAACATTACTATGTGTGTATAAACATCAGTATGTGTGTATAAACGTCAGTATGTGTGTATAAACATCAGTATGTGTGTATAAACGTCAGTATGTGTGTATAAACGTCAGTATGTGTGTATAAACGTTAGTATGTGTGTATAAACATCAGTATGTGTGTATAAACGTCAGTATGTGTGTATAAACATTACTATGTGTGTATAAACATCAGTATGTGTGTATAAACGTTACTATGTGTGTATAAACATCAGTATGTGTGTATAAACGTCAGTATGTGTGTATAAACGTTACTATGTGTGTATAAACATCAGTATGTGTGTATAAACGTCAGTATGTGTGTATAAACGTTAGTATGTGTGTATAAACATCAGTATGTGTGTATAAACGTCAGTATGTGTGTATAAACGTCAGTATATGTGTGTAAACATCAGTATGTGTATAAACATCAGTATGTGTATAAACATCAGTATGTGTATAAACGTCAGTATGTGTGTATAAACGTCAGTATGTGTGTATAAACATCAGTATGTGTGTATAAACGTCAGTATGTGTGTATAAACATCAGTATGTGTGTAAACATCAGTATATGTGTGTATAAACATCAGTATGTGTGTAAAGAAACAAAAAAGAGAACAGCTTACAGCGCTGTCTCACTTAATGTTTAAAATATATATGTGTGTATATTTAATAATACATATTTAATTTTAATTTTTATTTTATTTTGTAATTTTTTTATATATGTGAAGTGTTCATTAAATAAATAAATACGTCTAACTGAAGTGTGCAGCAAGGAATAAGAGGGTTCTCCATTACCCCAAAAAGATGCAGACCCAAAATAGACTATAAACCTGCGCTCCTCCAGCTATATTAATAGAAGTAGTGTGCCCCGTGATGTGCATATATAATAATATTAATACATTTGCTGCTCTAGTTGCCCAAATTTGTGGAAAAAAAAGAGGGGGGTAAGCTTGCCAACTGTGCCAAGGTACCTCAAGTGTGGCAAGTACCTACACTGAACACTTGGGTCCCTATCTGAGAAAATAAAAAACAATAATGAATAAAACTGTCCCTGAGGAGACGTTATAGAAACATGTAGGAGGGGGACCCTTTAATGTATTGTTTTCTAAACTATACCGAACCTCCTGCTTCCAAACATCAGCCGAGACTTGATGAAGGGAAGAACTCTCTTTTATTGAATCAAACACACAGCTTTTTTTCTTTTTGATGGAGAAAGGGGCTATAACGGAGGTATCCAGCTTATGATACAAGGGGTTCCATTACACAGTACTCCTGTTTCCTTCAAGAACTGTTGAAAATGTAGGGATATGAATTGAGGGCCGTTATCTGTGACTACGTGCTTTGGCAGGCCAAATGTTGTGAATACCCGTTTTAGGGTTTGTATTGTGGCTTCTGTTGTCGTTGAGGTCATTGGCCATACTTCTGGCCATTTTGAATGCGCATCAATGATGACCAGGAACATTTTATTTCGTATTGGGCCGCAGAAGTACAGATGTATTCTTTCCCATGCATGTATTGGCCATTCCCATGGTTGTATCTGGGCTTTCGCCAGTTGTTTCTGTGTTCAGTTAAGCCTGGTCAGGTTTTGGCGAACTGTTCAATGTCCTTATCTATTGATGGCCACCATAATGTTGCCCTTGCCCTTTGTTTCATCCACACAATTCCAGGGTGTCCTTCGTGCATTATCTTCAATCTGTTTTGGCGTTGGTCTGTGGGGACTACTAATCTGTTTCCCCATAAGACACAGCCTTCTTGTGCTGTTAGTTCTAATCATCTTGTAGCATATGGCTGCAGCTGCTGTGGTGTTTGGTGTGGCCATCAGTTGTAGACATAGTGTAAAACTTGCGCTAGAGTTTCATCCTTTGCTGTGGCTTTGGCTATGGTAGTGGAGGTGAAGAGGTTTGTGAAGCAGACTTGGCATGTGTGGGGTAGGCCATAAGAGTCTTGCGGGTGTGCTGTCCCATGAAGCGGTAGGCGAAAAAAGGCATCAGTGTTTGCATGGTCTTGGTGTTTTCTGTATTGAATTCGATAGTTGAAAGCTCCTAAGTACAGTGCATACTGTTGTAGTCTGGCTACTGTCGTGGGTGATATCCCTTTGTCCGGGTTGAAATTGGTGAGTAGAGGCTTGTGGTCTGTGATCAGTGTGAACTGTCGACCATACAGATACAATGTAAATTTCTGCAGTGCCCAAATAATTGCTAGCACCTCGTTGTCAGTTTGTGAGTAGTTGTGTTCAGCCTGACTTAATGACCTGGAGGCAAATGCAATAGGCTGTTCCGAGCCCTCTGGCATGACATGAGATAGCACCGCCCCCAACCCATAGGGGGACGCGTCACATGCCACCGTTACCGGTTTCTGTAGATCGTAGTGTACCAAGGCTTTTGAACGGAGGACTAGTTCCTTAGTTTCCTGGAACGCTTGGTGGCATTGTTCTGTCCATCTCCCTGTAGTACTAGCTTCCAGAAGCTGGTGGAGAGGGGGACGGACTTGTGCAACGTTGGGTAGAAATCTGTGATAATAGTTCAGTAGTCCTAGGTATGACCTTAGATGTGTAACATCTGTGGGTGTTTTACCAGTGCTTGCACCTTGTCATTGGACGTGTGCAGGCCTCGTTTGTCAACTACGTGACCGCAAAAGGTTAAGGATGGTTTAAAAAACTCACATTTCTCTAGATTGACCTTCAGTCTGTACTCTTGTAGTCATTTGAGAACGGTTCTTACATTTTCTTTGTGCCGTTCACTTGTTGCCCCTGTGATTAACATGTCATCCAGCAGGCATTTTGTGTGAGGAATGCCTGACAGAATGGTATCCATTGTACGTTGCCAAATTGCTGGTGCTGATGCCACGCCAAAAATGATCCTGTTGTATTGGTACAGTCCCTTGTGAGTATTTATAGTCAGCAACTTGCGGCTGTCTGGGTGCACTTCCAGTTGTAAGTAGGCTTGCCTCAAGTCTATTTTCGTAAATGTCTCTCCTCCCGCCAGCGAGGCAAACAATTCCTCCAGACGTGGCAGTGGGTATTGAACTGACTGAGTGCCATACGGAAGTCTCCACAGATGCGGATTTCTCCTGTTTTCTTTATGACTGGTACTATTGGAGATGCCCAGTCGCCATGTGGAACGTGAAAGATGATTTCCTGAGCTTCCAATCGCGGCACCTCATTCTCCAGCTTGGTCTTTAGAGCAAATGGGACTGTTCTGGCCTTAAAAAATTTTGCTACCGCTCCTTCTCGTAAATGTAGGTGGGCTTGCATGACTTTGACTTTCTCCAATTCTGCTCCAAATACCTCTGAGAATTCTTGTTTCATAGCTTTTCTCCAACTCTGGGCCTCCGTGTTCTCTGCTCCTACTGTGTGTACGTCCCTTGTGTACGTCGGCATCCCCATCTGTCTGATCCATTCTCTCCCAAAGAGGGTTGGTCCATCATTCTTAACAATGTACAGTTTTGCCTTGTATTCTTTATTGTTTGTTTTGACCTTTACCCACTCGTATCCCAGAGGCATCATAATATGACCGCTATATGTTTTGAGCCTGACTTCCATCGGTAGCAGTTTGAGGTCGAATTCCTTGCCTTGTATGTGCTCCTACTTGATGATGGAGATTGCATATCCCGTATCTAAATCCATAAGCATTTCTTTTCCTTCAATTTCCAGTCGGACTTTCATGGAGTCTGTCTCAGGACCCACTTGGTGTAATGTTAGATGAGCGAGCCAGTAATCACTCTCTAATGGTTCCTCTTCATCCGGAAATTCTGGTCTGGTCTCATCCTGGGTACATGACGTGAAATATGTTGGGTGTCAGTTGCCCCACATTGGTGGTCTTTGTCTTTGTTGGCTCCAACACACTTCTACTGTCAGGATGCATCGCTAGCTGAAGATAAGCCTGTCGCAGATCCAATTTTGTAAAAGACTGCCCTCCAGCTAATGAAGCAAGAAGTTCCTCTAGGTGTGGTAACGGATACTGCTCTACCTCCAGCTGACTATTTATAGCCATTCGAAAGTCTCCACACAGCCGGATTTCTCCAGCCTTTTTGACTCCCGGTACAATGGGTGAAGCCCAGTCACTGCAATGAACTTTCTAAATCACTCCTTGGCTTTCCAGATGAGATAATTTGTTCTCCACTTTGGCCCTGATGATGAAAGGAACAGTTCTGGCCTTACAGAGACGCTCCAGGTTTCAGTGTCAATTTAGCTTGAATATTTTTCACTTTTCCCAAGTCAGTTGAAAACACATCTTTATAATTGGAATGCAGCTCTGTCACCCAAGATTGGTGATTTTCCAGTTGTAGCGATTGGACCGTGGAGAGATGAGACTGTGTGTCAGGCATCCCCAGCAACCGGATCCATAAGCTTCCATATAGAGGTGGACCCCCGTCTTTTATGACATATGGAGGTATTTTATGAGCCAGTCCTTTGTACGTGACCCTGACGTCAGCACATCCTAGAAGTCTGAGAATGTGCCCACTGTATGTGTTAAGGCGTAGGGTGGTAGGTTTCCACTTCAGCGGAATCTGTGCAAAAGTTAACTGTTGCAGAGTCATTACAGAGACAGCAGATCCTGTATCCACATCCATAGTGACATCTTTGCCGTTGATCTGTACTCTGACTTGCATAGCGTCGTCAAATCCTGTTAAGTTATGAACGGTCAAATGTGATATCCAACCTCTTTCATCAAATGGTTCATCTGTGTCCAAGTGTGAGTGAAGAAAGTTGGTAGAAGAAGGTCTGGTTCCGCGAGAGGACCCTCTCAGAGATCTAGTACTTCTGCAGACTTTACTCAAACGTCCCCATTTGGAGCAATTATAACAAATCTCTTTAAATCTGCACTGGTGGGACTCATGTGAAGTAGCTCCACAACAAAAACATTTCTTAGTAGAAGGTGGCTCCCTTTGCATGGTTGGTCTGCTCTGAGACAATTTCAGTACTGCGGTGGCTTCCTCCAGTCCCTGTGTAGGGCCATAATTTTGAGCTTGTAGGTGTGCAGACTCCCTTTCAGTCATTTCCATAGCAACAGCTTTATCCATTACAGATTTTTCTGTTAAACCTTTTTCAGACAATAATCGCTTTTGGATTGCTTTATGGATTAACCCACACACAAAGTGATCCCTCAAAGCTTCAGACAAGTTTGCTCTGAAATTACAAGTCACAGCAAAGCGTCTTCGTTCTATCATAAGACTGGACACTCTCCCCCTGATGTTGTTTTCTGGAATAGAAACGGAATCTTCCTGCAATCTGAATTGGCTGAGGTTGGTAGAAACTAGTTAAAGCTTCAAGCAAATCTTTTAAAGGCTTATCACCAGGAGAATCAGGGGCTAATAAATTTTGCAATACAGCAAAAGGTTTTCTGTCAACAACAGTAAGAAACACAGCAGTTTTCTTTTCTTCAGGAATGTCATTTGCAGCCATAAACTGCTTTAATCTTTCAGAGTGAGTAAACCATGTTTCCTCTCCTTCATTAAACTCTTGTAAAGTTCATAACAGGGCAGCCATGATAAGAGGTGGTAAGCAAGGACTTGTAATACAGAGTAGGATGGCAGGCCCACCAAGAACCCCTGCTCCTGTAGGTGTCAGACCAACTTGCAGGAGAACAAAGCTTGCAATATTACATAGATGGCTGGCAAGGAATGGAAGGAATACCTGGTTCTCCAGGAACAGAGGAGCCAGCAGGAACACCCCAGAAAAATTGTAGCAGCAGCAGTCCACAGCCTAGTCTCCACTGTTATATCCAAAACTTGATGGTGCCCTTGAATAAATCCACAGGACTCTTATGTTGGTCAGTAGAGCGGCAACGGGTCAACTCTGTTTATTTAACAGTAACAATGTAGGAAAAAGGGTCACTGCGTCCTCCGGAGGCACCCGGTTGTACTTTTGGGTGCTTGCCAGCAGATCAGCTGTTTGTACTGCAGAGCGGAGCAGGAAGGCTCTTAACAGTGCAGTGTCTCGCACCAGACTGCTGAGGACCCTGCGTGTTGTCACCATAGACATAGACACGTGACGTCACTTCCGGGTTCCTCTGGTACGCGGCTGTCCACTTCATTGCAGGCTGCTGAACATTACATAAACGTCAGTATGTGTGTATAAACGTCAGTATATGTGTATAAACGTTAGTATATGTGTATTAACATCAGTATGTGTCTATAAACATCAGTATGTGTGTATAAACGTCAGTATATGTGTATAAAGGTTAGTATATGTGTATAAACATCAGTATATGTGTACAAACGTCAGTATATGTGTATAAACATCAGTATATGTGTATAAAAACATCAGTATGTGTGTATAAACTTCAGTATATGTGTATAAACGTCAGTATATGTGTATAAATGTCAGTATATGTGTATAAACTTCAGTATGTGTGTATAAACATTAGTATGTGTGTATAAACGTCAGTATATGTGTATAAACGTCAGTATGTGTGTATAAATATCAGTATATGTGTATAAACGTCAGTATATGTGTGTATAAATGTCAGTATATGTGTATAAACATTAGTATATGTGTGTATAAACATCAGTATGTGTATAAACATCAGTATGTGTATAAACGTCAGTATATGTGTATAAATGTCAGCATGTGTGTGTATAAACGTCAGTATATGTCAGTATATGTATATAAACGTCAGTATATGTGTATAAATGTCAGTATATGTGTATAAATGTCAGTATATGTATATAAACGTCAGTATATGTGTGTAAATGTCATTATATGTGTATAAACGTCAGTATATGTATATAAACGTCAGTATATGTGTATAAATGTCAGTATTTGTGTATTAACATCAGTATGTGTGTATAAATGTCAGTATATGTGTATAAACATCAGTATATGTGTATAAACGTTAGTATATGTGTATAAACATCAGTATGTGTGTATAAACGTCAGTATATGTGTATAAACATCAGTATGTATGTATAAACATCAGTATATGTGTATAAACATCAGTATGTGTGTATAAACGTTAGTATATGTGTATAAACGTCAGTGTGTGTATAAACGTCAGTATGTGTGTATAAACATCAGTATATGTGTATAAACATCAGTATTAGTATATGTGTGTATAAACATCAGTATGTGTGTATAAACATCAGTATATGTGTATAAACATCAGTATGTGTGTATGAACGTCAGTATATGTGTATAAACATCAGTATGTGTGTATAAATATCAGTATATGTGTATAAACATCAGTATGTGTGTATAAATATCAGTATGTGTGTATAAACGTCAGTATATGTGTATAAGCGTCAGTATGTGTGTATAAACGTCAGTATATGTGTATAAACATCAGTATATGTGTATAAACATTAGTATATGTGTGTATAAATGTCAGCATGTGTGTATATAAACGTCAGTATATGTGTATAAATGTTAGTATGTGTGTATAAACATCAGTATGTGTGTATAAACATTAGTATGTGTGTATATAAACATTAGTATATGTGTATAAACGTTAGTATATGTGTATAAATGTTAGTATATGTATATAAACGTCAGTATATGTGTATAAACGTCAGTATATGTGTATAAACGTGAATATATGTGTATAAATGTTAGTATGTGTGTATAAATGTCAGCATGTGTGTATATAAACGTCAGTATATGTGTATAAATATCAGTATGTGTGTATATAAACGTCAGTATGTGTGTATTAAAGCGGAACTATCATCTACATTCAAACTTTTGTAGTGAGTTTTAATAGTTAACCTTAGATTAGAGCTGTGTGTATTTTAAAAAAAAATTGCTTACAAGTCCAGATATTAGCCCATCAAAATCGGGCACTTCCGTGTTCTGCAGGCCTGACTGTCCCGCTGGACTTCCCAGCTGCCCCAGGGAGCGCGTTCACACTCCCCTTCGAAGCTGGGTTTCTGTAACGTTACAGCAAACTCCGTGTACAGTGCTACTGGGGTTGTATATAGTTTATTACAGGTTACAACCTCAGTAGCACTGTACACGGAGTTTGCTGTAACGCTACAGAAACCCAGCTGAGAAGGGGAGTGTGAACGCGCTCCCTGGGGCAGGGGGGAAGTAAATAAAATACTTGAATGCTGCAGATTATTTCAGGCTGTTAGTGGTCTATTACATGTTTTTGTTATAACCCTTTGGAAGTTAGAGATGTATATGGTTAACCTCTTGAGATCCGAAGCGGTGTGCAATGTGTGGATTGAATGGCAATCATTTGGAGAAATGCAAAGGGAGGAATGCTGCTCCGGATTTACATTTCACGTTGATACATCTTTTCCAGATCCTGGTGTAAGCATTTGGACTTTAGACATTTTCTGCTTTCTGCTGATTTATAGCCGATGTAAGTAATTCTGTTTTATAAACGGGAAGTTGTTTTCATGTGTTGTTATTGTGTTGAGGGGGTGGGGCATAGGGCCCCCCCTTTAGAACTTGTTGTTACGCTACTGATCCCTCTACTTGATGACAAGTGGATTAAATGGCGTCCCTGCGCCCCAGACTGATCCATGTGTTGTGACTTAGAGATGTCCTGTACACGGGCCCTGCTTGGAGACCACAAGGACCATGCCTGTAACCTCAGAGACATCACTATAAAATCACAAATACAGTGTACCGCACCCTTAAGAACAATTATCCGTCTGACACAGAGAGCTGGGAACTGTCACATTCACGTTGTGAGAACAAACTCTTTGTTGTTCTGGTGCTTTCCACCCACTTGAGAACTGATCTGTGGATAAACAGCCGCCCATGTCTGTGTAGAATGGATATTCCGGTTTATCACACGGGACTGACGTGTTGTCCCCTGTCCCTGTCACTCCGCCCCGTCCCCAGGGAAGACTTGTACTGAAGAACTCCCAGCTTCACTGCAGATGAGTCATCGGGCGACCTGGCAACTCTTAACCCTATAAGTACCAGAGGAAAGCAATGCGTTACAGAGACCATTGTTCCTTAAAGGGTTACAGTGGCCCTATTACCCTAAGACGTGTTTACTTTGTTTTATAGAGAAGTAAATATCGTACAGGTCTTTTTACTGTAGAATAAATCACTATTCTGAAGTGAAGGGTTAAGTGCTGGTGACACAATGTGGCACTTTATGCACAATGTCCTGATTAGTGATGTTCCAGGCCTGACTCCTCCCCCTCTGTGCTATTAGACACGCCCCAGGGGGTGGGCTCTGCCTAGATCCATTCCCAGCATAGTTTCCTAATTAGTGATTTTCTGGGCCTGACTCCTCCCTTGCTGCACGATTACAAACACCCCCAGTGTGTGAGCTGCCTGGATGCATTCCCAGCACAGTGTCCTATTTAGTAAAATTCCCACTTCAAACGCGTTTCGCAGCGCTAAACGCTTCTTTTTCAGTATTGCAGGTTATCTAAAGAGCTGCGCTGTGAACTGCGTTTGAAGTGGGAATTTTAATTTTGGTATTTTTTAAAGTTATTAATAAATTAATTGTACATTATTGGAGTGGCTTGATATATTCTATTGGAGTCTACCTGCTGCAGACCTAGAGAACTGGATTGTGTTGGAGATCGGAGGGAGCAGGGCGGTAAGATACCCCTGTAATGCTACTGTAGATGTATATTCACATAAGTGTCCATATAGCCATAATGAAATGTCAGTAATATTCCATTGTTTTGTATTTCTATATGATCTGTCAGATCTAAGCGCTATTGGCGCCCCTTGTGTTTTCTGGTTTTTCTTGGTATCCAGATGTTCCTTTTGCGAGTGGAGGTGAAATGTGGCAGCCGGATCCTAAAGTGGAAAATAGCTGTTGAGGGGCAGGTTTAAATCTGTCCCTGAGTCCTAAGGCAGGTTAACACGTATTTGTATTTCCAGCATCTTATTTTGTGAGTATTAGTCTGTAAGGTGGAGGGGTAGGATCCATTACCTTGACGATATTACACCAGGAAGCTCCTTTCATTTCTTTTTGTCTTCTATATCACAATGTGTGGACTAGATCCATTCATATCACAGTGTGTGGACTAGATCCATTCATATCACAGTGTGTGGACTAGATCCATTCATATCACAGTATGTGGACTAGATTCATTCATATCACAGTGTGTGGACTAGATCCATTCATATCACAGTGTGTAGACACTAACTAGATCCATTCATATCACAGTGTGTGGACTAGATCCATTCATATCACAGTGTATGGACTAGATCCATTCATATCACAGTGTGTGGACTAGATCCATTCATATCACAGTGTGTGGACTAGATCCATTCATATCACAGTATGTGGACTAGATCCATTCATATCACAGTGTGTGGACTAGATCCATTCATATCACAGTGTGTGGACTGTGCCTAGATCCATTCATATCACAGTGTGTGGACTAGATTCATTCATATCACAGTGTGTGGACTAGATCCATTCATATCACAGTGTGTGGACTAGATCCCTTCATATCACAGTGTGTGGACTAGATCCATTCATATCACAGTGTGTGGACTAGATCCCTTCATATCACAGTGTGTGGACTAGATCCATTCATATCACAGTGTGGACTAGATCCATTCATATCACAGTGTGTGGACTAGATCCATTCATATCACAGTGTGTGGACTAGATCCATTCCTATCACAGTGTATGGACTAGATCCATTCATATCACAGTGTGTGGACTAGATCCATTCATATCACAGTGTGTGGACTGTGCCTAGATCCATTCATATCACAGTGTGTGGACTAGATTCATTCATATCACAGTGTGTGGACTAGATCCATTCATATCACAGTATGTGGACTAGATCCCTTCATATCACAGTGTGTGGACTAGATCCATTCATATCACAGTGTGTGGACTAGATCCCTTCATATCACAGTGTGTGGACTAGATCCATTCATATCACAGTATGTGGACTAGATCCCTTCATATCACAGTGTGTGGACTAGATCCATTCATATCACAGTGTGTGGACTAGATCCCTTCATATCACAGTGTGTGGACTAGATCCATTCATATCACAGTGTGTGGACTAGATCCATTCATATCACAGTGTGTAGACTCTGCCTAGATCCATTCCTATCACAGTGTGTGGACTAGATCCATTCATATCACAGTGTGTGGACTAGATCCATTCATATCACAGTGTGTGGACTAGATCTATTCATATCACAGTATGTGGACTAGATCCATTCATATCACAGTGTGTGGACTAGATCCATTCATATCACAGTGTGTGGACTAGATCCCTTCATATCACAGTATGTGGACTAGATCCCTTCATATCACAGTGTGTGGATTAGATCCATTCATATCACAGTGTGTGGACTAGATCCATTCATATCACAGTGTGTAGACTCTGCCTAGATCCATTCCTATCACAGTGTGTGGACTAGATCCATTCATATCACAATGTGTGGACTAGATCCATTCATATCACAGTGTGTGAACTAGATCTATTCATATCACAGTGTGTGGACTAGATCTATTCATATCACAGTATGTGGACTAGATCCATTCATATCACAGTGTGTGGACTAGATCCATTCATATCACAGTGTGTGGACTATGCCTAGATCCATTCATATCACAATGTGTGGACTCTGTCTAGATCCATTCATATCATAGTGTGTGGACTCTGCCTAGATCCATTCATATCACACTGTGTGGACTAGATCCATTCATATCACAGTGTGTGGACTAGATCCATTCATATCACAGTGTGTGGACTAGATCCATTCATATCACAGTGTGTGGACTAGATCCATTCATATCACAATGTGTGGACTCTGTCTAGATCCATTCATATCACAGTGTGTGGACTAGATCCATTCATATCACAGTGTGTGGACTAGATCCATTCATATCACAGTGTGTGGACTAGATCCATTCATATCACAGTGTGTGGACTCTGCCTATATCCATTCATATCACAGTGTGAGGACTAGATCCATTCATATCACAGTGTGTGGACTAGATCCATTCATATCACATTGTGTGGACTCTGTCTAGATCCATTCATATCACAGTGTGAGGACTAGATCCATTCATATCACAGTGTGTGTGTGTGGACTAGATCCATTCATATCACAGTGTGTGGACTCTGTCTAGATCCATTCATATCACAGTGTGTGGACTAGATCCATTCATATCACAGTGTGTGGACTCTGTCTAGATCCATTCATATCACAGTGTGTGGACTAGATCCATTCATATCACAGTGTGTGGACTAGATCCATTCATATCACCACGTGTGGACTAGATCCATTCATATCACAGTGTGTGGACTCTGCCTAGATCCATTCATATCACAGTGTGTGGACTCTGCCTAGATCCATTCATATCACAGTGTGAGGACTAGATCCATTCATATCACAGTGTGTGGACTAGATCCATTCATATTACAGTGTGTGGACTCTGTCTAGATCCATTCATATCACAGTGTGAGGACTAGATCCATTCATATCACAGTGTGTGTGTGTGGACTAGATCCATTCATATCACAGTGTGTGGACTCTGTCTAGATCCATTCATATCACAGTGTGTGGACTAGATCCATTCATATCACAGTGTGTGGACTAGATCCATTCATATCACAGTGTGTGGACTCTGTCTAGATCCATTCATATCACAGTGTGTGGACTAGATCCATTCATATCATAGTGTGTGGACTAGATCCATTCATATCACAGTGTGTGGACTCTGTCTAGATCCATTCATATCACAGTGTGTGGACTAGATCCATTCATATCACAGTGTGTGGACTAGATCCATTCATATCACAGTGTGTGGACTCTGCCTAGATCCATTCATATCACAGTGTGTGGACTCTGCCTATATCCATTCATATCACAGTGTGTGGACTAGATCCATTCATATCACAGTGTGTGGACTAGATCCATTCATATCACCATGTGTGGACTCTGCCTAGATCCATTCATATCACAGTGTGTGGACTAGATCCATTCATATCACAGTGTGGACTAGATCCATTCATATCACAGTGTGTGGACTCTGCCTTGATCCATTCATATCACAGTGTGTGGACTAGATCCATTCATATCACAGTGTGTGGCTAGATCCATTCATATCACAGCGTGTGGACGCTGCCTAGATCCATTCATATCACAGTGTGTGAACTAGATCCATTCATATCACAGTGTGTGGACTAGATCCATTCATATCACAGTGTGTGGCTAGATCCATTCATATCACAGTGTGTGGACTCTGCCTAGATCCATTCATATCACAGTGTGTGGACTCTGCCTAGATCCATTCATATCACAGTGTGTGGACTAGATCCATTCATATCACAGTGTGTGGACTGTACCTAGATCCATTCATATCCCAGTGTGTGGACTAGATCCATTCATGTCAAAGTGTGTGGACTAGATCCATTCATATCACAATGTGTGGACTAGATCCATTCATATCACAGTGTGTGGACTAGATCCATTCATATCACAGTGTGTGGACTAGATCCATTCATATCACAGTGTGTGGACGCCACCTAGATCCATTCATATCACAGTGTGTGGACGCCACCTAGATCCATTCATATCACAGTGTGTGGACTCTGTCTAGATCCATTCATATCACAGTGTGTGGACTAGATCCATTCATATCACAGTGTGTGGACTAGATCCATTCATATCACAGTGTGTGGACTCTGCCTAGATCCATTCATATCACAGTGTGTGGACTCTGCCTATATCCATTCATATCACAGTGTGAGGACTAGATCCATTCATATCACAGTGTGTGGACTAGATCCATTCATATCACAGTGTGTGGACTAGATCCATTCATATCACCATGTGTGGACTCTGCCTAGATCCATTCATATCACAGTGTGTGGACTAGATCCATTCATATCACAGTGTGGACTAGATCCATTCATATCACAGTGTGTGGACTCTGCCTTGATCCATTCATATCACAGTGTGTGGACTAGATCCATTCATATCACAGTGTGTGGCTAGATCCATTCATATCACAGCGTGTGGACTCTGCCTAGATCCATTCATATCACAGTGTGTGAACTAGATCCGTTCATATCACAGTGTGTGGACTAGATCCATTCATATCACAGTGTGTGGACTAGATCCATTCATATCACAGTGTGTGGCTAGATCCATTCATATCACAGTGTGTGGACTCTGCCTAGATCCATTCATATCACAGTGTGTGGACTCTGCCTAGATCCGTTCATATCACAGTGTGTGGACTAGATCCATTCATATCACAGTGTGTGGACTGTACCTAGATCCATTCATATCCCAGTGTGTGGACTAGATCCATTCATGTCAAAGTGTGTGGACTAGATCCATTCATATCACAATGTGTGGACTAGATCCATTCATATCACAGTGTGTGGACTAGATCCATTCATATCACAGTGTGTGGACTAGATCAATTCATATCACAATGTGTGGACTAGATCCATTCATATCACAGTGTGTGGACTAGATCCATTCATATCACAATGTGTGGACTCTGCCTATATCCATTCATATCACAGTGTGGACTAGATCCATTCATATCACAATGTGTGGACTAGATCCATTCATATCACAGTGTGTGGACTAGATCCATTCATATCACAATGTGTGGACTAGATCCATTCATATCACAGTGTGTGGACTCTGCCTAGATCCATTCATATCACAGTGTGTGGACTAGATCCATTCATATCACAGTGTGTGGACTCTGCCTATATCCAATCATATCACAGTGTGTGGACTAGATCCAATCATATCACAGTGTGTGGACTAGATCCATTCATATCACAGTGTGTGGACTCTGCCTAGATCCATTCATATCACACTGTGTGGACTAGATCCATTCATATCACAGTGTGTGGACAAGATCCATTCATATCTCAGTGTGTGGACTCTGACTAGATCCATTCATATCACAGTGTGTGGACTAGATCCATTCATATCACATTGTGTGGACTCTGCCTAGATCCATTCATATCACACTGTGTGGACTCTACCTAGATCCATTCATATCACAGTGTGTGGACTCTGCCTAGATCCATTCATATCACAGTGTGTGTGGACTAGATCCATTCATATCACATTGTGTGGACTCTGCCTAGATCCATTCATATCACAGTGTGTGGACTCTGCCTAGATCCATTCATATCACAGTGTGTGGACTAGATCCATTCATATCACAGTGTGTGGACAAGATCCATTCATATCTCATTGTGTGGACTCTGACTAGATCCATTCATATCACAGTGTGTGGACTAGATCCATTCATATCACAGTGTGTGGACTCTGACTAGATCCATTCATATCCCAGTGTGTGGACTAGATCCATTCATGTCAAAGTGTGTGGACTAGATCCATTCATATCACAATGTGTGGACTAGATCCATTCATATCACAGTGTGTGGACTAGATCCATTCATATCACAGTGTGTGGACTAGATCAATTCATATCACAATGTGTGGACTAGATCCATTCATATCACAGTGTGTGGACTAGATCCATTCATATCACAATGTGTGGACTCTGCCTATATCCATTCATATCACAGTGTGGACTAGATCCATTCATATCACAATGTGTGGACTAGATCCATTCATATCACAGTGTGTGGACTAGATCCATTCATATCACAATGTGTGGACTAGATCCATTCATATCACAGTGTGTGGACTCTGCCTAGATCCATTCATATCACAGTGTGTGGACTAGATCCATTCATATCACAGTGTGTGGACTCTGCCTATATCCAATCATATCACAGTGTGTGGACTAGATCCAATCATATCACAGTGTGTGGACTAGATCCATTCATATCACAGTGTGTGGACTCTGCCTAGATCCATTCATATCACACTGTGTGGACTAGATCCATTCATATCACAGTGTGTGGACAAGATCCATTCATATCTCAGTGTGTGGACTCTGACTAGATCCATTCATATCACAGTGTGTGGACTAGATCCATTCATATCACATTGTGTGGACTCTGCCTAGATCCATTCATATCACACTGTGTGGACTCTACCTAGATCCATTCATATCACAGTGTGTGGACTCTGCCTAGATCCATTCATATCACAGTGTGTGTGGACTAGATCCATTCATATCACATTGTGTGGACTCTGCCTAGATCCATTCATATCACAGTGTGTGGACTCTGCCTAGATCCATTCATATCACAGTGTGTGGACTAGATCCATTCATATCACAGTGTGTGGACAAGATCCATTCATATCTCATTGTGTGGACTCTGACTAGATCCATTCATATCACAGTGTGTGGACTAGATCCATTCATATCACAGTGTGTGGACTCTGACTAGATCCATTCATATCACAGTGTGTGGACTCTGACTAGATCCATTCATATCACAGTGTGTGGACTAGATCCATTCATATCACAGTGTGTGGGCTCTGCCTAGATCCATTCATATCACAGTGTGTGGACTCTACCTAGATCCATTCATATCACAGTGTGTGGACTCTACCTACATCCATTCATATCACAGTGTGTGGACTCTGCCTAGATCCATTCATATTACAGTGTGTGGACTAGATCCATTCATATCACAGTGTGTGGACTCTGTCTAGATCCAGTCATATCACAGTGTGTGGACTATACCTAGATCCATTCATATCACAGTTGTAGACTCTACCTAGAATCATTCATATCACAGTGTGTGGACTCTGCCTAGATCCATTCATATCACAGTGTGTGGACTCTGCCTAGATCCATTCATATCACAGTGTGTGGACTCTACCTAGATCCATTCGTATCACAGAGTGTGGACTCTACCTAGATCCATTCGTATCACAGTGTGTGGACTAGATCCATTCATATCAGTGTGTGGACTCTACCTAGATCCATTCATATCACAGTGTGTGGACTCTACCTAGATCCATTCGTATCACAGTGTGTGGACTGTGCCTTGATCCATTCATATCACAGTGTGTGGACTAGATCCATTCATATCACAGTGTGTGGACTAGATACATTCATATCACAATGTGTGGACTCAGTCTAGATCCATTCATATCATAGTGTGTGGACTATACCTAGATCCATTCATATCACAGTGTGTGGACTGTACCTAGATCCATTCATATCAGTGTGTGGACTCTACCTAGATCCATTCATATCACAGTGTGTGGACTGTGCCTAGATCCATTCATATCACAGTGTGTGGACTGTGCCTAGATCCATTCATATCACAGTGTGTGGACTAGATCCATTCATATCACAATGTGTGGACTAGATCCATTCATATCACAGTGTGTGGACTCTGCCTAGATCCATTCATATCACAGTGTGTGGACAAGATCCATTCATATCTCAGTGTGTGGACTAGATCCATTCATATCACAGTGTGTGGACTAGATCCAATCATATCACAGTGTGTGGACTCTGCCTAGATCCATTCATATCGCAGTTTGTGGACTAGATCCATTCATATCACAGTGTGTGGACTCTGCCTATATCCATTCATATCACAGTGTGTGGACTAGATCCAATCATATCACAATGTGTGGACTAGATCCATTCATATCACAGTGTGTGGACTCTGACTAGATCCATTCATATCACAGTGTGTGGACTAGATCCATTCATATCACATTGTGTGGACTCTGTCTAGATCCATTCATATCACAGTGTGTGGACTCTGACTAGATCCATTCATATCACAGTGTGTGGACTCTACCTAGATCCGTTCATATCACAGTGTGTGGACTCTGACTAGATCCATTCATATCACAGTGTGTGGACTAGATCCATTCATATCACAGTGTGTGGGCTCTGCCTAGATCCATTCATATCACAGTGTGTGGACTCTACCTAGATCCATTCATATCACAGTGTGTGGACTCTACCTACATCCATTCATATCAGTGTGTGGACTCTACCTAGATCCATTCATATTACAGTGTGTGGACTAGATCCATTCATATCACAGTGTGTGGACTCTGTCTAGATCCAGTCATATCACAGTGTGTGGACTATACCTAGATCCATTCATATCACAGTGTGTAGACTCTACCTAGAATCATTCATATCACAGTGTGTAGACTCTACCTAGAATCATTCATATCACAGTGTGTGGACTCTGCCTAGATCCATTCATATCACAGTGTGTGGACTCTGCCTAGATCCATTCATATCACAGTGTGTGGACTCTACCTAGATCCATTCGTATCACAGAGTGTGGACTCTACCTAGATCCATTCATATCAGTGTGCGGACTCTATCTAGATCCATTCATATCACAGTGTGTGGACTGTGCCTAGATCCATTCATATCACAGTGTGTGGACTAGATCCATTCATATCACAGTGTGTGGACTAGATCCATTCATATCACAATGTGTGGACTCCGTCTAGATCCATTCATATCATAGTGTGTGGACTATACCTAGATCCATTCATATCACAGTGTGTGGACTAGATCCATTCATATCAGTGTGTGGACTCTACCTAGATCCATTCATATCACAGTGTGTGGACTGTGCCTAGATCCATTCATATCACAGTGTGTGGACTAGATCCATTCATATCACAGTGTGTAGACTAGATCCATTCATATCACAGTGTGTGGACTAGTCCATTCATATCACAGTGTGTGGACGCCACCTAGATCCATTCATATCACAGTGTGTGGACTCTGTCTAGATCCATTCATATCACAGTGTGTGGACTAGATCCATTCATATCACAGTGTGTGGACTAGATCCATTCATATCACAGTGTGTGGACTCTGCCTAGATCCATTCATATCACAGTGTGTGGACTAGATCCATTCATATCACAGTGTGAGGACTAGATCCATTCATATCACAGTGTGTGGACTAGATCCATTCATATCACAGTGTGTGGACTAGATCCATTCATATCACCATGTGTGGACTCTGCCTAGATCCATTCATATCACAGTGTGTGGACTAGATCCATTCATATCACAGTGTGGACTAGATCCATTCATATCACAGTGTGTGGACTCTGCCTTGATCCATTCATATCACAGTGTGTGGACTAGATCCATTCATATCACAGTGTGTGGCTAGATCCATTCATATCACAGCGTGTGGACTCTGCCTAGATCCATTCATATCACAGTGTGTGAACTAGATCCGTTCATATCACAGTGTGTGGACTAGATCCATTCATATCACAGTGTGTGGACTAGATCCATTCATATCACAGTGTGTGGCTAGATCCATTCATATCACAGTGTGTGGACTCTGCCTAGATCCATTCATATCACAGTGTGTGGACTCTGCCTAGATCCGTTCATATCACAGTGTGTGGACTAGATCCATTCATATCACAGTGTGTGGACTGTACCTAGATCCATTCATATCCCAGTGTGTGGACTAGATCCATTCATGTCAAAGTGTGTGGACTAGATCCATTCATATCACAATGTGTGGACTAGATCCATTCATATCACAGTGTGTGGACTAGATCCATTCATATCACAGTGTGTGGACTAGATCAATTCATATCACAATGTGTGGACTAGATCCATTCATATCACAGTGTGTGGACTAGATCCATTCATATCACAATGTGTGGACTCTGCCTATATCCATTCATATCACAGTGTGGACTAGATCCATTCATATCACAATGTGTGGACTAGATCCATTCATATCACAGTGTGTGGACTAGATCCATTCATATCACAATGTGTGGACTAGATCCATTCATATCACAGTGTGTGGACTCTGCCTAGATCCATTCATATCACAGTGTGTGGACTAGATCCATTCATATCACAGTGTGTGGACTCTGCCTATATCCAATCATATCACAGTGTGTGGACTAGATCCAATCATATCACAGTGTGTGGACTAGATCCATTCATATCACAGTGTGTGGACTCTGCCTAGATCCATTCATATCACACTGTGTGGACTAGATCCATTCATATCACAGTGTGTGGACAAGATCCATTCATATCTCAGTGTGTGGACTCTGACTAGATCCATTCATATCACAGTGTGTGGACTAGATCCATTCATATCACATTGTGTGGACTCTGCCTAGATCCATTCATATCACACTGTGTGGACTCTACCTAGATCCATTCATATCACAGTGTGTGGACTCTGCCTAGATCCATTCATATCACAGTGTGTGTGGACTAGATCCATTCATATCACATTGTGTGGACTCTGCCTAGATCCATTCATATCACAGTGTGTGGACTCTGCCTAGATCCATTCATATCACAGTGTGTGGACTAGATCCATTCATATCACAGTGTGTGGACAAGATCCATTCATATCTCATTGTGTGGACTCTGACTAGATCCATTCATATCACAGTGTGTGGACTAGATCCATTCATATCACAGTGTGTGGACTCTGACTAGATCCATTCATATCACAGTGTGTGGACTCTGACTAGATCCATTCATATCACAGTGTGTGGACTAGATCCATTCATATCACAGTGTGTGGGCTCTGCCTAGATCCATTCATATCACAGTGTGTGGACTCTACCTAGATCCATTCATATCACAGTGTGTGGACTCTACCTACATCCATTCATATCACAGTGTGTGGACTCTGCCTAGATCCATTCATATTACAGTGTGTGGACTAGATCCATTCATATCACAGTGTGTGGACTCTGTCTAGATCCAGTCATATCACAGTGTGTGGACTATACCTAGATCCATTCATATCACAGTTGTAGACTCTACCTAGAATCATTCATATCACAGTGTGTGGACTCTGCCTAGATCCATTCATATCACAGTGTGTGGACTCTGCCTAGATCCATTCATATCACAGTGTGTGGACTCTACCTAGATCCATTCGTATCACAGAGTGTGGACTCTACCTAGATCCATTCGTATCACAGTGTGTGGACTAGATCCATTCATATCAGTGTGTGGACTATACCTAGATCCATTCATATCACAGTGTGTGGACTGTACCTAGATCCATTCATATCAGTGTGTGGACTCTACCTAGATCCATTCATATCACAGTGTGTGGACTGTGCCTAGATCCATTCATATCACAGTGTGTGGACTGTGCCTAGATCCATTC
Source organism: Rhinophrynus dorsalis (assembly GCA_037306005.1). NCBI lineage: Eukaryota > Metazoa > Chordata > Amphibia > Anura > Rhinophrynidae > Rhinophrynus > Rhinophrynus dorsalis. Next base: position 2,775,088 of record CM074725.1, on the reverse strand, counting down.
ATATCACAGTGTGTGGACTAGATCCATTCATATCACAATGTGTGGACTAGATCCATTCATATCACAGTGTGTGGACTCTGCCTAGATCCATTCATATCACAGTGTGTGGACAAGATCCATTCATATCTCAGTGTGTGGACTAGATCCATTCATATCACAGTGTGTGGACTAGATCCAATCATATCACAGTGTGTGGACTCTGCCTAGATCCATTCATATCGCAGTTTGTGGACTAGATCCATTCATATCACAGTGTGTGGACTCTGCCTATATCCATTCATATCACAGTGTGTGGACTAGATCCAATCATATCACAATGTGTGGACTAGATCCATTCATATCACAGTGTGTGGACTCTGACTAGATCCATTCATATCACAGTGTGTGGACTAGATCCATTCATATCACATTGTGTGGACTCTGTCTAGATCCATTCATATCACAGTGTGTGGACTCTGACTAGATCCATTCATATCACAGTGTGTGGACTCTACCTAGATCCGTTCATATCACAGTGTGTGGACTCTGACTAGATCAATTCATATCACATTGTGTGGACTAGATCCATTCATATCACAGTGTGTGGGCTCTGCCTAGATCCATTCATATCACAGTGTGTGGACTCTACCTAGATCCATTCATATCACAGTGTGTGGACTCTACCTACATCCATTCATATCAGTGTGTGGACTCTACCTAGATCCATTCATATTACAGTGTGTGGACTAGATCCATTCATATCACAGTGTGTGGACTCTGTCTAGATCCAGTCATATCACAGTGTGTGGACTATACCTAGATCCATTCATATCACAGTGTGTAGACTCTACCTAAAATCATTCATATCACAGTGTGTAGACTCTACCTAGAATCATTCATATCACAGTGTGTGGACTCTGCCTAGATCCATTCATATCACAGTGTGTGGACTCTGCCTAGATCCATTCATATCACAGTGTGTGGACTCTACCTAGATCCATTCGTATCACAGAGTGTGGACTCTACCTAGATCCATTCATATCAGTGTGCGGACTCTATCTAGATCCATTCATATCACAGTGTGTGGACTGTGCCTAGATCCATTCATATCACAGTGTGTGGACTAGATCCATTCATATCACAGTGTGTGGACTAGATCCATTCATATCACAATGTGTGGACTCCGTCTAGATCCATTCATATCATAGTGTGTGGACTATACCTAGATCCATTCATATCACAGTGTGTGGACTAGATCCATTCATATCAGTGTGTGGACTCTACCTAGATCCATTCATATCACAGTGTGTGGACTGTGCCTAGATCCATTCATATCACAGTGTGTGGACTAGATCCATTCATATCACAGTGTGTAGACTAGATCCATTCATATCACAGTGTGTGGACTAGTTCATTCATATCACAGTGTGTGCAGTCTGCCTAGATCCATTCATATCACAGTGTGTGGACTCTGCCTAGATCCATTCATATCACAGTGTGTGGACTCTGCCTAGATCCATTCATATCCATCATTGATATCTGCTCACGTTCAAAATTAAAGAACTCTATCCTTCTCTCTCTTGATATCTCTAAGGCCTTCAACTCCATCAATTGGTCTTATTTGCAGAACATTATTTCTATTTTCGGATTAAACGGTTACATTGACCAATATCTTAGTGCTATCCACTGCAATCCTGTTGATCTTCTGAGGATGATGGGATTGGAGAGTGAAGAAGTCATAATCTGTAGGGGCACTAAACAGGGTTGTCCACTATCACCGATGCTCTTCGCCCTTTGCATTGAACCTTTGGCGATAGCTATTAGAATGGACGCGGACATTAGAGGCATCAATTATGGTTTGAACTCCAAGCTAAATCTATATGCGGATGACCTTCTCCTGTTTATTTCTGACCCCTATTTGTCTATTAACCCCTTAGGGACCCTTGACGTACCAGGACCGTCAAGGGTAAATTTGCTTGAAAGACCCTTGACGGTCCTGGTACGTCACGTACTTTTTACTTACAGCGCTCTACCGGGAGCGCTGTAAGTAAAAATAGGGCATGAAATAGACCGCTCCAAGATCAGAGCGATCTGTTTCAAGCCCCATAGTGACGCGCCGATACACGTGACAGGTCACGTGTACCGGCGCCTCAAAGTGCCCCTATACGGTCGTTATGGGACGGAAATGTCCCATAACGTCCGGTCCTTAAGGGGTTAAAGCACTATGGAACTTGCTGACAACCTTCAGGGAAATCTCTGGTCTTGTTGTCAATCAATGCAAATCTGAAATTTTATGCCTCAATTTAGATTTGAACATCCGACAATCTATAGCAAAGGATTTCCAGTTCTGCTGGAGAGATGATTTTATTGTATATTTAGGTGTTAAGGTTCCTACGCTGCTGAATAGAACTTTTTCCCTTAATTTCAGACCTCTCTGGAGAATTCTCTCTGAAAAGATATCTAACTGGAGCTCTTTACCTCTTTCCTTTTTGGGAGGATTAATGCTATTAAAATGTCTCTCCTCCCTAAAATTCTTTACTTGTTTAGAACTTTACCAATTCGTATTAACAAATCCGATCTTCTTGGCTTTCAGAACATACTATTTAGCTTTATCTGGCTACACAAACACCCCCGTATTAAAAAATAAACTTTATATCGAGAAAAACAATATGGTGGGTTCCTGATGCCTAATCTTTACTACTATTATCTCGCTGCCAGACTTACTCAACTTACAGCTCTTTGTTCTACCTACGATCCTCGCTGCTTAACTCCTGGCTGGATCAAATTAGAATTTAATTTCCAGACAACAGTTGTTAGAATGGATTTGGTCTTTCCTACATCAGAGATCATCTGGCCTACCAAAATGCATTGAATTCTACTAAAATGACTTATGGCTTTGGGATAAAAATAGATTTAAGCTTAAATTAATGGATTTCAGAACTAAACTTCTTCCTGTCACTTCCCCATTCTTTCAGTGGAATTCAGTACAATGTACCTTTGTTAATAAACTTTTCACTTCTGGCTTTGAAAATCTAAGATCTTTACTTTTTAGACATAAATTTCTACCTTGGGACATTATTAAAGATAAGATTAAGTACTCTTCTGAAGATGAACTGATTTATCTTTCTGTCGTGGATGTTTTAACTTCTTTCCTTGGTGACTACATCAATTTTCCCCTTACTAAATTCAAATCCTTTTTTTCTCTTTGGAATCACAGTCAAAAATCAATTTCTCTAATATACAAAACCTTGCTTTTTGATACATCTAAACTCAATTGCCAACTTTCATGGGAAGGAGGATAATATTATGCTTTAACTCTCTCTACTTCCTCCAATAGCAGCAAATAAACGTTGTACAACATAAAGAGGAAAACACATTCAAAATTCAAACAAGGTAACCCCATCCCTCAGAATACTCTCCACCAATCACCTTACAGTATTCCCTATACACTGTTAAACTGTTGTCCTTTATTCCTTTCTTTGATGTGATCTCTAGGACTTTGAACTCAATCGAACTTCACGTGAAAATGTAACCAATGAGATGATTTCCTCCTTTGTTATTATAACTGAAACTCCTACCTCTATCATGTCCTTCGTTTTAGCAAATAAGAATCATCCTAAAATAAAACAAAAAAAACAGTTGATAGGGTGGGTATATTAGGGAGGGATAATATTTGCCTCCTTGTCTTTAATAAAATCCTGACTTTCCTTACACAAAATTAGGAAAAGACTGGACACTCATGTTAGTTAAAACTGATCAATAACATTATGAACAATATGAGAAATCGGTTTAAAATTAAAGGATTTAAAGTTAGATTCCCTGGATCAATCTGCCGCTTTGGGGATATTTGCTGGACTACCTCCCACAAGAAAAGATTTTGAGGCCATAGCGCCCCTGGAAGAATGTGCTCCAAAAAAGGGAGACATTGATACCTGATAACTGCATGATCTATCTAACCCAATGTGCTAGCATCATAGAAGATACTGGAAGGTGAGGTCTGCAAAAAGAACTGAGAAGTTGACGAAGATTCTCAGACCTAACAGAGAAAGTAACTGTCTCATAAGTTTGAAAAATGCCAGTAGGGCAAAATAGATACTGACCGACAAAGTAGTAGTAGTGTGCCAGTGGTTAAAATATAAATGCCTCCATGCAATGGTATTCCCATAATCTAAAATTATACTTAGTATATATGTCGCTGTTTCTGCCGCTGTGTGAGGCCTCTGAGGCCTCACTGGTTTCATCAGTTTTGTGAAACACCACGGAGCTGACGAGAGACAGACTGGTAGGAAAGCAAATTACCATTTCTTTCCTTTCCAAAGGAATTGTAGAAAGGGTTGAAACTGGTGAGACATGGGAAGATAAGCATCTTTAAGATACAATTTTACCATCCAGTCTGATGGTAATAATAAATCTCTGAGGCAATGAATGCCTTCCATTTTGAAGCATCTGTACATGACGTGAGTGTTTAGTTCTTTTAAGTTTATAATAGGGGTTAGACCTGAATCTTTTTTTTCTGACTAACACAATGTTCCTTATATAACCTGGATTTTGTAAAGGTACTTGAATTATAGCTCCTGTCTCCTCTAACACTCTGCTTTCTACATCTACCAGTTTTCTTTCCTCTTCTGAAACCTGCAGATCTGGTGGAGCCATTGTTTGAGTGAGGCTAGTGTACAATTCTGTCTGATATCCTCTGGTTTGTATCTAGAATCCACTGATCTGAATCTAAGCTGAGACCAATTGGGGAAAAATGGGTGAGTCTGCCACTCACTCTTTCCCCTTGAGGAAAGGGCTAACGAATTTGACTTACCTGAAAAGGGTGTGGAAAGTGGTTGTCCTCTGGATGATCTGGATCTCCATATTCTTCCTCTTTGCAGGAATAAAGGGTTGGGAACCTTATTCTCAAATGAACTATATCCTCTCCCATAAAGAGGGGCCTTGATAGTATCTAGATTGTCCTCTTTGAGGACCAAGAAAGGAATGTTCTGGTAAACAATACATGCTTTTCCCGGCCTCCCCAAAAATGTTTTGAGAGCAACTCTTTCTCATGGATGATTGGGCCTTGTCATGTGAAGTGAAAATGTTAACAAATTTAACTATTTTATGAAAGAATTTCCAATTAACATTCCATTAGCTTTGGGTCCTGTCTCTGAACCAGCCATCTCTGCCAGTAAGGATAGATTTATATATTTCAGTAGATAATGCTGTATTTGTGTTTTCTAAGAAATACAAAGTTCTATGAATCCACCCTTTTATAATATTTGTATCAAGAGGGCTCTTGTTAACGACCGATTCTTCATTCAATTCAAATATCTTTGCTGGGGGCAAACCACATCCAACAGTTTATCTTGACAAATCCTCAAGGACCTGTCCATTTCCTTTTGGTGGTCTTCCCCTGATTTGGATAAATTTTAGGGTTTTCACAAATTTTGTTGAAACTGGTTCTAGGACACTCAGCAAGAAGTGTATTCTTTGTATTAGTTTCTAGTGGCTTTCTAATAAATAGTTCTATAAACTTGGATATCCATTCTTTCGGGACCCATTTTGAAGATCTTGGATATTTAATTCACTCCTGATCAAAAAGGTTGTCCCATTTCAACCAATATAACGTTTGGATCATAATCTTGAGACAAGGTATTTTTCTTAATTCCCATCTTTCTGATAGGGCTATTATTAGATTCAACCTCAAAGGTGTCATAATTATTATCCTCCGATTCCATAAAATTATCCTCATTAGAAGATGATGAGAAGGAGGAATCCATCTTTGATATGGTTTTTGTATCTTCCTCGGTATCTCCACCTCCCGAGTTGAGGATCTTTTTTTGTGGTTTTGTGCCATAGTCATCATATTTAGCACTCTTCTCTGACTCATAGTGGGATTTTTTTAAACTCTCAAATTTTTATCACAGTGTTTTAATTTAGATTTCCTTTTCCCGCTAGGTATTTCTTGAACAGAATCATCAGAAAAAACATCAAAATAATTAGAACTCACTTTGTAATAATTAGCTCTGCAATGTGTATGAGGAAATTTCTTAGTTTGGTGAAGGAAAACCTCAGAAAGAGGTTTAATCAAATTTTCTGACATAGCATTCATGCATGACGAAATGGCAGAGGTAACTGGTTTGTTGACTGTCGCATCCATCAAAGCCTGACTATGGGTGTTAGATACATTTCCTACTGTTTCACTAGAAATATCTTGAATTTCAGGACTGACCTGATGTCTGTCTGTGAGCTGGGATTCTTTTGGGTTTAATAGAGGGAGGCGTATAGGGAGATTTATTCTTATTAAAAGACTTTGGCCCAAAAGTGAAAAATCTTGAATAAATGTAAATAAATATATAACTTAAATAAAATAAATATAACAGTAGAATGAAAATAAATAAATATATATATATATATATATATATATATCAAAAAGCTAATATAATAGCTACAAACCAAAGTATAACGACAGTATGCATGCTAGTTTATCTCCGTTCAGTTCTCCTCACAGAAAGAAGAAAATTGAAGTTTGAGCCGAGAGCTAAGGGATACACTATTCCCTTAAACAAGATGGCTGCCGTGTAATCCAATGATGGCGAAAGCATAGAAGCAAAAAACAAAAGGAACATGCGCAATACCTCAGTCGGCCTGAGCATGCACCATCTGAGGTGGAAGAAATCAGAGGGGTCTTACAGACTAGGGCAAACAACGAATGGACACAACACCGGAGCCACAAATACACGGGAGAAAAGACTCAAATAGAAAAAAGGCAAAAGAAAACAGCCAGATTATACAGAAAATGATAAAGACATGAAAGATAACACAAAACAATGAAGCATTTCACAATATTATGAAATTTATCACACAGTAAAAATTGTAATACTTATCTCTATCAGAGCAGCAAAGAAAGAGGAAGAAAGGACGACAGTTTAACAGTGTATAGGGAATACTGTAAGAAGATTGGTGGAGAGCATTCTAAGGGGTGAGGTTACCTTGTTTGAATTATGAACGTTTTTCTCTTCATGTTGTACAATGTTTATTTACTGCTATTGGAGAAAGTATAGAAAGATGAAGCAGAATATGAGCTAGAGGCGAAGGTCAGCAGGGGACAAGGCTGGAGATGACAGATAGCGGAGAAGGTCAGCAGAGGACAAGACTTGAGATGACAGCTAGCAGAGAAGGTCAACAGGGGACAAGACTGTAGATCACAGCTAGCGGAGAAGGTCAGCAGGGACTAGACTTGAGATGACAGATAGCAGAGAAGGTCAGCAGGGGACAAGACTTGAGATGACAGCTAGCAGAGAAGGTCAGCAGGGGGCAAGACTTGAGATGACAGCTAGCAGAGAAAGTCAGCAGGGGACAAAGCTGTAGATCACAGCTAGCGGAGAAGGTCAGCAGGGGACAAAGCTGTAGATCACAGCTAGCGGAGAAGGTCAGCAGGGAACAAGGCTGTAGATCACAGCTAGTGAAGAAGGTCAACAGGGTCAAGGCCGGGGATGAAAGCTAGTGGAGAAGGTCAGCAGGGGACAAGACTGTAGTTGACAGCTAGCGGAGAAGGTCAGCAGGGGACAAGGCTATAGATCACAGCTAGGGAAGAAGGTCAACAGGGGCAAGCCCGAGGATGAAAGTTAACTGAGAAGGTCAGCAGGGAACAAGACTTGAGATGACAGCTAGTGGAGAAGGTCAGCAGGGAAGAAGGCTGCAGCTCACAGCTAGTGGAGAAGGTCAACCGGAGCAAGGCCAGGGATGAAAGCTAGTGGAGAAGGTTGGAAGGGGACAAGACTGGAGATGACAGCTAGTGAGGAAGGTCAGCAGAGGACAAGGCTATAGATCACAGCTAGAAGAGGAGGTCAGCAGGGGACAAGGTCTAGATCACAGCTAGCAGAGAAGGTCAGCAGGGACAAGACTGTAGATTACAGCTAGAGAAGAAGGTCAGCAGGGCACCAGACTTGAGATGACAGCTAGCAGAGAAGGTCAGCAGGGGACAAGGCTGTAGATCACAGCTAGTGGAGAAGGTCAACAGGGGCAAGGCTGGGGATGAAAATTAGTGAAGGTCAGCAGGGGATTAGATTTGAGATGACAGCTACCAGAGAAGGCCAGAAGGGGACAAGGCCATAGATCACAGCTAGAAAAAAAGGTCAACAGGGGCAAGGCTGGGGATGAAAGTTAGCGGAGAAGGTCAGCAGGGGACTAGACTTGAGATGACAGCTAGTGGAGAAGATCAGCAGGGGACAAGGCCAAAGATGACAGCTAGCAGAGAAGGTCAGCAGGGTCAAGGCCGGGGATGAAAGCTAGTGGAAGAGGTCAGCAGGAGACAAGGCCGGAAATGACAGGTAGAAGAGAAGGTCATCAGGGGCAAGGCTTTAGATAACAGCTAGCGGAGATGGTCAGCAGGGCACAAGGCAGAAGATGACAGCTAGCAGAGAAGGTGAGCAGGAGTAAGGCTTAATATGACCACTAGCCTGAAAGGCCAGTAGACGTGACCACTACCCAGGGAGGTCAGGAAGGGATGAGACCTGAGATTACCACTTCCCAGGAAGATCTGCAGCAGGTGAGCCTAGAGATGACTGCTAGCCAGGAAGGCCAGCAGGGAACGAGGCTCGAGAAGACCACTAGCAGGAAAGGTCAGAAGGGCGCGAGGCTTAAGATGACCACTAACCTGAAAGATCATCAGGGGGAGAGGCTGTAGATGACCAAGAGCCCGAAAGATATGCAAGAGGCGACCTTTGAGATGACCACTAGCTGGGAAGGTCAGCAGGGGATCAAGGCTTATGAAGACCACTAGTGAGAAAGGCCAACAGAAGGCAAAAAGAGAAACAAAAGGAGGAAGCGCTGATAGGGTTAATATGTTCAGACAGTCATTTGATATGTACAGATGATAATATTGCACTCACATGTAAAATAGGCCACCTGGCGAATGACAGTGGTCGATAGAGCCTGTGGGGGACATTGCACTGCCCGCCACACAGACAGATCTCTGAACATCTGCTCCCCAACCTTCCTTCAAAAGAAGGAAAGGCAAGAACCAGAACACAGAAGACCAGAGGCTAGTGTTGAGCGAGCATGCTCGGCCGATGCTCGGATCGGCTCGAGCATCGCTCTGCTCGGCACATGGCGGTACTCGTACGAGTACCGCATGTGCTCGCCCGCCATGTTCGGGTCTCCTCCCCGCACGTTTTGCGGCTGCTGCGCAGCCAATAAACGTGCAGGGAGGCTCTGACATCAGTGTAATGCCAGCAGCCATGTTGGCTGCTGGCATTACACTGATTGGCTGGCCAGAACCCGTGGTCGGGTGCTGTATAGCACCTGACCAGCGAGTTCGGCTCAGTCTTAGCCAGGGAGAGCTGAGGATAGGAAGGGAAAGTCAGTGTAGGGAGGAAAAAAAGCAAAATTGTGAAAAAAAAGAACCAAAAGTCCTTTTTAGGACTACTGTGTGTGGGGGCAGCAGGTTATTTTGTGTGGGGGGAAAAAAAAAAAAAAAAATATATATATATTCTGTTTAGTGTGCAAAGTTGCAGATTAGAGCACATTCTGTTTAGTGTGCACAGTTGCAGATTAGAGCACATTCTGTTTAGTGTGCAAAGTTGCAGATTAGAGCACATTCTGTTTAGTGTGCAAAGTTGCAGATTAGAGCACATTCTGTTTAGTGTGCAAAGTTGCAGATTAGAGCACATTCTGTTAAGTCTTCAAACTAAAATATCAAAGTCACATATTCCATTCAGTGTGCGTCGCCGCAGTTTAGCAGCACATTCTGTGTACTGTGCAGAGTTGCAGAATAGGAAGAAATACTGTTAAGTCTTCAAACTAAAATATCAAAGTCACATATTCCATTCAGTGTGCGTCGCCGCAGTTTAGCAGCACATTCTGTGTACTGTGCAGAGTTGCAGAATAGGAAGAAATACTGATAAGTCTTCAAACTAAAATATCAAAGTCACATATTCCATTCAGTGTGCGTCGCCGCAGTTTAGCAGCACATTCTGTGTACTGTGCAGAGTTGCAGAATAGGAAGAAATACTGTTAAGTCTTCAAACTAAAATATCAAAGTCACATATTCCATTCAGTGTGCTTCGCCGCAGTTTAGCAGCACATTCTGTGTACTGTGCAGAGTTGCAGAATAGGAAGAAATACTGTTAAGTCTTCAAACTAAAATATCAAAGTCACATATTCCATTCAGTGTGCTTCGCCGCAGTTTAGCAGCACATTCTGTGTACTGTGCAGAGTTGCAGAATAGGAAGAAATACTGTTAAGTCTTCAAACTAAAATATCAAAGTCACATATTCCATTCAGTGTGCTTCGCCGCAGTTTAGCAGCACATTCTGTGTACTCTGCACAGTTGCAGAATAGGAAGAAATACTGTTAAGTTTTCAAACTCAAATATTAAAGTCACATATTCCATTCTGTGTGTGTCACCGCAGTTTAGCAGCCTATTCTGTGTACTCTGCACAGTTGCAGAATAGGAAGAAATACTGTTAAGTTTTCAAACTCAAATATTAAAGTCACATATTCCATTCAGTGTGTGTCACCGCAGTTTAGCAGCCTATTCTGTGTACTCTGCACAGTTGCAGAATAGGAAGAAATACTGTTAAGTTTTCAAACTCAAATATTAAAGTCACATATTCCATTCTGTGTGTGTCACCGCAGTTTAGCAGCCTATTCTGTGTACTCTGCACAGTTGCAGAATAGGAAGAAATACTGTTAAGTTTTCAAACTCAAATATTAAAGTCACATATTCCATTCAGTGTGTGTCACCGCAGTTTAGCAGCCTATTCTGTGTACTCTGCACAGTTGCAGAATAGGAAGAAATACTGTTAAGTTTTCAAACTCAAATATTAAAGTCACATATTCCATTCAGTGTGTGTCACCGCAGTTTAGCAGCCTATTCTGTGTACTCTGCACAGTTGCAGAATAGGAAGAAATACTGTTAAGTTTTCAAACTCAAATATTAAAGTCACATATTCCATTCTGTGTTCGTCACCGCAGTTTAGCAGCCTATTCTGTGTACTCTGCACAGTTGCAGAATAGGAAGAAATACTGTTAAGTTTTCAAACTCAAATATTAAAGTCACATATTCCATTCAGTGTGTGTCACCGCAGTTTAGCAGCCTATTCTGTGTACTCTGCACAGTTGCAGAATAGGAAGAAATACTGTTAAGTTTTCAAATTCAAATATTAAAGTCACATATTCCATTCAGTGTGTGTCACCGCAGTTTAGCAGCCTATTCTGTGTCCTCTGCACAGTTGCAGAATAGGAAGAAATACTGTTAAGTTTTCAAACTCAAATATTAAAGTCACATATTCCATTCAGTGTGTGTCACCGCAGTTTAGCAGCCTATTCTGTGTACTCTGCACAGTTGCAGAATAGGAAGAAATACTGTTAAGTTTTCAAACTCAAATATTAAAGTCACATATTCCATTCTGTGTTCGTCACCGCAGTTTAGCAGCCTATTCTGTGTACTCTGCACAGTTGCAGAATAGGAAGAAATACTGTTAAGTTTTCAAACTCAAATATTAAAGTCACATATTCCATTCAGTGTGTGTCACCGCAGTTTAGCAGCCTATTCTGTGTACTCTGCACAGTTGCAGAATAGGAAGAAATACTGTTAAGTTTTCAAACTCAAATATTAAAGTCACATATTCCATTCAGTGTGTGTCACCGCAGTTTAGCAGCCTATTCTGTGTACTCTGCACAGTTGCAGAATAGGAAGAAATACTGTTAAGTTTTCAAACTCAAATATTAAAGTCACATATTCCATTCTGTGTGTGTCACCGCAGTTTAGCAGCCTATTCTGTGTACTCTGCACAGCTGCAGAATAGGAAGAAATACTGTTAAGTTTTCAAACTCAAATATTAAAGTCACATATTCCATTCAGTGTGTGTCACCGCAGTTTAGCAGCCTATTCTGTGTACTCTGCACAGTTGCAGAATAGGAAGAAATACTGTTAAGTTTTCAAACTCAAATATTAAAGTCACATATTCCATTCTGTGTTCGTCACCGCAGTTTAGCAGCCTATTCTGTGTACTCTGCACAGTTGCAGAATAGGAAGAAACACTGTTAAGTTTTCAAACTCAAATATTAAAGTCACATATTCCATTCAGTGTGTGTCACCGCAGTTTAGCAGCCTATTCTGTGTACTCTGCACAGTTGCAGAATAGGAAGAAATACTGTTAAGTTTTCAAACTCAAATATTAAAGTCACATATTCCATTCTGTGTGTGTCACCTCAGTTTAGCAGCCTATTCTGTGTACTCTGCACAGTTGCAGAATAGGAAGAAATACTGTTAAGTTTTCAAACTCAAATATTAAAGTCACATATTCCATTCAGTGTGTGTCACCGCAGTTTAGCAGCCTATTCTGTGTACTCTGCACAGTTGCAGAATAGGAAGAAATACTGTTAAGTTTTCAAACTCAAATATTAAAGTCACATATTCCGTGTAAGATGAAGAAGGCGGGTAAAAAGGGACGGGGAAGTGGACGTGATCCTGATAGTTCAGGGCGCGGGTCAGGACGCGGAGAAACTGTGCCTGGTGCCAGAGCACAAGAAAGAAAGATATCCACCATACCTAGCTTCATGTCTCATTTCACAGGGCGTCGCAGGACATCACTCTCGAGGTCCGACCACTGCGAACAGGTGGTCGGTTGGATGTCAGCTGATACTGCTTCCAGTCGGTTAAGCACCACCCTGTCTTCCACCAAGTCCACTCTCAGTAGCCAAGAGTCTGGTCAACATAATCCTCACTCTGATCATCCTTCCTCCCACCATACACGGTCTGGTCAAAGAAGTGATCCCACACTGGGATATAGTGAGGAGCTCGTCTCATCACCAATCCTTCATTTGACCCTCTCTCCAAGCACGCTTGCAGAGGAACATGACATCTTGTGCCCTGATTCACAACCTCTAGAGGGTACCCAATCACAAGAAGATGACAGATGTCAACGGCATTTAAGGTCAAAGGAAGTAGTGGATGATGATGATGATGATGAGACACAGTTGCCATTAAATCAACCACTATTTCCGTCTCAAGACCTTGTTGAGGAGAATGTTATACAGTTGTCAATGACTGAGTATGTGGTGGGATCAAGACATGAGGAGGATGATCAGAGTGAGGAAGTGGAGGAGGACTTGGTGGACGATGAGGTGACTGACCCCACCTGGGAAGGTGTAGAGCCGAGCGATGACAGCAGTCCTGAGGGTGAGCCATCTGCAGCACCGCAACAGGCTGGAAGAGGCAGTGGTGTGGCTACAGAAAGAAGGCGGACCGCACCAAACCGGCCCGCAAATGTTCCACGGAGCACCCCCTTGCGTAAATCTACCTTGCCAAAGGGTAGGTGTTCCGCGGTATGGCGTTTTTTTAAGGAAAGTGCGGACGATAAAAGAATTGTAGTTTGCAACCTGTGCCACACCAGAATGAGCCGAGGCATGAACACTAGAAACCTCACCACCACCAGCATGATCCGACACATGGCATCCAAGCACCGTAATAAGTGGGAGGAACGCCTGGATCGCCCATCTGTGTCTGCAGGCCACACCACTGCCTCCTCTTCCCCTGTTTTCGGTGCCGGCCAATCGCCTGTCGAAGGCGCAGGCCCGCATACCTCCCGCCCTGCACCTGTACCATCTGAAGCACCATCAGCGACCACATCCACTTCCCTGTCCCAGCACAGCGTCCAAATGTCGTTACCCCAGGCATTTGAGCGCAAGAGAAAATACCCAGCCACCCACCCACAGGCCATAGCACTAACCTCACACCTTTCCAAATTACTGGCCATCGAAATGCTGCCATTTAGGCTTGTGGACACTGAGTCCTTCCGCAGCCTGATGGCAGCAGCTGTCCCTCGGTACGCGGTCCCCAGCCGCCACTACTTTTCCCAGTGTGCCATCCCCGCATTACACCACCATGTGTCCCGTAACATCACCCGTGCCCTGACCAACGCAGTTACTGGGAAGGTCCACTTAACGACTGACACATGGACAAGTGCTTGTGGCCAGGGACGCTACATTTCCCTGACGGCACACTGGGTGAATGTCGTGGAGGCTGGGAGCGACTCGGACCCTGGGATGGCACGGGTGCTACCCACGCCGAGGATTGCGGGCCCTACCTCCATCAGGGTTTCCGCCAGCACCTACGTTATTGGCTCCTCCTCCTCCGTTTCCACCTCCGAATTCTCTACACGCAGCGCCACTCCCCCATCAGCCAGTAGCTGGAAGCAGTGTAGCACTGCAGTGGGGAAGCGTCAACAGGCCGTGCTGAAGCTGATCTGCCTTGGGGACAAACAGCACACGGCCTCAGAGCTGTTGCAGGGGATTAGTCACCAGACCGAGCAGTGGCTCTCACCACTCAACCTGCAACCAGGCATGGTTGTGTGTGATAATGGGCGTAACTTGGTGGCGGCTTTGGAGCTCGGCAAGCTCACACACGTACCATGCCTAGCGCATGTATTTAATTTAGTGATTCAGCGATTTCTAAAAACCTACCCCAATGTGCATGATCTCTTGACCAAGGTGCGCCGCGTGTGTGCACATTTCCGTAAGTCATCTACAGCTTCGGCCGGCCTGTTGAAGCTGCAGCAGCGCTTACAATTGCCAGCTCACCGGCTGCTGTGTGACGTGAGCACGCGCTGGAACTCCACCTTCCACATGTTGGCCCGGCTTTGTGAGCAGCAGAGGGCAGTAGTGGAGTACCAGCTGTTACACGGTCGTCGCCTCTCCGTTCAACTTCCTGTAATCAGAAGTGAGGAGTGGGAATGGATGTCAGACCTCTGCGAGGTTTTACGCAATTTTGAGGAATCGACACAGATGGTGAGCGGCGATAACGCTATTATCAGTGTAACCATCCCACTTCTGTGTCTACTGAAACGCTCGCTGCTCACAATTAAAAGCGACGCTTTGCATGTGGAAGAGGTGGAAATGGGGGAGGAAGAGCTTACACAAGGTGATAGCCAGAGCACCCTCACTTCGTCTTCTCAGCGACAATTGGAGGAGGCGGAGGAGGAGGAGGAGGAGGAAGACACGGTTGCCTCCGCTACAGAGGGTAGCCATGGAACTTTAGTTCCATCTCTTCACCGTGGGTGGGCAGAAGAGGAGGAAGAGGATGAGGATATTGAGAGTCATCCTCCTGGTGAGGACAGCGAAATCTTGACTGTTGGTACTCTGGCACACATGGCTGACTTTATGTTAGGCTGCCTTTCCCATGACCCACGCGTTGTACGCATTTTAGACAACACGGATTACTGGGTGTTCACCCTTCTGGACCCCCGCTACAAAGAGAATTTCTCATCTCTCATTCCTCCGGTGGAGAGGACAAGCAAAATGGTGCAATACCAGAAGGTTCTTGTTGAAAAATTGCTCCAAAATTTTCCATCTGACAACGCTGGCGGCAGAGTACGTGCTACCTTGGCCAACCGAGAAGGGGAGAAAAGGGGAGCACACAGCAGTTCCGACAAAGGCAGGGCAACACTCTCCAAGGCGTGGGACACCTTCATGACACCCCGCCAGCACCCTCACCCTGATGCGCAGCCTAGTGTCACAAGGAGGGAAAAGTTTTGGAAGATGGTGAAGGAGTACGTAGCAGACCGTGTCAGCGTCCTCAATGATCCCTCTGTGCCTTACAACTACTGGGTGTCCAAGCTGGACACGTGGTATGAACTGGCACTCTACGCCTTGGAGGTGCTGGCCTGCCCTGCCGCCAGCGTTCTGTCTGAGCGGGTATTTAGTGCTGCTGGTGGCATCATAACAGATAAGCGTATCCGCCTTTCCACCGACAATGCTGATAGGTTGACACTTATAAAAATGGACAAGGCCTGGATTTCCCCTGACTTCTCCACTCCACTGGAGGAAAGCCCCGGGGAAACATAAACTCACTTTACATATATTATTTACAATGATGGGAATACTCTGTATTCCCATTCACCCCTTCCACCCAAAAAACGGGTATATGGTTGACTCTTAATCTTCTCATCCTCCTCCTCCTCTTCCATATGCCCTGTGCTATAATTTTTATATAGGGCCAGCTCACCAGCGGGCCCTGTGATATAATTTTTATATAGGGCCAGCTCACCAGCGGGCCCTGTTTGACAATTTTTATATAGGTCAGCTCACCAGCGGGCCTTCTCATATAATGTTTTATTGGGTCAGCTCTCTAGCGGGCCCTCTCATATAATGTTTTATAGCGTCAGCTCACTAGCGGGCCTTCGCATATAATGTTTTATAGCGTCAGCTCACTAGCGGGCCTTCGCATATAATGTTTTATAGCGTCAGCTCACTAGCGGGCCTTCGCATATAATGTTTAGGATGGTCAGCTCTGCAGCAGACCCTCACCCATAATGTTTTAGATGGTCAGCTCAGCGCACGTTTCCCTCTTAATCATGGCCTCAGTTCAATAAAATCAAGGAAATTTTTGGGATAATTTGCCTCTGCGCACGTTTCCCTCTTAATCATGGCCTCACTTCAGAAAATCAAGGAAATTTTTGGGATAATTTGCCTCTGCGCACGTTTCCCTCTTAATCATGGCCTCACTTCAGAAAATCAAGGAAATTTTTGGGATAATTTGCCTCTGCGCACGTTTCCCTCTTAATCATGGCCTCACTTCAGAAAATCAAGGAAATTTTTGGGAGAATTTGCAGATGATATACAAGTAAATATACAGCAAATATTGTTTGGTAACAATTTTTCGCCTAAAGTCGTTTTTATTTTCCTTTTTGTGTGTTTTATGGTCAGTCTGTAAAAATGGCGTACTACGGGCGAAAGATCGTTCCCAGCAGCGATGTTGGAGTCCAAGATGCATCCAGACATCCTCCCTATGCTGTCCCTGAACCATTTCTGTGGTGTTTCCATCCTTTTCTGCCCTTTTCCTATGGACCAGGCACCCTCCCCTCATCAGAGCAGGGGGTGCCTGGTGTAATGCTCGAGTCCTCCCATTGACTTCAATGGGGCTCGGGTGCTCGGCCGAGCACTCGAGCCTCAGGGGGTGCTCGGTCAGAGCACCCGAACACCCGAGCATTGGGGTGCTCGCTCATCACTACCAGAGGCGCTTTGGACCTTATAAAATGTAAAAATGCCTGTACAAAGATAAAGTAATTTACTCATATATATTTATTCACCGGTTGAATATTTTTACAACCCGTATAGCACAACAAGGGTTAACCCACCCCATACAGGTACTCTGGATATAACAGGTTAACTCCACCGGAGTCCAAGATAAAAAGGGATCAGTCTAGAATAAAAGTGATTATGAATCATATTCAAATAAAGAATTAATTCATATTCCAAGGGGGTTTATAAGGGTGAATTGTTATGTTTCCTTCTGGTACCGTATAGATTTTATTTTTATTAATCACTTAGTGACTCATTTTATTTATTAAATGTATTAATTAATCATCAGTGTAGGATGGTTGACAATGTAAAGTTGGCTTTTGTGATGTTGCCTTTAATTGGATAATAAAGATTTAAACTGATTGGTAGAGAATGCCAGTATTTGACTTTAAAAATGGTGCCTACAAACTGACCAAGTTTTATTATTCTGAATAAACATCGTTCAAAATCACTTTTATTCTTGACTGGTCGCATTTTATCTGTGGTGGAATTAAGCTGTTGTATCTGGAGTATCCGTACCTTACGGGTTAACCTCTATTGTGCTATACTGGTTATAAGAATATTCAACCAGTGGATAAATAAATAAGAGTTAATTCATTTATCTTTGTACTGGCATTTTTACATTTTATATGGTCCAAAGCTCCTTCTGGTCTTCTGTTTTCTGGTTCGACAGGAGGCAAGGCTGGAGATGACGACTAGCTGGGGAGATCATTACAGGGCAAGGCTGGAGATGACCACTAGCTGGGGAGATCATTACAGGGCATGGCTGGAGATGACCACTAGCTGGGGATATCATTACAGGGCATGGCTGGAGATGACCACTAGCTGGGGAGATCATTACAGGGCAAGGCTGGAGATGACCACTAGCTGGGGAGATCATTACAGGGCATGGCTGGAGATGACCACTAGCTGGGGATATCATTACAGGGCATGGCTGGAGATGACCACTAGCTGGGGAGATCAATACGTGGCAAGGCTGGAGATGACCACTAGCTGGGGAGATCATTACAGGGCAAGGCTGGAGATGACCACTAGCTGGGGAGATCATTACAGGGCATGGCTGGAGATGACCACTAGCTGGGGAGATCATTACATGGCAAGGCTGGAGATGACCACTAGCTGGTGAGATCATTACAGGGCAAGGCTGGAGATGACCACTAGCTGGGGAGATCATTACAGGGCATGGCTGGAGTTGAAAAATAGACAGAGAGGTTAACAGGGTAGGAGGTTGGAGACCACTGCTAGGCAGGGAGGCCAGTGGGGGCTGAGGCCAGAGTTGACTGCTAGTCCTGGGGGGTCAGCATGGTGGGCGGTTGCAGATGACTACAAGCTGTGAAGGTCAGCAGGGGCAAGGTTGTAGATGACCACTAACTGGGGACCCTATGGGTCTTAACACTTAAAATATTACCATCATAAGCATCCATAAATAGAATAGAGAATGACGGGCTACATTAGAACCCATTTCAGAGCCAGTCAGCCGGAGGCAAATTATTCTCATACCTGAAGTAATTGTGGGTTAAAGTGATATGCAGCAGATCGCAAATAAATTCAATTGGAGCAGTCCCTGTATATTGTGACTCAATGAGTGCCTCCGCTCCAAATAAATTAATTTGTGATCTGCTGCATATAACCCACAACTAGTCTACTCTGCAATGGGCTCTAATGTAGCGCCTTCATAAATTAATTTATTTATGGATGTTTATGAACATCAATATCAACAGAAACCGAATATCACCTTCTATAGGGGACACATAGATGAACTCAAGGTTTTTGGCATGTACCGACCATCCCCGTTAAGATTCGGAATATCTTAACGGTATTACGGAATAACAATGACATCAACAATACCTCTACTCATTTGAAAGAAAATTGTAATAAGTTCCTAGAAAGAGATACTACAGAAAGTTTTGTGGACCATGAGCTCACCCAATGTAAAGGACTCACACAGGGACATCTTCTCAATACACCAGACAGAGAAGTAACCAGATGTAAAGGACTCACACAGGAGATCTTCTCAATACACCAGACAGAGAAGTAACCAGATGTAAAGGACTCACACAGGACATCTTCTCAATACACCAGACAGAGAAGTAACCGGATGTAAAGGACTCACACTGGAGATCTTCTCAATACACCAGACAGAGAAGTAACCGGATGTAAAGGACTCACACAGGAGATCTTCTCAATACACCAAACAGAGAAGTAACCAGATGTAAAGGACTCACACAGGGACATCTTCTCAATACACCAGACAGACAAGTGACCAGATGTAAAGGACTCACACAGGAGATCTTCTCAATACACCAGACAGAAAAGTAACCGGATGTAAAGGACTCACACAGGGACATCTTCTCAATACACCAGACAAAGAAGTAACCAGATGTAAAGGACTCACACAGGAGATCTTCTCAATACACCAGACAGAGAAGTAACCAGATGGAAAGGACTCACACAGGAGATCTTCTCAATACACCAGACAGACAAGTAACCAGATGTAAAGGACTCACACAGGAGATCTACTCATTACACCAGACAGAAAAGTAACCGGATGTAAAGGACTCACACAGGAGATCTTCTCAATACACCAGACCGACAAGTAACCAGATGGAAAGGACTCACACAGGAGATCTTCTCAATACACCAAACAGAGAGGTAACCAGATGTAAAGGACTCACACAGGGACATCTTCTCAATACACCAGACAGACAAGTAACCAGATGTAAAGGACTCACACAGGGACATCTTCTCATTACACCAGACAGAAAAGTAACCGGATGTAAAGGACTCACACAGGAGATCTACTCATTACACCAGACAGAAAAGTAACCGGATGTAAAGGACTCACACAGGAGATCTTCTCAATCCAATGGAAACTTATAAGGTGCTACAGGGGAATAATGAATATATGACACAAGAGAGAGGAAATCCTGCAGGACCGCCAACTACAATATGATATAAGGTCTATTGTTAAATTGTCTGTACGTCTTCCGACTAACCACGAACACCTGTTTATGCTGTATGCGTACAGGGGCTTTGCATATCAATTTTATGTGTGTTTTCTCTACACTCTTCTCTGTGTGTCTTGGATTTTGGGATACTGATGTTAATTCTGGTTATCCATTGTATTATTAATACTATTTTACACATTGATTTAATAAAAGTCATGTTTTAGGGTATCATCTTTTGTATTTTGGGACTATATGAATATCCTGGATTTCCCTGTATAGAGTGTTAGTACTGCAGGGTTTCCTCTCTCTCGTGTTATACAGACTTACTCGTATATCAGTCTTTGTTATATATGTGTTTATGTGCCCCTTCAGACTTATTTATGTGGGCAAGACTATTACCACGTTTCTGGAAAGGATGGCCAACCATAGATGTACCCTCAGACAAGCATTTGCTACAAAATATTCAGACAAACCCGCTGCTCGTCACTGCCTGGACATGGACAGCCAATTCGGCCTAATGTTGATGGAATAAACCAACACCTTTCATCACCGTGAAAAGACCTGTAAGTGCAATTAGTTTTGTAGATGTTATTATTCAGTTTTATTTGGGTTGTCACCCAGACGAAAGACTTTTGATAATAGAGAGTGTGCACACACTTTGAGGATATAATGTGTATATATATATAAACAAATGCAGGCAGTGGAACACCATGTAATATAGCAAAAGGGACTGAATTTAATTCTGTAATAAGGTGCATGTCCCATAAAATGAATGAATAAATATACTCAGCCTGAACT
This sequence comes from Rhinophrynus dorsalis, assembly GCA_037306005.1. Lineage (NCBI taxonomy): Eukaryota > Metazoa > Chordata > Amphibia > Anura > Rhinophrynidae > Rhinophrynus > Rhinophrynus dorsalis. The sequence continues at coordinate 2,754,293 of CM074725.1, read as the reverse complement.
GCAGACAAGAGTCCGCACACTGACGTCACTGATAGGTGAAAATGGTGTACGGAACAATTTCCTGATTAAATTTCACCTCCCAACAGTGTCAGTGTGCTGTCTCTTGTCTGTAGTTCAGGCTGTGTATATATATATATATATATATATATATATATATATATATGTATATATGTATATAAGGTTTATGCCCCCACAATTAGCCACAGTGATGATGACGTTGAAGAATTTTATGATGATTTATTACGTCTCTACAAACGGCAATTACCACTCCAAATTTATAATGGGAGATTTCAAAGCTAGAATTGATAAGAACAAAAATGGTGAAAAATTTATCGGACCACGTGGAACTGGAAAAAAAGAGGCAAAAATTTACATTGAAAAGCTGTAATGGTAATACAAGTGAAATCGACTTCATACTTGCAAACAATAAAATGATATTCCCTGACTGGATTCCACTCGATGTTAAACACCTAAGAAGACCTTAGATAAGATAAGGAGAAGACCTTAGATAAGATAAGGAGAAGACCTAAGATAAGATAAGAAGAAGACCTTAGATAAGATGGGAAAATTACCGAATTCATTGGTACAATGTGGTGACAAAAGGCTCAGGACAACAGTTGTTGGAGGTTTGCTGAGGAGGCCTTCAATCTTGCAGTGGATTCACAATGGCTGAAGAAGATGATCTATAATAATCATCATCCTCTCCAGATGTTGTTGATCCACTGCAGGATAACGGCCTCCTCAGCAAACCTCCAAAAACGTTGGTCCTGTGCCTTTTTGCCACTGTGTAGCAACAAACTTTGGTAATCTACCCATTTTGTCTTTGGTCTTCTTCTTGGGTATTTAACATTGAGTGGAATCCATTCCACAATCCATGTGGTCCATCTACAGTCAGGTTTGGCCTGCCCAGTTCCATTTTAGGATCTTTACTCTTTCAGTGATGTCAGAGACCTTTGTCGCATGATGAATCCATGTTCATGTTTTTTGGTCCCTTTTTCTTATATTTAGAATTCACTGCTCCATTCTTCTCTGTGTAACCTTAAGTTTTTGTACGGCATTCAGTTTACATGTTTCACAGGCATACGTAAGGACTGGGAGTACACAATGGTGACCAAACCAACTGCAAGAAAGGGGAACATTAAAATTCTCCAAATCCCTACTGATTTAATTGAACCAAAGAGGTCTCCAACACTTACCTGACTGCTGTATAATGGACTCCTACCTAGGTAAGTGCTTCTGTTACACACAGTAATTATATCGATATGCCTGACTGCTGTGTGATGGACTCCTACCTAGGTAGGTGCTTCTGTTACACCCAGTAATTATATAGATATACACCTGACTGCTGTATGATGGACTCCTACCTAGGTAAGTGCTTCTGTTACACACAGTAATTATATAGATACACCTGACTGCTGTACGATGGACTACTACCTAGGTAAGTCCTTCTGTTACACGCAGTAATTAAATAGATACACCTGACTGCTGTATGATGGACTCCTACCTAGGGAAGTCCTTCTGTTACACACAGTAATTATATAGATATACCTGACTGCTGTGTGATGGACTCCTACCTAGGTAAATGCTTCTGTTACACACAGTAACTATATAGATACACCTGACTGCTGTGTGATGGACTCCTACCTAGGTAAGTACTTCTGTTACACACAGTAATTATATAGATACGCCTGACTGCTGTGTGATGGACTTCTACCTAGGTAAGTACTTCTGTTACACACAGTAATTATATACATACACCCAACTGCTGTATGATGGACTCCTAACTAGGTAAGTACTTCTGTTACACACAGTAATTATATAGATACACCTGACTGCTGTATAATGGACTCCTTCCTAGGTAAGTGTTTCTGTTACACATAGTAATTACATAGATACACCTGACTGCTGTGTGATGGACTCCTACTAGGTAAGTCCTTCTGTTACACTTGGTAATTATATAGATACACCTGACTGCTGTATGATGGACTCCTACCTATGTATGCTTCTGTTACATGCAGTAATTATACAGATACGCCTGATTGCTGTGTGATGGACTCCTATCTAGGTAAGTGCTTCTGTTACACACAGTAATTATATAGATACACCTGACTACTGTATGATGGAGTCCTACCTAGGTAAGAGCTTCAGTTGCACACAGTAATTATATAGATACGCCTGACTACTGTGTGATGGACTCCTGCCTAGGTAAGTCCTTCTGTTACACACAGTAATTATATATATGCACCTGACTGCTGTGTGATGGACTCCTACCTAGGTAAGTGCTTCTGTTACACACAGTAATTTTATGGCAGCACGGAGGCTTCATATTATCATATATATATATTTTTATGCTGTACTTGTGTACAATTGTATGTCTTTGTCTGGTCTCTGACTGACAGGCCTGCTGGGGTTTGCTCCACCCTTTATGCTCCAGTCAGTCATTGCATATATATATATATATATATATATATATATATATATATATATATATATATTTATACTGTACTTGTATACAATTGTATGTTTTAATTTGTTTGGCCTCTGACTGACAGACTTGCTGGGGTGTGCTCCACCCTTTGTGTTCCAGTCAGTCATTTCCCATACTTTGAACTGACCTTATATATTTTGCCTTTGTTTAATTAACCTGGTATGGGCTTTATGTGGAATTGCTGTTCTGCACTCTGGCACCGGCCTCCTTTCATTCAATTTGCAACATTACGTTCTCCCTGGCCTTGTGTGACCTGCTTTTTCCCCTCTCGCCATCCTTATCGGCGTATCTATGCATCTCTGTTCAGCCTGGTCATTTCAATGCGAGGACAGCCTTCTACTGTCTCTGACATAGGATCGCTCACCTCGCGGGTTCCTGGGCTAGTTTGCGTCTGAACTTTCCTATTGCTTTTAAGAAGTTTGTTTTCTTTTCCATATCGTTTTTGCTGCCGCATTAATAGCTTTGTCGCTTATTTATTGGGCTACTCATAGCCTTCCAGTCTTCTCCTAGGCAGCCTGTTCCTGAATATTGTTTTCTCTATCCATTGTGTCTCTTGACATTAATATTTTGTTATTAACTATATGTCCACTATATATTTATTGAGTCTATTCTTCATATACACATAGGTACTTATTTTCAGCCTCTGGTTGCCCAGAGTTTCCGCCTGTATTTTGGCACATTATATTATGGGTTTCATCTTTAACCCTAGTAATCTGGCATATATCTTTAACCTAGTATTTCCTATCTAGGCATAGATCTACTGGTATATATATCTTTCACCCTAGTAATTCCTGTCTAGGCATAGATCTACTGGTATATATCTTTAACCCTAGTAATTCCTGTCTAGGCATAGATCTACTGGTATATATCTTTAACCCTAGTAATTCCTATCTAGGCATAGATCTATTGGCATATATATATGTAACCCTAGTAATTCCAATCTAGGCATAGATCTATTGGCAAATATCTTAACCCTTCTAATACCTATCTAGGCATGGATTTACTGGTATATATCTTTAACCCTAGTAATTCCTATCTAGGCATGGATCTATTGGCAAGGCATGGATATATTGGCATATATCTTTAACCCTAGTAATTCCTATCTAGGCAGCTTTAATTGTGCGGCTTAGTTCCCACACGAGACACTCACCTCAAGTGGAGGGTATATGAGGAAATGAGATCCAGCGGGTTGAGCCCGGTCTCTGCATGTTCCCAATTCCTTGACTGTGACACTTCTGGGCAGCTTTGATTTGTGCGGCTTTGCCCCCATATGAGTACCTCTCCTTAAGAGGAAGATCTTTCTGCGGACTTGTGACCACACGTTTTGAACCCGTTGGTTTTCTTGACTACGTCAGCCAGTTTTGTTGAGGCATGTGCTTTTGCATGTTGAGTCCTTTTTCTTGACTCCACCACTTATGGGCGGCTTTGGTTGGTGTAGCTTCATTCCTTTCTGCATCTTTTTCCTCTAGTGGCAGATATCTGTGGTGGAACACCCTCACGAGTCCAACCTGATTTTTTCTTGTTCCACTTTAAGTGCGGCCAGTGATGTTGAGGTTTGGGGCCGTCCTCTGGTGGTGATAGTGGTTTGGGGGTTTCCTTTCTTAACTCGGGAAAGTGGGAGGGCAGACTCTCCCACTTCTCCCTCTGCTGGTCTTTTTTCTTTCAGTTCCATGGGTGTTACTACCGGCATGAATGTTTCTTCGTTTCTTGAATGTCTCTTCATTTTCTGTCTTGTTTCCAATTGTCAGTCTCGTCTGGGAGACCATACGCCAGTTGACTGGCATTCTTGGTTGGGTGTCTTGGTGCCTCTGCCGGATAGAGGTTTTTTCCCGTTTCCAGCTGTTTGTTTTCTGTGTCGGTCCCGCATGGTGTCTGCAGTTGCTACACTTTTTGCTAGTTGTAAATACCCTTGCATATTGCGGGTTCAGTCTGACAACTTTGGTGCATGCTGCACTTCTGTTCCCATCGTGCTTTCTGTTCTCTCTTTGGCTGCAGTATGCCTCTAAGGGCAATCCTCGGTATCTCTCTGTTTTCCGGCATCTTCATTATTGGTATTTTTCTTTTCTTTCTTTGGGAAGGCCTGCACTGTGTTTTGGATGTATCCTCCGTTTTTTTTTCCCCTTGTTACACTTTTTCAGACTATTTGTCTGTATTGTTCGGTCTGCTTGGATGTTTGTGGCTCCTCTAAGAGGGTATCTGACATCAAGGTGTTCAGTACTAGGTCTTTTACCCCTGAAGGTGTTCTTTTCCAGATGTTTCTACGTACTAGATGAGAGCGCGTATGGTTTCTGACCCATCATATGAGGTTCGGACTGTAAATTTGAGCAGTACTGTATTTAAACAGTTGCTAATTTCCTTTCGCAAGCCACTTTTACTGGTTTCTGCAGCTACCTTGGCCCACTGGGTTCGATGGATTATGCATCTTGCAGGTATTGATATCAACTTATTCGGAGCACATTCTTCTAGAGGTGCTGTGGCATCAATGGCTTTGCAAGTTGGTGGTAGGTTGGAGGATATACTTAGGCCTGCAAATTGGTCTAGGGAGTCCATGATTAAAGGTTTTTAGTGTAAACCAATTGATTGTTTCTAATCAAGTTGTAGATAATTTGTGGATAAGCTTTAAACTTGCATAATATGAAGCCTCCGTGCTGCCATAAAATTCGTGGATTTTCCTAACTATTGTGATGGAAAGTCAGAATTTTATTAAAGACACGGAGGCGAATATTATCCCTCCCTTTGTTTCCCTACCCTATCACATTTCTCTTTGTTTTACAGGTTAACTATCAACCAATGATTAATTAAGCTTATGTATTCTGCACAGCTATCGTCCCATGGATTGAGGATATGGGACTGAAGACTCTGTTATGTTGAACTCAAGGTTTCAGTTATTGGATGGAGAAATTTCCAGCACAAGGATTATAGTTCTGACTGTTGTGATGGATGAATTTGAGAGTTTTCTTCGGTCGCAGGAAAGAGGGAAAGTCAAGGCTGTATCCCAGTTTTACAGGATTAAGGACTGGTGATTGGTTGGGAGGGAGGAGTGTCATACTAGCAAGTTTTTCTTCTGTTAAACTGTTATTTTAATAAACTTTCCTTTGCTGCTGAGGGGGCAGTGAGGAAGGATAATGCATAATATTCGCCTCCGTGTCTTTAATAAAATTCTGACTTTCCATCACAATAGTTAGGAAAATCCACAAATTATATAGATACACCTGACTGCTGTATGATGGACTTCTACCTAGGTAAGTGCTTCTGTCACACACAGTAATTATATAGATACACCTGACTGCTGTATGATGGACTCCTACCTAGGTAAGTGCTTCTGTCACACACAGTAATTATATATATACACCTGACTGCTGTATGATGGACTCCTACCTAGGTAAGTGCTTCTGTCACACACAGTAATTATATAGATACACCTGACCGCTGTATGATGGACTCCTACCTAGGTAAGTGCTTCTGTTACACACAGTAATTATATAGATATACCTGACCGCTGTGTGATGGACTCCTACCTAGGTAAGTGCTTCTGTCACACACAGTAATTATATAGATACGCCTGACTGCTGTGTGATGGACTCCTACCTAGGTAAGTCCTTCTGTTACACACAGTAATTATATAGATATACACCTGACCGCTGTATGATGGACTCCTACCTAGGTAAGTGCTTCTGTTACACACAGTAATTATATAGATATACCTGACCGCTGTATGATGGACTCCTACCTAGGTAAGTGCTTCTGTTACACACAGTAATTATATAGACACACCTGACTGCTGTGTGATGGACTCCTACCTAGGTAAGTGCCTATGTTACACACAGTAATTATATAGATACACCTGACTGCTGTTTGATGGACTCCTACCTAGGTACGTGCTTCTGTTACACGCAGTAATTATATAGATACACCTGACTGCTGTATGATGGACTCCTACCTAGGTAAGTACTTTTGTTACACACAGTAATTATATAGATACACCTGACTGCTGTGTGATGGACTCCTACCTAGGTAAGTCCTTCTGTTACACACAGTAATTATATAGATATACCTGACTGCTGTTTGATGGACTCCTACCTAGGTAAGTGCTTCTGTTACACGCAGTAATTATATATATACACCTGACTGCTGTGTGATGGACTCCTACCTAGGTAAGTGCTTCTGTTACACACAGTAATTATATAGATACACCTGACTGCTGTATGATGGACTCCTACCTAGGTAAGTGCTTCTGTTACACACAGTAATTATACAGATACACCTGACTGCTGTGTGATGGACTCCTACCTAGGTAAGTGCTTCTATTACACACAATTAGTATATAGATACACCTGACTGGCATGTGATGGAAACCTACTAGGTAAACCCTGTGTTAAACACATAGATACACCTGACTGCTGTATAAAGGTAAATTATGCTAATAAACGCATTACTCATGCATTTCGGTATAGTCCATCTTTGTTATTCTCCCAGACTCTGGTGTGCAATATCAGGATTTGGCATGAACAGTAAGCAGCTTCTCATGTTGTTTTAATGTGACTGACTCACGGTAATGGGTGGGACGGCCATGGGAACATTTAAACACAGAGGACTGGGAGTTCAGTAAGAAGTGTTGCAAGATGTTCTTTATAATGAGTCTGTGCAAGCAGAGCATTATCTAGTTCTTACCACAAAATGGAAACAAAATATTATTTTAATTATCCCACAAAAGGTGTTTACTGCCCTCTCCCTGCTCTGCTGGATGAACCCATTGTCTGTCTTCTGAGCTATCTATTTATTTAATATCTATATATCTATCTCCATTATCTCTGTCTCTTTCTGTTTCTGTAAGTGTACGTGCTTACCTTGGCATCTGGAGGGGAGCCGGCTGCTCCGGTGCTCAGGGAGGTGGCCGGTCTCCTCTGAATGTCTCTTTGAGGCCACGTCACATCCTAAGTTTCGAGTAGAGCTGGACGCCCTGGTTCTCATCTGGGCACTGGTCTCCTGTCTTCTGCTCCATGCGGCTTCTTCCACAACTGCAGCTTAGTTTCCCGTCCAGCAGAGTCGGGCGTGTGTCACTGGGATTCCCTCTATTGACATTGTGTCCCGACTTTAAAAGGACAGGCCACTTCCTAGGGGTGGGAAAATCAGTATATATACTGCCTGGACACAACACCAGTTGCCCTTTTGTGGTGTTCCAGTGCAGTTCACTTTAGTGTGTGTTCGTGTATGACCCTTGGCTTGGCTGTCTCTCCAGTGTCCAGTATTGTGGCTTGTCTGACTACTCGCTTGGTATTGGACCTTCGGCTCTGGCTGACTACCCGCTCTGGCATTGACCCCTGGCTTGTCTGACTACCCACTTGGTATTGACCATAGGCTCTGGCTGACTACCCACTCTGATATTGACTACTGGCTTGTCTGACTATCCGCTTGGTATTGGCCATCGGCTCTGGCTGACTACCCGCTCTGCTATTGACCCTTGGCTTGTCCGCACTACTGCCTGATTCTGACTGCAGGCCTGAGTCAGTTTATTCTACTTGTGGCAACCTGTACCCTATTGTAACGGTTTTATAAGACACTCAGACCAGAGGTTAAAATAAAACACAGTTTTATTGAACGAAAACAAGGAACACTGCCCCCTAGGGCTAGAATAGGTAATCACACATAAATGGATAGGTATAATGGATGTCTTTGCAGGCACATAAAGGCTTGGGGCAATACTGGCATATAACTGGGAACAGTAGTGGCATAAGGGTTAAAGCCCAGTACAAGTAATCAGTCTCTGTTGTGGTGTGTGTAGCCAA
>CM074725.1:2581019-2741019 GCA_037306005.1 Rhinophrynus dorsalis | reverse complement strand
GGGAGCAGAACTGGTGGCCCTCTGTGGTGCTGGAGAGGTCTAATCCTGTGGCCCTAGCATGGCAGATTGTCTCAGTGGTTGTTGGGGCCCCTGGAAGATGGCCAGAGGAGCTGACATCACCAGTTCCTGCTGGTGCTCCATTGGGTGGACTGGAGGTCCTATTTGGTTGTGGGCTGTGGAAGGAAGGAGCTGCTTCTGCCACACTGACATAGTCTACTGCCTGAGAGGCCTCTGTAGCTCTTGTGAAAGCCACTTAAAGAACCCTGGAGAGGCAAGATGGCTGGATGAATGTTGGGGCCCCAGGCTGACAGCCAAACATCATCGTAGTGTTGGGTCTCCACAAATCATGCTGTGGGTCCCACGTGGCTGTAAGGAGCAGGGGTTTCTTGTTTAACTGCCAGGATACACTGGTTGCTGGCCCCTGTGAATTTGATGGAGGGAGGGAAAAAGTCTATATAAAATGTCTGTGCCAGTAGGTGTAATTTATCAGGTAAAAGTATATATAAAGTGTATGTGCCACTATGTGTAATTTATCAGGTAAACGTCTATACAAAGTGTATGTGCCAGTAGGTTTAATTTATCAGGTAAAAGTCTATATAAAGTGTCTGTACCAGTAGGTGTCATTATCAGGTAAAAGTCTATAAAAAGTGTATGTGCCAGTAGGTTTAATTTATCAGGTAAAAGTCTATATAAAGTGTCTGTACCAGTAGGTGTCATTATCAGGTAAAAGTCTATATAAAGTGTATGTGCCAGTCGGTGTCATTATCAGATAAAAGTCTATATAAAGTGTCTGTGCCAGTAGGTGTAATTTATCAGGTAAAAGTCTAAATAAAGTGTCTGTGCCAGTAGAAGTAATTTATCAGGTAAAAGTCTATATAAAGTGTATGTGCCACTAGGGGTCAATATCAGGTAAAAGTCTATATAAAGTGTCTGTGCCAGTGGGTGTAATTTATCAGGTAAAAGCCTATATAAAGTGTATGTGCCAGTAGGCGTAATTTATCAGGTAAGTCTATATAAAGTGTCTGTGCCAGTAGATGTAATTCATCGGGTAAAAGTCTATATAAAGTGTCTGTGCCAGTAGATGTAATTAATCGGGTAAAAGTCTATATAAAGTGTATGTACCAGTAGGTGTAATTTATCAGGTAAAAGTCTATATAAAGTGTCTGTACCAGTAGATGTAATTTATCAGGTAAAAGTCAATATAAAGTGTATGTACCAGTAGATGTAATTTATCAGGTAAAAGTCTATATAAAGTGAATGTGCCACTAGGTGTCATTATCGGGTAAAAGTCTATATAAAGTGTCTGTGCCAGTAGGTGTAATTTATGAGGTAAAAGTCTATATAAAGTGTCTGTGCCAGTAGGTGTAATTTATCAGGTAAAAGTCTATATAAAGTGTCTGTACCAGTAGATGTAATTTATCAGGTAAAAGTCTATATAAAGTGTCTGTACCAGTAGATGTAATTTATCAGGTAAAAGTCTATATAAAGTGTATGTGCCAGTAGGTGTAATTTATCACGTAAAAGTCTATATAAAGTGTATGTACCAGTAGATGTAATTTATCAGGTAAAAGTCTATATAAAGTGTCTGTGCCAGTAAGTGTAATTTATCAGGTAAAAGTCTATATAAAGTGTCTGTACCAGTAGGTGTAATTTATCAGGTAAAAGTCTATATAAAGTGTCTGTACCAGTAGATGTAATTTATCAGGTAAAAGTCTATATAAAGTGTATGTACCAGTAGATGTAATTTATCAGGTAAAAGTCTATATAAAGTGTCTGTGCCAGTAGATGTAATTTATCAGGTAAAAGTCTATATAAAGTGTCTGTGCCAGTAGGTGTAATTTATCAGGTAAAAGTCTATATAAAGTGTATGTACCAGTAGATGTAATTTATCAGGTAAAAGTCTATATAAAGTGTCTGTACCAGTAGGTGTAAGTTATCAGGTAAAAGTCTATATAAAGTGTATGCACCAGTAGATGTAATTTATCAGGTAAAAGTCTATATAAAGTGTATGTGCCACTAGGTGTCATTATCGGGTAAAAGTCTATATAAAATGTCTGTGCCACTAGGTGTCATTATCGGGTAAAAGTCTATATAAAGTGTCTGTACCAGTAGGTGTAATTTCTGAGGTAAAAGTCTATATAAAGTGTTTGTACCAGTAGGTGTAATTTATCAGGTAAAAGTCTATATAAATTGTGTGTGCCAGTAGGTGTAATTTATCAGGTAAAAGTCTATATAAAGTGTATGTACCAGTAGATGTAATTTATCAGGTAAAAGTCTATATAAAGTGTCTGTGCCACTAGGTGTAATTTATCAGGTAAAAGTCTATATAAAGTGTCTGTACCAGTAGATGTAATTTATCAGGTAAAAGTCTATATAAAGTGTCTGTGCCAGTAGGTGTAATTTATCAGGTAAAAGTCTACATAAAGTGTATGTACCAGTAGATTTAATTTATCAGGTAAAAGTCTATATAAAATGTCTGTACCAGTAGGTGTAATTTATCAGGTAAAAGTCTATATAAAGTGTCTGTACCAGTAGATGTAATTTATCAGGTAAAAGTCTATATAAAGTGTCTGTACCACTAGGTGTAATTTATCAGGTAAAAGTCTATATAAAGTGTATGTACCAGTAGATGTAATTTATCAGGTAAAAGTCTATATAAAGTGTATGTGCCACTAGGTGTCATTATCGGGTAAAAGTCTATATAAAGTGTCTGTGCCAGTAGGTGTAATTTATCAGGTAAAAGTCTATATAAAGTGTATGTACCAGTAGGTGTAATTTATCAGGTAAAAGTCTATATAAAGTGTCTGTGCCAGTAGGTGTAATTTATCAGGTAAAATTCTATATAAAGTGTATGTACCCGTAGATGTAATTTATCAGGTAAAAGTCTATATAAAGTGTCTGTACCAGTAGATGTAATTTTTCAGGTAAAAGTCTATATAAAGTGTCTGTGCCAGTAGGTGTAATTTATCAGGTAAAAGTCTATATAAAGTGTATGTACCAGTAGGTGTAATTTATCAGGTAAAAGTCTATATAAATTGTCTGTGCCAGTAGGTGTAATTTATCAGGTAAAAGTCTATATAAAGTGTCTGTACCAGTAGATGTAATTTATCAGGTAAAAGTCTATATAAAGTGTATGTACCAGTAGATGTAAATTATCAGGTAAAAGTCTATATAATGTGTCTGTACCAGTAGATGTAATTTATCAGGTAAAAGTCTATATAAAGTGTATGCACCAGTAGATGTAATTTATCAGGTAAAAGTCTATATAAAGTGTATGTGCCACTAGGTGTCATTATCGGGTAAAAGTCTATATAAAGTGTCTGTACCAGTAGGTGTAATTTATGAAGTAAAAGTCTATATAAAGTGTTTGTACCAGTAGGTGTAATTTATCAGGTAAAAGTCTATATAAAGTGTCTGTACCAGTAGATGTAATTTATCAGGTAAAAGTCTATATAAAGTGTATGTACCAGTAGATGTAATTTATAAGGTAAAAGTCTATATAAAGTGTCTGTACCAGTAGATGTCATTATCGGGTAAAAGTCTATATAAAGTGTATGTGCCACTAGGTTTCATTATCGGGTAAAAGTCTATGTAAAGTGTCTGTGCCAGTAGATGTAATTTATCAGGTAAAAGTCTATATAAAGTGTCTGTACCAGTAGATGTAATTTATCAGGTAAAAGTCTATATAAAGTGTATGTACCAGTAGGTGTAATTTATCAGGTAAAAGTCTATATAAAGTGTCTTTACCAGTAGATGTAATTTATCAAGTAAAAGTCTATATAAAGTGTCTGTACCAGTAGATGTAATTTATCAGGTAAAAGTCTATATAAAGTGTATGTACCAGTAGGTGTAATTTATCAGGTAAAAGACTATATAAAGTGTCTGTACCAGTAGATGTAATTTATCAGGTAAAAGTCTATATAAAGTGTCTGTGCCAGTAGGGGTAATTTATCAGGTAAAAGTCTATATAAAGTGTATGTACCAGTAGATGTAATTTATCAGGTAAAAGTCTATATAAAGTGTATGTGCCACTAGGTGTCATTATCGGGTAAAAGTCTATATAAAGTGTCTGTACTAGTAGGTGTAATTTATGAAGTAAAAGTCTATATAAAGTGTTTGTACCAGTAGGTGTAATTTATCAGGTAAAAGTCTATATAAAGTGTCTGTACCAGTAGATGTAATTTATCAGGTAAAAGTCTATATAAAGTGTATGTACCAGTAGATGTAATTTATCAGGTAAAATTCTATATAAAGTGTCTGTACCAGTAGATGTAATTTATCAGGTAAAAGTCTATATAATGTGTACGTGCCAGTAGATGTAATTTATCAGGTAAAAGTCTATATAAAGTGTCTGTGCCAGTAGGTGTCATTATCGGGTAAAAGTCTATATAAAGTGTATGTGCCACTAGGTTTCATTATCGGGTAAAAGTCTATGTAAAGTGTCTGTGCCAGTAGATGTAATTTATCAGGTAAAAGTCTATATAAAGTGTCTGTACCAGTAGATGTAATTTATCAGGTAAAAGTCTATATAAAGTGTATGTACCAGTAGGTGTAATTTATCAGGTAAAAGTCTATATAAAGTGTCTGTACCAGTAGATGTAATTTATCAAGTAAAAGTCTATATAAAGTGTCTGTACCAGTAGATGTAATTTATCAGGTAAAAGTCTATATAAAGTGTATGTACCAGTAGGTGTAATTTATCAGGTAAAAGACTATATAAAGTGTCTGTACCAGTAGATGTAATTTATCAGGTAAAAGTCTATATAAAGTGTCTGTGCCAGTAGGGGTAATTTATCAGGTAAAAGTCTATATAAAGTGTATGTACCAGTAGATGTAATTTATCAGGTAAAAGTCTATATAAAGTGTCTGTGCCACTAGGTGTCATTATCGGGTAAAAGTCTATATAAAGTGTCTGTACTAGTAGGTGTAATTTATGAAGTAAAAGTCTATATAAAGTGTTTGTACCAGTAGGTGTAATTTATCAGGAAAAAGTCTATATAAAGTGTCTGTACCAGTAGATGTAATTTATCAGGTAAAAGTCTATATAAAGTGTATGTACCAGTAGATGTAATTAATCAGGTAAAATTCTATATAAAGTGTCTGTACCAGTAGATGTAATTTATCAGGTAAAAGTCTATATAATGTGTACGTGCCAGTAGATGTAATTTATCAGGTAAAAGTCTATATAAAGTGTATGTACCAGTAGATGTAATTTATCAGGTAAAAGTCGAAATAAAGTGTCTGTGCCAGTAGGTGTCATTATCGGGTAAAAGTCTATATAAAGTGTATGTGCCACTAGATGTCATTATCGGGTAAAAGTCTATATAAAGTGTCTGTGCCAGTAGATGTAATTTATCAGGTAAAAGTCTATATAAAGTGTCTGTGCCAGTAGGTGTAATTTATCAGGTAAAAGTCTATATAAAGTGTCTGTACCAGTAGATGTAATTTATCAGGTAAAAGTCTATATAAAGTGTATGTACCAGTAGGTGTAATTTATCAGGTAAAAGTCTATATAAAGTGTCTGTACCAGTAGATGTAATTTATCAAGTAAAAGTCTATATAAAGTGTCTGTACCAGTAGATGTAATTTATCAGGTAAAAGTCTATATAAAGTGTATGTACCAGTAGGTGTAATTTATCAGGTAAAAGACTATATAAAGTGTCTGTACCAGTAGATGTAATTTATCAGGTAAAAGTCTATATAAAGTGTCTGTGCCAGTAGGTGTAATTTATCAGGTAAAAGTCTATATAAAGTGTATGTACCAGTAGATGTAATTTATCAGGTAAAAGTCTATATAAAGTGTATGTGCCACTAGGTGTCATTATCGGGTAAAAGTCTATATAAAGTGTCTGAACCAGTAGGTGTAATTTATGAAGTAAAAGTCTATATAAAGTGTTTGTACCAGTAGGTGTAATTTATCAGGTAAAAGTCTATATAAAGTGTCTGTACCAGTAGATGTAATTTATCAGGTAAAAGTCTATATAAAGTGTATTTACCAGTAGATGTAATTTATCAGGTAAAATTCTATATAAAGTGTCTGTACCAGTAGATGTAATTTATCAGGTAAAAGTCTATATAAAGTGTCTGTACCACTAGGTGTAATTTATCAGGTAAAAGTCTAAATAAAGTGTATGTACCAGTAGGTGTCATTATCAGGTAAAAGTCTATATAATGTGTCTGTACCAGTAGATGTAATTTATCAGGTAAAAGTCTATATAAATTGTCTGTACCAGTAGGTGTAATTTATCAGGTAAAAGTCTATATAAAGTGTCCGTACCACTAGGTGTAATTTATAAGGTAAAAGTCTATATAAAGTGTATGTACCAGTAGGTGTCATTATCAGGTAAAAGTCTATATAAAGTGTCTGTACCAGTAGATGTAATTTCTCAGGTAAAAGTCTATATAAAGTGTATGTACCAGTAGATGTAATTTATCAGGTAAAAGTCTATATAAAGTGTATGTACCAGTAGATGTAATTTATCAGGTAAAAGTCTATATAAAGTGTCTGTGCCAGTAGGTGTAATTTATCAGGTAAAAGTCTATATAAAGTGTCTGTGCCAGTAGGTGTAATTTATCAGGTAAAAGTCTATATAAAGTGTCTGTACCACTAGGTGTAATTTATCAGGTAAAAGTCTATATAAAGTGTATGTACCAGTAGGTGTCATTATCAGGTAAAAGTCTATATAAAGTGTCTGTACCAGTAGATGTAATTTATCAGGTAAAAGTCTATATAAATTGTCTGTACTAGTAGGTGTAATTTATCAGGTAAAAGTCTATATAAAGTGTCTGTACCACTAGGTGTAATTTATCAGGTAAAAGTCTATATAAATTGTCTGTACCAGTAAGTGTCATTATCAGGTAAAAGTCTATATAAAGTGTCTGTACCAGTAGATGTAATTTATCAGGTAAAAGTCTATATAAAGTGTCTGTGCCAGTAGATGTAATTTATCAGGAAAAAGTCTATATAAAGTGTCTGTACCAGTAGATGTAATTTCTCAGGTAAAAGTCTATATAAAGTGTCTGTACCAGTAGGTGTAATTTATCAGATAAAAGTCTATATAAAGTGTCTGTACCACTAGGTGTAATTTATCAGGTAAAAGTCTATATAAAGTGTATGTACCAGTAGGTGTCATTATCAGGTAAAAGTGTATATAAAGTGTCTGTACCAGTAGATGTAATTTATCAGGTAAAAGTCTATATAAATTGTCTGTACCAGTAGGTGTAATTTATCAGGTAAAAGTCTATATAAAGTGTCTGTACCACTAGGTGTAATTTATCAGGTAAAAGTCTATATAAAGTGTATGTACCAGTAGATGTAATTTATCAGGTAAAAGTCTATATAAAGTGTCTTTGCCACTAGGTGTAATTTATCAGGTAAAAGTCTATATAAAGTGTCTGTACCAGTAGATGTAATTTATCAGGTAAAAGTCTATATAAAGTGTCTGTGCCAGTAGGTGTAATTTATCAGGTAAAAGTCTATATAAAGTGTCTGTACCAGTAGATTTAATTTATCAGGTAAAAGTCTATATAAAGTGTCTGTACCAGTCGATGTAATTTATCAGGTAAAAGTCTATATAAAGTGTATGTACCAGTAGGTGTAATTTATCAGGTAAAAGTCTATATAAAGTGTCTGTACCAGTAGATGTAATTTATCAAGTAAAAGTCTATATAAAGTGTCTGTACCAGTAGATGTAATTTATCAGGTAAAAGTCTATATAAAGTGTATGTACCAGTAGGTGTAATTTATCAGGTAAAAGACTATATAAAGTGTCTGTACCAGTAGATGTAATTTATCAGGTAAAAGTCTATATAAAGTGTCTGTGCCAGTAGGTGTAATTTATCAGGTAAAAGTCTATATAAAGTGTATGTACCAGTAGATGTAATTTATCAGGTAAAAGTCTATATAAAGTGTATGTGCCACTAGGTGTCATTATCGGGTAAAAGTCTATATAAAGTGTCTGAACCAGTAGGTGTAATTTATGAAGTAAAAGTCTATATAAAGTGTTTGTACCAGTAGGTGTAATTTATCAGGTAAAAGTCTATATAACGTGTCTGTACCAGTAGATGTAATTTATCAGGTAAAAGTCTATATAAATTGTCTGTACCAGTAGGTGTAATTTATCAGGTAAAAGTCTATATAAAGTGTCCCTACCACTAGGTGTAATTTATCAGGTAAAAGTCTATATAAAGTGTATGTACCAGTAGGTGTCATTATCAGGTAAAAGTCTATATAAAGTGTCTGTACCAGTAGATGTAATTTCTCAGGTAAAAGTCTATATAAAGTGTATGTACCAGTAGATGTAATTTATCAGGTAAAAGTCTATATAAAGTGTATGTACCAGTAGATGTAATTTTTCAGGTAAAAGTCTATATAAAGTGTCTGTGCCAGTAGGTGTAATTTATCAGGTAAAAGTCTATATAAAGTGTCTGTGCCAGTAGGTGTAATTTATCAGGTAAAAGTCTATATAAAGTGTCTGTACCACTAGGTGTAATTTATCAGGTAAAAGTCTATATAAAGTGTATGTACCAGTAGGTGTCATTATCAGGTAAAAGTCTATATAAAGTGTCTGTACCAGTAGATGTAATTTATCAGGTAAAAGTCTATATAAATTGTCTGTACTAGTAGGTGTAATTTATCAGGTAAAAGTCTATATAAAGTGTCTGTACCACTAGGTGTAATTTATCAGGTAAAAGTCTATATAAATTGTCTGTACCAGTAAGTGTCATTATCAGGTAAAAGTCTATATAAAGTGTCTGTACCAGTAGATGTAATTTATCAGGTAAAAGTCTATATAAAGTGTCTGTGCCAGTAGATGTAATTTATCAGGAAAAAGTCTATATAAAGTGTCTGTACCAGTAGATGTAATTTCTCAGGTAAAAGTCTATATAAAGTGTCTGTACCAGTAGGTGTAATTTATCAGGTAAAAGTCTATATAAAGTGTCTGTACCACTAGGTGTAATTTATCAGGTAAAAGTCTATATAAAGTGTATGTACCAGTAGGTGTCATTATCAGGTAAAAGTGTATATAAAGTGTCTGTACCAGTAGATGTAATTTATCAGGTAAAAGTCTATATAAATTGTCTGTACCAGTAGGTGTAATTTATCAGGTAAAAGTCTATATAAAGTGTCTGTACCACTAGGTGTAATTTATCAGGTAAAAGTCTATATAAAGTGTATGTACCAGTAGATGTAATTTATCAGGTAAAAGTCTATATAAAGTGTCTGTACCAGTAGGTGTAATTTATCAGGTAAAAGTCTATATAAAGTATCTGTGCCAGTAGGTGTAATTTATCAGGTAAAAGTCTATATAAAGTGTCTGTGCCAGTAGGTGTAATTTATCAGGTAAAAGTCTATATAAAGTGTCTGTACCACTAGGTGTAATTTATCAGGTAAAAGTCTATATAAAGTGTATGTACCAGTAGGTGTCATTATCAGGTAAAAGTCTATATAAAGTGTCTGTACCAGTAGATGTAATTTCTCAGGTAAAAGTCTATATAAAGTGTCTGTGCCAGTAGATGTAATTTATCAGGTAAAAGTCTATATAAAGTGTCTGTGCCAGTAGAGTAAATTATCAGGTAAAAGTCTATATAAAGTGTCTGTGCCAGTAGGTGTAATTTATCAGGTAAAAGTCTATATAAAGTGTCTGTACCACTAGGTGTAATTTATCAGGTAAAAGTCTATATAAAGTGTATGTACCAGTAGGTGTCATTATCAGGTAAAAGTCTATATAAAGTGTCTGTACCAGTAGATGTAATGTATCAGGTAAAAGTCTATATAAATTGTCTGTACTAGTAGGTGTAATGTATCAGGTAAAAGTCTATATAAAGTGTCTGTACCACTAGGTGTAATTTATCAGGTAAAAGTGTATATAAATTGTCTGTACCAGTAGGTGTCATTATCAGGTAAAAGTCTATATAAAGTGTCTGTACCAGTAGATGTAATTTATCAGGTAAAAGTCTATATAAAGTGTCTGTACCAGTAAATGTAATTTCTCAGGTAAAAGTCTATATAAAGTGTCTGTGCCAGTAGATGTAATTTATCAGGAAAAAGTCTATATAAAGTGTCTGTACCAGTAGATGTAATTTCTCAGGTAAAAGTCTATATAAAGTGTCTGTACCAGTAGGTGTAATTTATCAGGTAAAAGTCTATATAAAGTGTCTGTACCACTAGGTGTAATTTATTAGGTAAAAGTCTAAATAAAGTGTATGTACCAGTAGGTGTCATTATCAGGTAAAAGTCTATATAATGTGTCTGTACCAGTAGATGTAATTTATAAGGTAAAAGTCTATATAAATTGTCTGTACCAGTAGGTGTAATTTATCAGGTAAAAGTCTATATAAAGTGTCTGTACCACTAGGTGTAATTTATCAGGTAAAAGTATATATAAAGTGTATGTACCAGTAGGTGTCATTATCAGGTAAAAGTCTATATAAAGTGTCTGTACCAGTAGATGTAATTTCTCAGGTAAAAGTCTATATAAAGTGTATGTACCAGTAGATGTAATTTCTCAGGTAAAAGTCTATATAAAGTGTATGTACCAGTAGATGTAATTTATCAGGTAAAAGTCTATATAAAGTGTCTGTGCCAGTAGGTGTAATTTATCAGGTAAAAGTCTATATAAAGTGTCTGTGCCAGTAGGTGTAATTTATCAGGTAAAAGTCTATATAAAGTGTCTGTACCACTAGGTGTAATTTATCAGGTAAAAGTCTATATAAAGTGTATGTACCAGTAGGTGTCATTATCAGGTAAAAGTCTATATAAAGTGTCTGTACCAGTAGATGTAATTTATCAGGTAAAAGTCTATATAAATTGTCTGTACTAGTAGGTGTAATTTATCAGGTAAAAGTCTATATAAAGTGTCTGTACCACTAGGTGTAATTTATCAGGTAAAAGTCTATATAAATTGTCTGTACCAGTAAGTGTCATTATCAGGTAAAAGTCTATATAAAGTGTCTGTACCAGTAGATGTAATTTATCAGGTAAAAGTCTATATAAAGTGTCTGTACCAGTAGATGTAATTTATCAGGTAAAAGTCTATATAAAGTGTCTGTGCCAGTAGATGTAATTTATCAGGAAAAAGTCAATATAAAGTGTCTGTACCAGTAGATGTAATTTCTCAGGTAAAAGTCTATATAAAGTGTCTGTACCAGTAGGTGTAATTTATCAGGTAAAAGTCTATATAAAGTGTCTGTACCACTAGGTGTAATTTATCAGGTAAAAGTCTATATAAAGTGTATGTACCAGTAGGTGTCATTATCAGGTAAAAGTGTATATAAAGTGTCTGTACCATTAGATGTAATTTATCAGGTAAAAGTCTATATAAATTGTCTGTACCAGTAGGTGTAATTTATCAGGTAAAAGTCTATATAAAGTGTCTGTACCACTAGGTGTAATTTATCAGGTAAAAGTCTATATAAAGTGTATGTACCAGTAGATGTAATTTATCAGGTAAAAGTCTATATAAAGTGTCTGTACCAGTAGGTGTAATTTATCAGGTAAAAGTCTATATAAAGTATCTGTGCCAGTAGGTGTAATTTATCAGGTAAAAGTCTATATAAAGTGTCTGTGCCAGTAGGTGTAATTTATCAGGTAAAAGTCTATATAAAGTGTCTGTACCACTAGGTGTAATTTATCAGGTAAAAGTCTATATAAAGTGTATGTACCAGTAGGTGTCATTATCAGGTAAAAGTCTATATAAAGTGTCTGTACCAGTAGATGTAATTTCTCAGGTAAAAGTCTATATAAAGTGTCTGTGCCAGTAGATGTAATTTATCAGGTAAAAGTCTATATAAAGTGTCTGTACCAATAGGTGTAATTTATCAGGTAAAAGTCTATATAAAGTGTATGTACCAGTAGGTGTCATTATCAGGTAAAAGTCTATATAAAGTGTCTGTGCCAGTAGATGTAATTTATCAGGTAAAAGTCTATATAAAGTGTCTGTGCCAGTAGGTGTAATTTATCAGGTAAAAGTGTATATAAAGTGTCTGTACTAGTAGGTGTAATTTATCAGGTAAAAGTCTATATAAAGTGTTTGTACCAGTAGGTGTCATTATCAGGTAAAAGTCTAAATAAAGTGTATGTACCAGTAGGTATCATTATCAGGTAAAAGTCTATATAAAGTGTCTGTACCAGTAGGTGTAATGTATCAGGTAAAAGTCTATATAAAGTGTCTGTACCAGTAGGTGTAATTTATCAGGTAAAAGTCTATATAAAGTGTCTGTGCCAGTAGGTGTAATTTATCAGGTAAAAGTCTATATAAAGTGTCTGTACCAGTAGATGTAATTTATCAGGTAAAATTTTATATAAAGTGTCTGTGCCACTTGGTGTAATTTATCAGGTAAAAGTCTATATAAAGTGTATGTACCAGTAGGTGTAATTTATCAGGTAAAAGTCCATATAAATTGTCTGTACCAGTAGGTGTAATTTATCAGGTAAAAGTCTATATAAAGTGTCTGTACCACTAGGTGTAATTTATCAGGTAAAAGTCTATATAAAGTGTATGTACCAGTAGGTGTCATTATCAGGTAAAAGTCTATATAAAGTGTCTGTACCAGTAGATGTAATTTATCAGGTAAAAGTCTATATAAATTGTCTGTGCCAGTAGATGTAATTTATCAGGTAAAAGTCTATATAAAGTGTCTGTACCAGTAGATGTAATTTATCAGGTAAAAGTCTATATAAAGTGTCTGTACTAGTAGGTGTAGTTTATCAGGTAAAAGTCTATATAAAGTGTCTGTACCAGTAGATGTAATTTATCAGGTAAAAGTCTATATAAATTGTCTGTACCAGTAGGTGTAATTTATTAGGTAAAAGTCTATATAAAGTGTTTGTACCACTAGGTGTAATTTATCAGGTAAAAGTCTATATAAAGTGTATGTACCAGTAGGTGTAATTTATCAGGTAAAATTCTATATAAAGTGTCTGTACCAGTAGGTGTCATTATCAGGTAAAAGTCTATATAAAGTGTATGTACCAGTTGGTGTAATTTCTCAGGTAAAAGTCTATATAAAGTGTCAGTAGTAGTAGGTGTAATTTATCAGGTAAAAGTCTATATAAAGTGTCTGTACCAGTAGGTGTAATTTATCAGGTAAAAGTCTATATAAAGTGTCTGTGCCAGTAGGTGTAATTTATCAGGTAAAAGTCTATATAAAGTGTCTGTACCAGTAGGTGTAATTTATCAGGTAATAGTCTATATAAAGTGTATGTGCCAGTAGATGTAATTTATCAGGTAAAAGTCTATATAAAGTGTCTGTACCAGTAGGTGTCATTATCAGGTAAAAGTCTATATAAAGTGTATGTACCAGTTGGTGTAATTTCTCAGGTAAAAGTCTATATAAAGTGTCTGTAGTAGTAGATGTAATTTATCAGGTAAAAGTCTATATAAAGTGTCTGTACCAGTAGGTGTAATTTATCAGGTAAAAGTCTATATAAAGTGTCTGTGCCAGTAGGTGTAATTTATCAGGTAAAAGTCTATATAAAGTGTCTGTACCAGTAGGTGTAATTTATCAGGTAAAAGTCTATATAAAGTGTATGTGCCAGTAGGTGTAATTTATCAGGTAAACGTCTATATAAAGTGTCTGTACCAGTAGATGTAATTTATCAGGTAAAAGTCTATATAAAGGGTATGTACCAGCAGATGTAATTTATCAGGTAAAAGTCTATATAAAGTGTATGTACCAGTAGGTGTAATTTATCAGGTAAAAGTCTATATAAAGTGTCTGTACCACTAGGTGTAATTTATCAGGTAAAAGTCTATATAAATTGTCTGTACCAGTAAGTGTCATTATCAGGTAAAAGTCTATATAAAGTGTCTGTACCAGTAGATGTAATTTATCAGGTAAAAGTCTATATAAAGTGTATGTACCAGTAGATGTAATTTATCAGGTAAAAGTCTATATAAAGTGTCTGTACCAGTAGGTGTAGTTTATCAGGTAAAAGTCTATATAAAGTGTATGTACCAGTAGATGTAATTTATCAGGTAAAAGTCTATATAAAGTGTCTGTACCAGTAGGTGTAATTTACCAGGTAAAAGTCTATATAAAGTGTCTGTACCAGTAGGTGTAATTTATCAGGTAAAAGTTTATATAAAGTGTTTGTACCAGTAGATGTAATTTATCAGGTAAAAGTCTATATAAAGTGTCTGTACCAGTAGGTGTAGTTTATCAGGTAAAAGTCTATATAAAGTGTATGTACCAGTAGATGTAATTTATCAGGTAAAAGTCTATATAAAGTGTCTGTACCAGTAGGTGTAATTTACCAGGTAAAAGTCTATATAAAGTGTCTGTACCAGTAGGTGTAATTTATCAGGTAAAAGTCTATATAAAGTGTCTGTACCAGTAGGTGTAATTTACCAGGTAAAAGTCTATATAAAGTGTATGTACCAGTAGGTGTAATTTATCAGGTAAAAGTCTATATAAAGTGTCTGTACCAGTAGATGTAATTTATCAGGTAAAAGTCTATATAAAGTGTCTGTACCAGTAGGTGTAATTTATCAGGTAAAAGTCTATATAAAGTGTCTGTACCAGTAGATGTAATTTATCAGGTAAAAGTCTATATAAAGTGTATGTACCAGTAGATGTAATTTATCAGGTAAAAGTCTATATAAAGTGTCTGTACCAGTAGATGTAATTTATCAGGTAAAAGTCTATATAAAGTGTCTGTACCAGTAGGTGTAGTTTATCAGGTAAAAGTCTATATAAAGTGTATGTACCAGTAGATGTAATTTATCAGGTAAAAGTCTATATAAAGTGTCTGTACCAGTAGGTGTAATTTACCAGGTAAAAGTCTATATAAAGTGTCTGTACCAGTAGGTGTAATTTATCAGGTAAAAGTTTATATAAAGTGTTTGTACCAGTAGATGTAATTTATCAGGTAAAAGTCTATATAAATTGTCTGTACCAGTAGATGTAATTTATCAGGTAAAAGTCTATATAAAGTGTATGTACCAGTAGGTGTAATTTATCAGGTAAAAGTCTATATAAAGTGTCTGTACCAGTAGATGTAATTTATCAGGTAAAAGTCTATATAAAGTGTCTGTACCAGTAGGTGTAATTTATCAGGTAAAAGTCTATATAAAGTGTCTGTACCAGTAGATGTAATTTATCAGGTAAAAGTCTATATAAAGTGTATGTACCAGTAGATGTAATTTATCTGGTAAAAGTCTATATAAAGTGTCTGTACCAGTAGGTGTAGTTTATCAGGTAAAAGTCTATATAAAGTGTCTGTGCCAGTAGGTGTAGTTTATCAGGTAAAAGTCTATATAAAGTGTATGTACCAGTAGATGTAATTTATCAGGTAAAAGTTTATATAAAGTGTTTGTACCAGTAGATGTAATTTATCAGGTAAAAGTCTATATAAATTGTCTGTACCAGTAGATGTAATTTATCAGGTAAAAGTCTATATAAGGTGTCTGTACCAGTAGATGTAATTTATCAGGTAAAAGTCTATATAAAGTGTCTGTACCAGTAGATGTAATTTATCAGGTAAAAGTCTATATAAAGTGTCTGTACCAGTAGGTGTAATTTATCAGGTAAAAGTTTATATAAAGTGTTTGTACCAGTAGATGTAATTTCTCAGGTAAAAGTCTATATAAAGTGTCTGTAGTAGTAGATGTAATTTATCAGGTAAAAGTCTATATAAAGTGTATGTACCAGTAGGTGTAATTTATCAGGTAAAAGTCTATATAAAGTGTCTGTACCAGTAGATGTAATTTATCAGGTAAAAGTCTATATAAAGTGTCTGTACCAGTAGGTGTAATTTATCAGGTAAAAGTCTATATAAAGTGTCTGTACCAGTAGATGTAATTTATCAGGTAAAAGTCTATATAAAGTGTATGTACCAGTAGATGTAATTTATCAGGTAAAAGTCTATATAAAGTGTCTGTACCAGTAGGTGTAGTTTATCAGGTAAAAGTCTATATAAAGTGTATGTACCAGTAGATGTAATTTATCAGGTAAAAGTCTATATAAAGTGTCTGTACCAGTAGATGTAATTTATCAGGTAAAAGTCTATATAAAGTGTCTGTACCAGTAGGTGTAATTTACCAGGTAAAAGTCTATATAAAGTGTCTGTACCAGTAGGTGTAATTTATCAGGTAAAAGTTTATATAAAGTGTTTGTACCAGTAGATGTAATTTATCAGGTAAAAGTCTATATAAATTGTCTGTACCAGTAGATGTAATTTATCAGGTAAAAGTCTATATAAAGTGTCTGTACCAGTAGGTGTAATTTATCAGGTAAAAGTCTATATAAAGTGTCTGTGCCAGTAGGTGTAATTTATCAGGTAAAAGTCTATATAAAGTGTCTGTACCAGTAGGTGTAATTTATCAGGTAAAAGTCTATATAAAGTGTATGTGCCAGTAGGTGTAATTTATCAGGTAAACGTCTATATAAAGTGTCTGTACCAGTAGATGTAATTTATCAGGTAAAAGTCTATATAAAGGGTATGTACCAGTAGATGTAATTTATCAGGTAAAAGTCTATATAAAGTGTATGTACCAGTAGGTGTAATTTATCAGGTAAAAGTCTATATAAAGTGTCTGTACCAGTAGATGTAATTTATCAGGTAAAAGTCTATATAAAGTGTCTGTACCAGTAGGTGTAATTTATCAGGTAAAAGTCTATATAAAGTGTCTGTACCAGTAGATGTAATTTATCAGGTAAAAGTCTATATAAAGTGTATGTACCAGTAGATGTAATTTATCAGGTAAAAGTCTATATAAAGTGTCTGTACCAGTAGGTGTAGTTTATCAGGTAAAAGTCTATATAAAGTGTATGTACCAGTAGATGTAATTTATCAGGTAAAAGTCTATATAAAGTGTCTGTACCAGTAGGTGTAATTTATCAGGTAAAAGTCTATATAAAGTGTCTGTACCAGTAGGTGTAATTTATCAGGTAAAAGTTTATATAAAGTGTTTGTACCAGTAGATGTAATTTATCAGGTAAAAGTCTATATAAATTGTCTGTACCAGTAGATGTAATTTATCAGGTAAAAGTCTATATAAAGTGTATGTACCAGTAGGTGTAATTTATCAGGTAAAAGTCTATATAAAGTGTCTGTACCAGTAGATGTAATTTATCAGGTAAAAGTCTATATAAAGTGTCTGTACCAGTAGGTGTAATTTATCAGGTAAAAGTCTATATAAAGTGTCTGTACCAGTAGATGTAATTTATCAGGTAAAAGTCTATATAAAGTGTATGTACCAGTAGATGTAATTTATCTGGTAAAAGTCTATATAAAGTGTCTGTACCAGTAGGTGTAGTTTATCAGGTAAAAGTCTATATAAAGTGTCTGTGCCAGTAGGTGTAGTTTATCAGGTAAAAGTCTATATAAAGTGTATGTACCAGTAGATGTAATTTATCATGTAAAAGTTTATATAAAGTGTTTGTACCAGTAGATGTAATTTATCAGGTAAAAGTCTATATAAATTGTCTGTACCAGTAGATGTAATTTATCAGGTAAAAGTCTATATAAGGTGTCTGTACCAGTAGATGTAATTTATCAGGTAAAAGTCTATATAAAGTGTCTGTACCAGTAGATGTAATTTATCAGGTAAAAGTCTATATAAAGTGTCTGTACCAGTAGGTGTAATTTATCAGGTAAAAGTTTATATAAAGTGTTTGTACCAGTAGATGTAATTTATCAGGTAAAAGTCTATATAAAGTGTCTGTAGTAGTAGATGTAATTTATCAGGTAAAAGTCTATATAAAGTGTCTGTACCAGTAGGTGTAATTTATCAGGTAAAAGTCTATATAAAGTGTCTGTACCAGTAGGTGTAATTTATCAGGTAAAAGTCTATATAAAGTGTCTGTACCAGTAGATGTAATTTATCAGGTAAAAGTCTATATAAAGTGTATGTACCAGTAGATGTAATTTATCTGGTAAAAGTCTATATAAAGTGTCTGTACCAGTAGGTGTAGTTTATCAGGTAAAAGTCTATATAAAGTGTCTGTGCCAGTAGGTGTAGTTTATCAGGTAAAAGTCTATATAAAGTGTATGTACCAGTAGATGTAATTTATCAGGTAAAAGTTTATATAAAGTGTTTGTACCAGTAGATGTAATTTATCAGGTAAAAGTCTATATAAATTGTCTGTACCAGTAGATGTAATTTATCAGGTAAAAGTCTATATAAGGTGTCTGTACCAGTAGATGTAATTTATCAGGTAAAAGTCTATATAAAGTGTCTGTACCAGTAGATGTAATTTATCAGGTAAAAGTCTATATAAAGTGTCTGTACCAGTAGGTGTAATTTATCAGGTAAAAGTTTATATAAAGTGTTTGTACCAGTAGATGTAATTTCTCAGGTAAAAGTCTATATAAAGTGTCTGTAGTAGTAGATGTAATTTATCAGGTAAAAGTCTATATAAAGTGTCTGTACCAGTAGGTGTAATTTATCAGGTAAAAGTCTATATTAAGTATCTGTGCCAGTAGGTGTAATTTATCAGGTAAAAGTCTATATAAAGTGTCTGTACCAGTAGGTGTAATTTATCAGGTAAAAGTCTATATAAAGTGTATGTGCCAGTAGGTGTAATTTATCAGGTAAACGTCTATATAAAGTGTCTGTACCAGTAGATGTAATTTATCAGGTAAAAGTCTATATAAAGGGTATGTACCAGTAGATGTAATTTATCAGGTAAAAGTCTATATAAAGTGTATGTACCAGTAGGTGTAATTTATCAGGTAAAAGTCTATATAAAGTGTCTGTACCAGTAGATGTAATTTATCAGGTAAAAGTCTATATAAAGTGTCTGTACCAGTAGGTGTAATTTATCAGGTAAAAGTTTATATAAAGTGTTTGTACCAGTAGATGTAATTTCTCAGGTAAAAGTCTATATAAAGTGTCTGTAGTAGTAGATGTAATTTATCAGGTAAAAGTCTATATAAAGTGTCTGTACCAGTAGGTGTAATTTATCAGGTAAAAGTCTATATAAAGTGTCTGTACCAGTAGGTGTAATTTATCAGGTAAAAGTCTATATAAAGTGTCTGTACCAGTAGATGTAATTTATCAGGTAAAAGTCTATATAAAGTGTATGTACCAGTAGATGTAATTTATCTGGTAAAAGTCTATATAAAGTGTCTGTACCAGTAGGTGTAATTTATCAGGTAAAAGTTTATATAAAGTGTTTGTACCAGTAGATGTAATTTATCAGGTAAAAGTCTATATAAAGTGTCTGTACCAGTAGATGTAATTTATCAGGTAAAAGTCTATATAAAGTGTCTGTAACAGTAGGTGTCATTTATCAGGTAAAAGTCACACTGCATTACCGAGTTCCCGGGGAAGGGGCTGAGTCTTTAGATTTCTCACTGCATTACCGGGTCCCCAGGGAAAGGGCTGAGACTTTAGATTTCTCACTGCATTACCGGGTCCCCAGGGCAGGGACTGAATCTCCGGATGTGGGGAGTTTCTGTTGAAACTACCCACTTTGGCTCTTTTAAGTCTTTCCTTCTACTCCCCGTGGCTTCTCCTCCTTCCTCAGCCTATTTTTTGTTATCTTTTTCTATCCAACTTAGCTCTGCCCCCACTTGAGGTTAAGCCATGCCCTCTTTTTAACACAAATTGCATCATTTTTCCTCAACCGCTGGCACCACAGGACTCCCCTCCGAGGAAAGCAAAGAACAGGTATGTCTGTGAGTTCCCAGGTATGTCTGTGAGTTATCAGGTATGTCTGCGAGTTCCCAGAAATACCTGTGAGTTATCAGGTATGTTTGTGAGTTCCCAGGTATGCCTGTGAGTTCCCAGGTATGCCTGTGAGTTATCAGGTATGTCTGTGAGTTCCTAGGTATGCCTGTGAGTTCCCAGGTATGCCTGTGAGTTATCAGGTATGCTTTTGAGTTCCCAGGTATGTCTGTGAGTTCCCAGGTATTCCTGTGAGTTATCAGGTATGTCTGTGAGTTCCCAGGAATGCCTGTGAGTTCCCAGGTATGACTGTGAGTTCCCAGGTATGACTGTGAGTTATCAGGTATGTCTGTGAGTTCCTAGGTATGCCTGTGAGTTATCAGGTATGTCTGTGAGTTATCAGGTATGCTTGTGAGTTCCCAGGTATGACTGTGAGTTATCAGGTATTCCTGTGAGTTATCAGGTATGCTTGTGAGTTCCCAGGTATGACTGTGATTTATCAGGTATGTCTGTGAGTTATCAGGTATGCTTGTGAGTTCCCAGGTATGACTGTGAGTTATCAGGTATGCCTGTGAGTTATCAGGTATGCTTGTGAGTTCCCAGGTATGACTGTGAGTTATCAGGTATGTCTGTGAGTTCCCAGGAATGCCTGTGAGTTATCAGGTATGCCTGTGAGTTATCAGGTATGTCTGTGAGTTATCAGGTATGTCTGTGAGTTATCAGGTATGTCTGTGAGTTGAGGAAAGACCAGGGATCCTGGGCATCCACTGTCCATCTCAAAAAATAAAAATGGCTCCAAAAAAGACCAACATGGTCGCACCGGAACAATTCAAGAGTATATAATGTGTTAAAGGCATAGTAATATTTCTATTAAGGTTTGTCTGAGTCTGATATTTTTTTAACATGTAGTGCTATATTTAATTACTTGCAGTACTTTATTTTAAACTCTATTGAAGCCGAAAGGCTCCTCCTCCCACTCCTCCCGGCCACCTCCCATTAGATGTGGAATCCGGTGGTGGGACCGGACAGATGCAGCGTTCAGTAACTATAATGAACTTTCCTTTTGTTTACTGAAGACTGACCCTTGCCGCGCTCCATCCGGACCAGACTGAGAGGCTGAGTGAGGCAGGGAAAGGGGCAGGAGGGGGATCCTTTTGGCTTGTATAGCTTTTGAACTATAACACTGTAAGTAATGAAATATAGCGATACATCGGAGATAAACTTTAATAGAAGTATCACTATCCCTTTAACCCTTTGAGTGACAGAGGGTTTCTCAACGCATTGCACAGCAATGTTTTGTATACCTTTCTGGCAATCCAAGGGTTAGTCATTTGAGTAGCATAGGCGTCCAACATCCCTCCTCCTCTTGTACATTACTTCCCTGCAAGTTAAGAGTCTACACTGTGTACACAATTATTAGGCAAGTTGTATTTTTGAGGATTAATTTTATTATTGAACATCTACAGTGCTCTCCGTCAATCTAAAATGTTAAGAAACCTTAAACCTGATTATATAAGAAAGTGAAAGTGAGGTTTTGGCTTTCTTAGGAGAATATCTGTGTTTGCACAATTAGTTGGCAACTATTAGTGTGCAATTATTATGCATCTAAATGAAAATCGATAATTTTCCCATCTTACGTGTTTATTTTCATCTATTAAATTGAGAATACTAAACAAACAACTCAAAATTTAGAAATAAACATTTGTGACACTTCCAAAAAAAAAAATCAGTGACCAATATAGCCACCCTTCTTTTCAATAAGTCATAAGCCTTCCATCCATGGAGTCTGTCAGTTTCTTGATCTGTTGATGATCAACTTTTTGTGCAGCAGCAACCACAGCCTTCCAGACACTGTTCAGAGAAGTGTACTGTTCTCCTTCAGCGTAAATCTGCTGTTTAAGAAGGGCTCACAGGTTCTCAATAGGGTTTAGGTCAGGTGAGGAAGGGGGCCATGTCATTATTTTATCACCTTTAAGGCCTTTACTGGCTAGCCACACAGTGGAGTTCTTTGATGCATGCGATGGAGCATTGTCCTTCATAAAAATCATAGTCTTCTTGAAAGATGCAGACTTTTTCCTGTACCACTGCTTGAAGAAAGTGTCTTCTAAAAACTGGCAGTAGCTTTGGGAGTTGAGTTTGAGTCCATATTCAACCTGAAAAGGTCCAACTAGCTCATCTTTGATAATACCAGCCCATCCCAGTACCCCTCCTCCACCTTGCTGGCATCTGAGTTGAAGTGGAGCTCTGTGCCAGTTATTGACCCAGCCACGGCACCCATCCATCTGGGCCGTCAAGAGTCACTCTCATCTCATCAGTCCATAAAACCTTTGAAAAATCTGTCTTCAGATATTTCTTGGCCCAGTCTTGACGTTTCAACTTATGTGTCTTGTTCAGTGGTGGATGGGTTTCAGTCCTCCTTACCGTGGCCATGTCTTTGAGCATTGAACACCTAGTACTTCTGGACACTCCAGGTAGGTTGCAGTTCTGGAATATGACAGCACTGGAGGATAATGGGTTCCTGGTAGCTTCATGTTTGATTCTTCTCAAATTTCCAGCAGTTAATTTGCATCTTTTTTTCTCAACACGTTTCTTGCAACCCTGTTTTGCAACAAAACGTTTGATGGTTCTGTGATCACGCCCCAATATCTTAGCAATGTCAAGAGTGCTGCATCCCTTTGAAATACTTTTTACAATTTTTGTCTTTTCAAAGTCTGTTATATCTCTTTTTTTGCTCATTTTGCCTGAGGAAATGAAGCTGCCTAATAATTATGCACACCTTGACATAGGGTGTTCATCTCCTTAGGCCACACCCTCTCATTACACAAATACACATCACCTGATATGCTTACATCCAATAAGCATTCAAGTTTATACAGCTTGGAGTTGGAAAATATGCATAAAAATGATGATATGGTCAAAATACTCACTTGCCTAATAACTTTGCACACAGTGTATAAAGGTTTTACCCTTTGAGTGCCAGATTGGTTTACAACACATTGCAAGGAATGTGTTGAGTAGCCCTCTGGCACTAAAAGGGTTAACAAGAGAAGTGCAGGTGAGGGCATTGTGTGTGGGTGGAGCAGGAGGACATTTGGGCATAGAAGAGTCTCAAGTGAGGGCTGTGTGTGTGTTTCTTTGTCTGTTGTGAATGTCCCCATTAAGTTTCTTGTATTCCAAGCCTCTCTTTCATGTTCTGAAAATGCTCATTCAGTTTCTTGTATTTTAAGCCTCTTTTTCATGTTATGAGCATTCTCATTCGGTTCCTTGAAGTCCAAGCCTCCTTTTCACATCCTGAGCACTACCACGCAGTTCTAAACAGCCAAGTAAGTCCTTCTAAGTTCCTAGGAGACTCACAACAGAAAATATCCAGAGGGCTGCATGTAAGTATGTGTTTCACAGTGTGTATGTTTGTATGTGTTTCACAGTGTGTATGTGTGTATGTGTTTCACAGTGTGTATGAATGTATATGTGTGTGTTTGTCAGCCATGCTTTTTTTTTTTTTTTGTGGAGGAGGTTGACGGCGGGCTAACTCCTTGCAGAGCCCTGCCTCTCCTATCAAAATCACCCCCTCAGTATCTCTAAGACTGGCAGTAGGAAGGAGACATGTATATCTCCTACTTACTGCCACCCCTGGGTGTGTTAGGCTTCAGACAAGTTTTTCGGTCACATGATGCTTTCACTTTATATATATATATATAGATATATAGATAGATATAGATTATATGTAGCCCTGTGAGCTATTTTTCTTCTTTGTTCTTGTTTATATATATATATAAAATTATTTGTAAAAAATAGTTGAATGGAAGGCAATGGCTGAGTGACAGGAGACAGAAGGTGGTAGTCAATGGAGAATATTCTGACAAAAGGAGTGTTCCTAATGGGTGCCTCAGGGATCTGTACTGGAGCCCATTCTTTTTAATATTTTTATTAGTGATATTGCAAAATGTCTTCAAGGTAAGGTATGCCTTTTAGCAGATGATACAAAGATCTGCAATAGGGTAGACATTGCAGGGGGGATAAACCAAATGACAATTGATTTACGTAAACTAAGAGAATGGACACGTGTATGGCAGCTGCAGTTTACTGTTAATAAATGTAAAATAATGCATATGGGACATAAAAATCCACAGGAAAAAATATACTATTAAGGGTGCTGTGCTGTCAGAGACAACAGAGGAAAGGGATTTGGGAGTGATTATTTCTAATGACTTAAAGGTAGACAGGCAATGTAATAAGGCGATGGGGAATGCAAGCAGGGCACTGGGTTGTATAGCTAGGGGCATTAGTAGCAGAAAAAGGGAAGTGGTCATGTCACTCTACAGATCTCTAGTTAGACCTCACCTAGAGTATTGTGTACAGTACTGGAGACCTAGAGTATTGTGTACAGTACTGGAGACCTAGAGTATTGTGTACAGTACTGGAGACCTAGAGTATTGTGTACAGTACTGGAGACCTAGAGTATTGTGTGCAGTACTGGAGACCTAGAGTATTGTGTACAGTACTGGAGACCTAGAGTATTGTGTACAGTACTGGAGACCTAGAGTATTGTGTACAGTACTGGAGACCTAGAGTATTGTGTACAGTACTGGAGACCTAGAGTATTGTGTACAGTACTGGAGACCTAGAGTATTGTGTACAGTACTGGAGACCTAGAGTATTGTGTGCAGTACTGGAGACCTAGAGTATTGTGTACAGTACTGGAGACCTAGAGTATTGTGTACAGTACTGGAGACCTAGAGTATGGTGTACAGTACTGGAGACCCCATCTCCAGAAGGATATAGATACTATAGAGTATTGTGTACAGTACTGGAGATCTAGAGTATTGTGTACAGTACTGGAGATCTAGAGTATTGTGTACAGTACTGGAGACCCCATCTCCAGAAGAATATAGATACTATAGAGTATTGTGTACAGTACTGGAGATCTAGAGTATTGTGTACAGTAAAGGAGACCCTATCTCCAGAAGGATATAGATACTCTACAGTATTGTGTACAGTACTGGAGACCCCATCTCCAGAAGGATATAGATACTCTACAGTATTGTGTACAGTACTGGAGATCTAGAGTATTGTGTACAGTACTGGAGACTCCATCTCCAGAAGGCTATAGATACTCTAGAGTATTGTATACAGTACCAAAGACCCCATCTCCAGAAGGATATAGATACTCTAGAGTATTGTGTACAGTACTGGAGATCTAGAGTATTGTGTACAGTACTGGAGACCCCATCTCCACAAGGATATAGATACTCTAGAGTATTGTGTACAGTACTGGAGATCTAGAGTATTGTGTACAGTACCGGAGACTCCATCTCCAGGAGAATATAGATACTCTATAGTATAGCAAGGAGTGAGAGAGCTCTGTAAGTTGATCAGTGACCTGTGCCCTGAAAGACTAAGTTTGGATACCTGCTGCAAAAATACAATACGTATATTGTGTGTGGTGTAGTGTGGTAAGGAAGAGGTTAAAACAAATCTCTGGGTTTTGTTTTCCCTCTCTTTGCTGTGAGACAAG
This sequence comes from Rhinophrynus dorsalis, assembly GCA_037306005.1. Classification (NCBI taxonomy): domain Eukaryota; kingdom Metazoa; phylum Chordata; class Amphibia; order Anura; family Rhinophrynidae; genus Rhinophrynus; species Rhinophrynus dorsalis. Next base: position 2,715,888 of record CM074725.1, on the reverse strand, counting down.
CAAATAATTGAAGTCTGGTGTGGTGGGAGTGACTAATTGCTGTGTTTGTAATTGGTGGATTCCTGGATTAAATAGCAGATACATAGTGAATACTTGAACGTGTGAATCTTGCATCAGTGTGTAAGTGCTGGAATTTAAAACAGGGGGAATTCAAGTGCAGAAGGGTGGTAAGTGCTGGAATTTAAAACAGGGGGAATTCAAAGACAGGGGACTGCTATTACAAGGGACTGGTTCCACGTGAAGAGTTAGAAGGAATCTGGTTAAGTACATAAGTGTGTTTGGTGTTTTATCGGTATTTTATTAAGGTTTAAAAAAAAAAAAATAATTGTGTGGGTATTGCAAGAGTTAAAAAAACTGTTTATTGGGTTTTTCTCTGGCCTGTGTGATTAGGGCTGATTGCTAAGGGATTTCACCTGGCTGTTAGTTACTATAAATACAGTCCATTAGCTCTGTGAGACTGCTATTACAAGTGACTGGTTCCAGGTGAAGAGTTAGAAGGAATCTGGTGACTATCATTTCAAAGGATTTATTGCATTTAAGGTTGGTTACTTACCATATAGTGAGCATTAGAGGATAATATAAAGCTATTTGAATTGTAAAACCAAGCATGAGTGATAGCAGGTTAGCCAATCTCACGCAGTGCACATCTTGTCACATGTTTGAACACTTGGAGCAATCGTTCCAGGGGTCATACCGCTGTGCCAAGCGTGAGCATATTTTCTCTTTAGAGTCTAAGATATTGGATTTGGAGAGAAATATTGCAACATTGCGAGACATTGGTAACCTGGAAAGGAGTTTAGAACTCACAGAGCAGATAGTATGTGGGGGTAGCAGGTTTTTGAACACGCTTCGTGAAAGCTACATGTCACAAATGGTGGGAGCGCCGACAAGAAATAACAATGTATTGGACCTAGTGATCACTAATAACACAGAAATGGTATCCAATATTAAGGTAAGAGAACATTTGGGAAACAGTGATCACAACATGGTTACATTTGAGATCAGTCTGGCAAAGCAAAATGTATAGGTTCAATCAAAACTCTTAATTTTAAAAAAAGCTAACTTCAAATTGTTAAGGGCCTCAATGCAACACATAGACTGGGATATTTTATTTAAAGGCAAAAATACTGAGGATAAATGGTCAGAATTCAAATTTAAGTTGCAGAAATGTACCCAACAGTATATACAAATGGGGAACAAATGCAAAAGAAGTAAGTCACATGTAAAGAAGGAAATGGCAAGGAAAAAAAAAGCATTCAAAATTATTTAAGTCAGAAGGAACTGAACAATCTTTCTTAAAATACAGGGAGTGCAACAAAGATTGCAAAAAGGCAATTAGGGTAGCAAAAATAGAAAATGAAACTCGAATTGCAAGGGAAAGCAAGACTAATCCAAAAAAGTTTTTTAAATATATAAATAGCAAAAAACTTAAGAGGGAGTGCATTGGACCATTCAAAAATGAGATGGGTGAGTTGATTAGTGAGGATAAGGAAAAGGCCGATGTTTTAAACACTTTCTTTGCATCAGTATATACAAGGGAGCAAGGAATGGTAGAAGAGCCTCCGCAAGTAACAAATAAAACAATACAATTAATAGATATTGGGTTAACTCAAGGAGATGTCATGGGAAGACTGAACAAAATTAAGACCGACAAGGCACTGGGTCTTGATGGTATACATCCAAGGGTTCTTCAGGAACTCGGTGCAGTGTTAGCAAAACCCCTATATTTACTCTTTAAAGATTCTATTACCACAGGCTCAGTGCCACAGGATTGGCGAAGAGCTAACATACTGCCTCTATTTAAGAAGGGAACTAAAACAGAACCTGGGAATTATAGACCAGTGAGTTTGACCTCTGTAGTGGGAAAACTATTAGAAGGCATAATAAGGGACTATATTCAGGATTACAACACAAAAAATAAGATCATTAGCACGAATCAACATGGTTTTATGAAGAATAGATCATGCCAAACTAATCTTTTCAGCTTCTATGAGGAGGTAAGCAGCAACCTTGACAATGGCAAGGCAGTAGATGTAATATATCTAGACTTTGCAAAGGCATTTGATACAGTACCACACAGAAGGCTGGTGTATAAAATAAGGAAATTGGGGCTAGGAGATGACCTTTGCAATTGGATACAAAACTGGTTGAAGGATAGGGAACAGTGTGTGGTTGTAAATGGAAAATTCTCCAGTACAGTTAAAGTGGAGAGTGGAGTACCTCAGGGTTCAGTATTGGGTCCGCTGCTTTTTAACATGTTTATAAATGACCTGGAAATAGATATAGAAAGCAAAATATCAATATTTGCAGATGATACTAAATTATGCAAAGTCATTAATTCAGAACAGGATATTTTCTCTCTACAGAGGGACTTACATACAATGTCAGATTGGGCAAACATGTGGAATATGAAGTTTAATGTGGGGAAGTGTAAAGTCATGCATTTGGGAGGAAACAATCCCAAGGCTACTTATAAACTTAATGGAATAATTTTAGGTGACTCGTTGCTAGAAAAAGACCTGGGTATCCTTGTCAACTACAAACTTGGAAACAGTGACCAGTGTCAAACAGCAGTAGCAAAGGCAAACAAAGTCCTGTCTTGCATAAAAAGAGGTATTGAAGCAAGAGTGGATAACATTATTTTGCCATTATACAAATCATTGGTAAGACCTCACCTTGAGTATGCAGTGCAATTTTGGGCACCGGTTCTGAAAAAGGATATACTAGAACTAGAGAGGGTACAGCGGAGAGCAACAAAATTAATTAAGGGAATGGAGGACTTGACATATGAGGAACGACTAAACAAACTTGGTTTATTTACTCTAGAGAAAAGACAACTAAGAGGAGACCTTATCACATTGTACAAGTATATGAGAGGTCAATACAAGGATCTCTGCGGTGAGCTATTTATTCCAAGGCCTGATCAGGTGACCAGGGGACACCCCTTGAGATTAGAGGAAAGGAGGTTTAAACTTCAGCAGAGGAAGGGTTTTTTTACGGTAAGGTCTGTCAAATTGTGGAATTCATTGCCCAGGGAGGTAGTTATGGCAGATACAATGGATACATTTAAGAGAAGATTAGATACATTTCTTTCAAAAGGGAACATACAGAGTTATACTGTTTATCAGTAGGCTGATCAGGAAGGTCTGATAAAGACTAATTTAATTGGTAGCAGGAAAGCTATAAAATTCTCAGTTACTGAGGTATGAAGCGAAGGTTGAACTTGATGGACTTGTGTCTTTTTTCAACCTAATTTACTATGTTACTATGTTACTATGTTACTATGTGTACAGTACTGGAGACCCCATCTCCAGAAGGATATAGATACTCTAGAGTATTGTGTGCAGTACTGGAGATCTAGAGTATTGTGTACAGTACTGGAGACCCCATCTCCAGAAGGATATAGATACTCTACAGTATTGTGTACAGTACTGGAGACCTAGAGTATTGTGTGCAGTACTGGAGATCTAGAGTATTGTGTACAGTACTGGAGACTCCATCTCCAGAAGTATATAGATACTGTACAGTATTGTGTACAGTACTGGAGACCCCATCTCCAGAAGTATATAGATACTCTAGAGTATTGTGCACAGTACTGGAGACCTAGAGTATTGTGCAAGTACTGGAGACCCCATCTCCAGAAGGATATAGATACTCTATAGTATTGTGTACAGTACTGGAGACCCCATCTCCAGAAGGATATAGATACTCTAGAGTATTGTGTACAGTACTGGAGACCTAGAGTATTGTGTACAGTACTGGAGACCTAGAGTATTGTGTGCAGTACTGGAGACCCCATCTCCAGAAGGATATAGATACTCTAGAGTATTGTGTACAGTACTGGAGACCTAGAGTATTGTGTACAGTACTGGAGACCTAGAGTATTGTGTGCAGTACTGGAGACTCCATCTCCAGAAGGATATAGATACTGTACAGTATTGTGTACAGTACTGGAGACCTAGAGTATTGTGTACAGTACTGGAGATCTAGAGTATTGTGTACAGTACTGGAGACCCCATCTCCAGAAGGATATAGATACTGTACAGTATTGTGTACAGTACTGGAGACCTAGAGTATTGTGTGCAGTACTGGAGATCTAGAGTATTGTGTGCAGTACTGGAGACCTAGAGTATTGTGTGCAGTACTGGAGACCTAGAGTATTGTGTGCAGTACTGGAGACCTAGAGTATTGTGTACAGTACTGGAGACCTAGAGTATTGTGTGCAGTACTGGAGACCCCATCTCCAGAAGGATATTGATACTCTAGAGAGAATTCAGAGAAGCGCTACTAAAATGGTGACTGGTTTACAAGAAAATACATATCAGGATAGACTAAAGGATCTGAACATGATTAGCTTGGAGTAGAGAAGAGGGAGAGGGGATATGATAGACACATTCACATACATGAGGGGATTCAACAAAGTGCAGGATGGAAGTATATTTCAAAGGCGTAAAATGTTAGGACAAGAGGCCGTAGTCTAAAACTAGAGGGACACAGGTTTAGATGTAATGTAAGAAAGTTTTACTTCACTGAGAGGGTAGTAGATAAGTGGAATAGCCTACCAGCAGAAGTGGTAGAAGTAAATACAGTTTAATGTGTAAAAAATGTGTATTTTATATGTATGTATATGTTACAATATAATTGTATTATTTGTATTATCATGTCCATTAAAGAATTTTCAAGATAACTGAAGTGTGCAGCAAGGAATAAAGGGGTTCTCCAATCCCCCAAAACAAGTGCAAACATAGAACAGACCATAAACCTGCGCTCCTCCAGTGTACTAGAGATTAGTGTGCCCTGTACTGGGCATATATAATAACACTGTGAATAAGAACGAGGCTTTAGTGCCAACATGTTAATATAACATCTCCACTCTTATTTTTATTTTGATTTTATTTTCTTTAGATAGGGATGAAGTGTTGAGAGTAGGTACTTACCACAAATGAGGAACCTTGGCGTGGTTGGTGAGCTTACCCCCTCTTTTTTGGGACAAAAAGGTTGGCACTAATGCCTCGTTCTTATTCACAGTGTTATTATATATGCCCAGTACAGGGTGCACTAATCACTAGTACACTGGAGGAGCGCAGGTTTATGGTCTGTTCAAAGTAAATACAGTGCTGGAATGTAAACGGGATGGGCAGAAGGATGTCCTGAACACAAGACCAAGGACCAAGTAAGGTTTGAGGTTTTTACTGTAGGAACATAATCTAGATGGGACGAATGGTTCTTATCAATTCTATGTTTCTATGTTTCCTGATTGATTACTACAGACTTCCTGACTATTTGCTTGTTTGCTGCTTTACTCCTGTGCTGCCTGCCCTGACCTCTGTCTGGATCTCTGACCTATGATCCTTTGCTGCCTGCCCTGACCTCTGTCTGGATCTTTGACTTCTGAACCATTGCTGCCTGCCCTGACCTCTGCCTGGATCTTTGACTTCTGAACCGTTGCTATCTTCCTTGACCCAGATCTGCCTGTGACTGCACCTCTGTCTGATGATTCCTGTACTGCATTTTCTGTATTCACCCCTGTACATAATACCACTTTCAGGCCCCTCATTACTGCGGTTCTGCACAGGGGTGCTGGGTTCCAGCTCCTGAGAGCGAACTCCCTACAGGTACGTGGTGGATCCTGACGTAGGCACACATCCCAGCCAAAGGCCGTCTCTCCTCCAATTCCCTCCCAATGGAACGGCATCAGCCTGTGGGGTATAGAGGAGGGGGTGCTGCATCTCACTTCCTCCGCCAAAGCCGCAGTGTGCACAGAGACAGAGACATGCTAAACTGACATAGTTTTTTCACAGAGTTTGACACTATATGAATTCACGGGGACAATTTTTATATAATACTTGTGTGGGTTATTTCCAGGGTCGGACTGAGAATAAAACCCAGCCCTGGAAAAAATTGCTTACCAGACCCATAGCACTGCGTCATTATACCAGCCCCCTGTGTCACCTTAGTCTCTCCTCCCAAACCCTTGTGTCACTGTTAGTCCCACAAGCCCCCTGTGTTACTCACTCTTAGCCCCCTCAGCTCCATGTCCCTCTTAGCCCCCCAACCCTCTGTGTCACTCTTTGTACCCCCAAACCCCCTGTGTCACTCACTCTTAGCCCCCTCAGCTCCATGTCCCTCTTAGCCCCTCAACCCTCTGTGTCACTCTTTGTACCCCCAAACCCCCTGTGTCACTCTCTCTTAGCCCCCCAACCCTCTGTGTTACAAGAACTTTACTGTGCGTCCGCTGTGCTTTCATCTGGCATGACAAGTGAATAGTGACTTGGACAGTCTATTCTGTCGGTTGGCAGTCAGTTTGGCCGCAGCACGTTTTACTGCATTCCTTTAACTCAATCCCTATATCCCTACAAAATCCCTGACTGTGTGCAAGTGTACCCAAAGGACTTGATCTGTTTTGAAGGCAAAGGGTGGTCACACCAAATATTGATTTAATTTAGATTTTTCTCAGGTCACTCAGTATAAACTGACAAACTGTGAACATGTCTATTTGTGAAAGCGTTCTTAATGTACAGTAGTTTTCACACCAACATAAGACTTTGCACATTACTATATGTACATATACGTGGGAACTCTCAGGGTTTGGAGCCAAATCTCAGGGTCTCAGGGTGAGAAAGTCCAGTGTTTCCTAATATATGATCTGAATAAAATAACTGCTTATTTAGTTTGTTAGTTCACTCCATTTGTACCAGGATGGAAGAGGGACAAGTCGTACTTGTGTTGGGCGTGACCAGACAGTGATGTATCCATGTTGTAGAATGTTATGGCTTCCTTGTGGGCCGACTTATCACCACTGGGTTACAGCAAGCAGGGCAATATAGCTTAGAGTCAATGTTCTCAGGAACTTTAAAGGTTAATATTTAAAAAATCTCAGGGTTTTGAAAGTTCCCAGGTATGTGTATGTAGCGCTATATATATATGTGTGTGTATGTAGCGCTATATATATATATATATATATATATATATGTGTGTGTGTGTATGTGTATGTAGCGCTATATATATATATATATATATATATGTGTGTGTATGTGTATATAGCGCTATATATATATATATATGTGTGTGTGTATGTGTATGTAGCGCTATATATATATATATATATATATATGTGTGTATGTGTATGTAGCGCTATATATATATATATATATATATATATATATATATATATGTATGTGTATGTGTGTATATATAGCGCTATATATATATATATATATATATATATATATATATATATATGTGTGTGTATGTAGCACTGTATATATATATGTGTGAGTGTATGTAGCCCTATATATATATATATATGTGTGTATGTGTATGTAGCGCTATATATATATATATGTGAGTGTATGTAGCCCTATATATATATATATATATATATATATATATATATATATATATATATATATATATATATAGCGCTACATACACACACATATATATATATCTAGCGCTACATACACATACACATACACTCACACATATGGCTGATACGGAGCGGGGTGCTCCAAATTCAGACTGGGGTCCTCTCTGCGCACCGACTCTGGTCTGACTTCGGAGCGCCCCTCTCTGTATGAGCCGCATCACGGGCAGTCTATACCGTGCATGACTGCGTCGTCACAAACTTTGTAGTGAATTATTATACAGGATGATGTGTATATATATAGTGTCTCTCACTGTCTCTCTCTCTCTCTCTATATATATATATGTACACAGAATAATGGGAGCCCCCTACAGGTGATAGACACAGTAATGCAGCAATCACGGGCACCGTGATAGTAGGATGATGTATATATAGTGTCTCTCACTGTCTCTCTCTCTCTCTCTCTATCTCTCTCTCTCTCTCTCTCTCTCTCTATATATATATATATATATATATATATATATATACGCAGAATAATGGGAGGCAGCACCACTGGAACTTAAGAAAATGTATTTAATAGACAATAAGTATAACAGCAATGGTCAACGTTTCGGTCCTACAAGAGGACCTTTCTCAAGACAATAGTAACAATGAATAATAAAATATAATGGGGTGAATATAGGGTATATAAGAAGTATTAGAACGTGTGTATGGAGATTGTGGAATAGTTAGGGTTAATGCAGAGGGGTTGGTATGGATGCATAGGATTGGCGATAGGGACAATAGAGAGTATTTAGGAAGCTTGATCATAGAGCTCTGTAAGCCCTGACGAAGCGGCCAGTGTAGCCGTGATACGCGTTGGTGTGTTACAATTCGTTTTAAATTGCTTTGAACAAGACCGAGTATTGTATACAGGAATGTCCCAGCAAAGGACCGTCCGTATTGCAGCACCGCTATTGGGATACAGTGATACGGAAAACAGATACAAAAGGATTTGATTTGATAAAGGTGAGCAAGGAGAGCGCTCACGGAAGAATATACAAAGATAAACAAGTGGAAGATCGGACAAACGGGAGAGGAGACTCGTGCTGGGAGATACCTGGAAGCCTGAATACTATATCGGTTTGGTGAGTGTTTTCTAACGAGTATTTTAAATTATATTTTATTGCAGTAGTTTAATGGTACCTGTGGATGGTGTTCGTTTGAGCTTCTAGATTTTAGATAAAAAATAAAATATACATACAAAAAAATAACACTCAGCGCTCAGAAAGCTGAAATAACCAAACTTGGTCATTAACAATCCAAATGCAAGATATAAATGTAAGCAATAAATACCAAACAATTATCTAATTAAACCAAATAAAAAACATGTAGAATAAAAATGGTTTATTATAGCTAGCTGTGCATCGTACGTCCACATACACAAATAAATAAAATGGATAATGGATATCCCTGAAGAAGTATCTACGGATACGAAACACGTCGGACCTTGCTGACCCCATTGTATTTCTATACAGTTTTTATTTTATTACAACTTTTATACAGTCTCATGAATATTTGGAATTTTACACTCCTATAGCCGGGAGGTGCTGTGGATTGTGGTTTACAGACCAGCCTGATTGTGCTCACCTGGCGGTATCCTCTGCCTCTGAGACAGACTCCTGCTGGGATTCAGACATTTGGACTCGGGGAGCACTGACACATGTGCTTGAAATACCTACACCTCTACCCGCTGCTGAATAAGTAAGATCCTTATCCCTGGGAAATGGATCCCTAATGATACAGCCGTGAAGACGGGAGAGATTCAGTATATCAAGTGTGAATATCGTCTATAAGGCACCTGCCCGCTGGATAGTAGTTTATTTACGGTACCGCTTTTTTATACATGAGACCAATTTTTGAACATTACACATCAAGGGGTTATTGCTTTTTTAATTTTTTTTTTTTCTCTTTTGTTTCTTTTATTATTTTTTATTGTTATTAGTGAATTCACTAATTTAAGCTAGTTTTACTAGGATAGTTTATTTTATTAAAGTGAACGTTATTTAGATATTTTGTATCCTGGGCTTTATGCATTAAATTGTCTTTGATTATTTCTCTAGCGCTCTCCTCTCATTACCATTTTTTTATCCTAGCCACAAATACTTATATATAAAAATAAGGTCCAAATGATGTTAAAAACAAAATAAATGATGGGAAAATCAAATATTGTAACCTAAAATCCTCTATCAAGGAAATAGGTCTCAATAATTTCCCATACAATGCTATAGTGCGAAAATCTAGGCAACATCCAACATCCCCATCACCAATCATACAAATCAATAATCCCCCCAATAGATGTACTTCACTATCTCTTACAAATACAGGATACCGTGAGAATAGGAAAATAAATATCCCTAGTCCAACGGGTCCTATATTATAAACAATCTATACAATGAATGTATAAAAAATGTGTCAAAATGAAACACTTAAAACAAAAATGTATAGGAGCCTAGGTGACTTGAGTAAAATGATAGATCGTAAAAAACATAATAATGCTATCTATATAACATGATAATGTCCTTCTAAGGAGCACAATGATTCCTATGTTTTAAATGTATCCAATCTTCAACTAGTTACTTCAGGATAAAATGAAACAACCCGCTAATCTCGGGTAAATGTCTCGAATTTCCAAACTATTAGGTGTGAACATATAATAAGAACTCCACGGACTTTAGGAGGGGAGGCATGTCTGAGCTGGGGTTAGGGTAGGGAAATAAGGGGTGGGGCTTTAGAGAATGTAGTCAGGGTTACGCCTGAGGAGGTGATATAAGGGGGCTCTCACTTCCTGTTGTGTGGCAGAGCAGGTCAACCTGAAGAAGGAGCAGTTCGAGGAGTTTTGTCTGCGATAATTGCGATATTTGTCATGTCTGATCCACTGTTGGAGGAGGTGCGAGAGCTTTTGGAGTCTGGCGGAGCTACATGGCTAAGAGAACAGCTTTCACGGCAGAGGGAGGAGACAGCAATGTGTGGCGAGGTTGGTCGGCCTGTGCGCAGCACTCGGGCTCATCCGCCGACACGACTGAGTCCTTCTCGCTCTCTGTTGAGGCGGAGGAGTTTAAGTCCGAGACCTCGGGGATCAAGGAATGAGTCTGTAAGAGGGATGACAGTGGACAGGAGAGTTGGACGGACTTCCTTGCGGAGCAGTTTGGCGGGTCAACGGGAGGCGTCCCCTTCTGAGGTGACTCGTTCTCAACGGTCTGAGCAGCGAGGGCAGTAGTCTGTGGGCGGCAGGAGAAGCAGAACTGACGGTTCCAGCCGGGGTTTGACACAGGTGACCGTACGCACTGTGTTCTTGGTACTAATTTCCTTCAACCTTGTGTGTTCGTTTCCCCCTTTGTTGTTTGTACCTCTTTTATTCTTTTCCCTTCACCCTTCCTCAGTGTCCTAACCCCCCCTTTTTTTCTTTACTCATGTCCTGGTCGTTATTTCTACATGTGTCCTTTTGGTCCTTATTTCTCCCTGGTGTGGTGTCCTGTGCTTGGTTGGGTTACTGAGGATGAGGGCCTGTGGGTTATATGACACAATGTTTTTGGCAGGAGATTTAGGGGCTGTCTGAGGTAACTGGTGACTTGTATGTCACCGAATTGGTTAGTTAACTAAGGGGTGGTCGTTTAAAGACAATTTTATATAAAAAGAAAAGGGGAATGAGACAATTAAGTTTCGGGGTTTGTTACATAGTAACATAGTAAATTAGGTTGAAAAAAGACACAAGTCCATCAAGTTCAACCTTCGCTTCATACCTCAGTAACTGAGAATTTCATAGCTTTCCTGCTACCAATTAAATTAGTCTTTATCAGACCTTCCTGATCTGCCTACTGATAAAAAGTATAACTCTGAATGTTCCCTTTTGAAAGAAATGTATCTAATCTTCTCTTAAATGTATCCATTGTATCTGCCATAACTACCTCCCTGGGCAATGAATTCCACAATTTGACAGACCTTACCGTAAAAAAAAACCTTCCTCTGTTGAAGTTTAAACCTCCTTTCCTCTAATCTCAAGGGGTGTCCCCTGGTCACCTGATCAGGCCTCGGAATAAATAGCTCACCACAGAGATCCTTGTATTGACCTCTCATATACTTGTACAATGTGATAAGGTCTCCTCTTAGTCGTCTTTTCTCTAGAGTAAATAAACCAAGTTTGTTTAGTCGTTCCTCATATGTCAAGTCCTCCAATCCCTTAATTAATTTTGTTGCTCTCCGCTGTACCCTCTCTAGTTCTAGTATATCATTTTTCAGAACCGGTACCCAAAATTGCACTGCATACTCAAGGTGAGGTCTTACCAATGATTTGTATAATGGCAAAATAATGTTATCCACTCTTGCCTCAATACCTCTTTTTATGCAAGACAGGACTTTGTTTGCCTTTGCTACTGCTGTTTGACACTGGTCACTGTTTCCAAGTTTGTAGTTGACAAGGATACCCAGGTCTTTTTCTAGCAATGAGTCAGCTAAAATTATTCCATTAAGTTTATAAGTAGCCTTGGGATTGTTACCTCACAAATGCATGACTTTACACTTCCCCACATTAAACTTCATATTCCACATGTTTGCCCAATCTGACATTGTATGTAAGTCCCTCTGTAGAGAGAAAATATCCTGTTCTGAATTAATGACTTTGCATAATTTAGTATCATCTGCAAATATTGATATTTTGCTTTCTATATCTATTTCGAGGTCATTTATAAACATGTTAAAAAGCAGCGGACCCAATACTGAACCCTGAGGTACTCCACTCTCCACTTTAACTGTATCGGAGAATTTTCCATTTACAACCACACACTGTTCCCTATCCTTCAGCCAGTTTTGTATCCAATTGCAAAGGTTATCTCCTAGCCCCAATTTCCTTATTTTATACACCAGCCTTCTGTGTGGTACTGTATCAAATGCCTTTGCAAAGTCTAGATATACTATATCTACTGCCTTGCCATTGTTTAGGTTGCTGCTTACCTCCTCATAGAAGCTGAAAAGATTAGTTTGGCATGATCTATTCTTCATAAAACTATGTTGATTCATGCTAATGATTTTATTTTGTGTGTTGTAATCCTGAATATAGTCCCTTATTATCCCTTCTAACAGTTTTCCCACTACAGAGGTCAAACTCACTGGTCTATAATTCCCAGGTTCTGTTTTAGTTCCCTTCTTAAATAGAGGCACTATGTTAGCTCTTCGCCAATCCTGTGGCACTGAGCCTGTGGTAATAGAATCTTTAAAGAGTAAATATAGGGGTTTTGCTAACACTGCACTAAGTTCCTGAAGAACCCTTGGATGTATACCATCAGGACCCGGTGCTTTGTCGGTCTTAATTTTGTTCAGTCTTCCCATGACATCTCCTTGAGTTAACCCAATAGCTATTAATTGTATTGTTTTATTTGTTACTTGCGGAGGCTCTTCTACCATTCCTTGCTCCCTTGTATATACTGATGCAAAGAAAGTGTTTAAAACATCGGCCTTTTCCTTATCCTCACTAACAAACTCACCCATCTCATTTTTGAATGGTCCAATGCACCCCCTCTTAAATTTTTTGCTATTTATATATTTGAAAAACTTTTTTGGATTAGTCTTGCTTTCCCTTGCAATTCGAGTTTCTTTATCTATTTTTGCTACACTAATTGCCTTTTTGCAATCTTTGTTGCACTCCCTGTATTTTAAGAAAGATTGTTCAGTTCCTTCAGACTTAAATAATTTGAAATTCCTTGCCATTTCCTTCTTTACATGTGCAGTTAACCACATTGGCAGTGACTTACTTCTTTTGCATTTGTTCCCCATTGGTATATACTGTTGGGTACATTTCTGCAACCTAAATTTGAATTCTGACCATTTTTACTCAGTATTTTTGCCTTTAAATAAAATATCCCAGTCTATGTGTTGCATTGAAGCCCTTAACAATTTGAAGTTCGCTTTTTTAAAATTAAGAGTTTTGGTTGAACCTATACATTTTTGCTTTGCCAGACTGATCTCAAATGTAACCATGTTGTGATCACTGTTTCCCAAATGTTCTCTTACTTTAATATTGGATACCATTTCTGTGTTATTAGTGATCACTAGGTCCAATACATTGTTATTTCTTGTCGGCGCTTCCACCATTTTGACATGTAGCTTTCATGAAGCGTGTTCAAAAACCTGCTACCCTTAGCACTCTGACAGGTCTCATTTTTCCAGTTGATATCTGGATAATTAAAATCTCCCATAATTATAGTATGTCCAAACTGGGCAGCTTTCCTAATTTGCAATAGCAGTTGGGCCTCATCATTGTCATCGATATTTGGTGGTTTGTAGCATATGCCCACCAACACCTTTTTTTTACCTTTCACACCACATTTAGTCTCGATTTCTACCCACATGGACTCCACAATTTGGCCAGTTTCCTCACTAATATCACCTCGCAAAACTGGATTTAGCTCTGTTTTCAAATATAAGCACACACCTCCCCCTTTTGTATTAATCCTGTCTCTTCTAAACAGGGAATAGCCCTCTATATTTACAGTCCAGTGATGTGCATCGTTCCACCATGTTTCTGTTATTCCAGTTATGTCCCATTGCTCATTAACCGCCAGCAATTCTAGATCTCCTATTTTATCTACCATACTTCTTTCATTTGCTAGCATACAATTAATTTTGAAGTCTTTACATATATTAATCCCTACATGCCTTTTTTCTACACTTTCATTTACTAGGAGTTCCTCCCTACTGACTAAATTTTTCCCCACCCTTTCTCCACCCTCCCTGGTCATTTACTTGGACCCAGTTCCTATCTGCTCTATCTACCCCATTTTTGCTATCTATACCCTCCCCCTTTCCTAGTTTAAAAGCTCCTCCAAGCTTCCTAGCATTCTCTCCCCTAACACAGAGGCTCCTCTACCATTTAGGTGCAATCCATCTCTTCCATATAGATTGTACCCAAGAGCAAAGTCTGCCCAGTGTTCTAAAAACCCAAAACCTTCCTTCCTACACCATTGCTTGAGCCATGCATTAAGCTCCCTGAGCTCCCTCTGCCTACCTGCACTGGTGCATGGCACAGGTAGTATTTCAGAAAACACTACCTTAGAGGTCCTTGCCTTGAGCTTGCACGCTAAATCCCTGAAATCATTCTTTAGGGACCTCCATCTTCCTCCTATTTTGTCATTGGTTCCAATATGTACCAAGACAGCTGGATCACTTCCAGCCCCTCCCAATAATCTGTCAGCCTTGTCCGCAACATGCCGAACCCGAGCACCCGGGAGACAACATACTGTTTGGCATTCACGTTCCTGGTGGCACATTACCCTATCTACCCTCCTAATAACAGAGTCCCCTATTACCACCACCTGCCTTGGTTTCTGCCTGCTCTGCATCCCATCTAGCCTGGAAGGAGGACTGTTCCCCTGGCTGCTAGAGGAATCAGCCCTCTCCAGTGTTGCCAATTCTGAGCAATTCTCATCAACATCTTCACACAATCTTGCAAATCTGTTGGACTGAGTCAACTCAGAACTGGCCTTCCTCTTCCTCTGCCCACTACCTCCCCTCCTTACTGTTACCCAGCTGCCTACCTGTCGCTCCTCATCTACAACTCCACCCTCTTCACCTCTAACCTCACATACTACCTGTCGCTCCTCATCTACAACTCCACCCTCTTCACCACTACCCCCACATACTACCTGCTCTGTGAGTTCTAAACTCCTTTCCAGGTTTCCAATGTCACACAATGTTGCAATATTTCTCTCCAAATCCAATATCTTAGACTCTAAAGAGAAAATATGCTCACACTTGGCACAGCGGTATGACCCCTGGAACGATTGCTCCAAGTGTTCAAACATGTGACAAGATGTGCACTGCGTGAGATTGGCTAACCTTCTATCACTCATGCTTGGTTTTACAATTCAAATAGCTTTATATTATCCTCTAATGCTCACTATATGGTAAGTAACCAACCTTAAATGCAATAAATCCTTTGAAATGATAGTCACCAGATTCCTTCTAACTCTTCACCTGGAACCAGTCACTTGTAATAGCAGTCTCACAGAGCTAATGGACTGTATTTATAGTAACTAGCAGCCAGGTGAAATCCCTTAGCAATCAGCCCTAATCACACAGGCCAGAGAAAAACCCAGTAAACAGTTTTTTTTTTAACTCTTGTAATACCCACACAATTTTTTTTTTTTAATAAAATACCAATAAAACACCAAACACACTCTTATATACTTAACCAGATTCCTTCTAACTCTTCAAACACAGCAGTCCCCTGTGTAATCCCCTGTATTTGAATTCCCCCTGTTTTAAATTCCCACACTTACCACACTTCTGCACTTACACACTGAGGCAAGATTCACACGTTCAGGTATTCACTATGTATCTGCTATTTAATCCAGGAATCCACCAATTACAAACAGCAATTAGTCACTCCCACCACACCAGACTTCAATTATTAGCTTGTCTCACAGCAAAGAGAGGGAAAACAAAACCCAGAGATTTGTGTTCTAACTTCTCCTTTACCGCACTACACCACACACAATATACTTATTCTATTTTCCAAGCAAGTATCCAAACTCAGTCTTTCAGGGCACAGGTCACTGATGCACTTACAGAGCTCTCTCACTCCTTGCTATATAAGCCAGGAATCCACCAATTACAAACACAGTTATGTAATGTGGCGATGTTTATGGTATACTGGTGGTTGAGGGCATCTGGTTTGCCTTCTGGGAGAAGCATTTAGGGGTTGCTCGCCTCTGAATGTTTATGGTGGATGGGCCCGGTTTTTTAGGGCTCTTGGGGAGTCTCTATGGGGAGACTGGTGATTATGGATGTTTCTCTCTTTCTTTACTTACAGGTGGATCCGGGTGCTGAGGATTCAGGATCTTCGCTGATGGGGCACGCGGATGTAGAGGCCGGTGCTGGGAGTAGTGCAGCTGTACAGTCCGTGCTGTTGGCGCCTTTGTCGAGGGCAGGTATGGGACTTTCTGCTATGATGGGGTCAGTGGGATCAGGTGGAGCTGACGCAGTGGGTTCTTTACGTCAGGCATTGGGGGCTTGACAGGACAGGGCGTTAAGTGGTACGGATGGGTTGGCCTCCTCAATGGGTACCTTGTTGGCCCCGGGATCTGGGTCTGGTTTGGTTCCGGGTGATGGGGTTATGACAAGTACTCCTGTGGGAGGGGTTGGGATGTTGCCAGATTTGGGTATCGGGGCAGGGGTGCAGCAACATAGGATGGTGTTGTCCAATGTTTTGGCTCAGGGGAATGTGCAGCAGGGGGTTCCTGCCATCCTGGCCGGTGTTCAATTGTCAGGTAGTGGTTTACAGCCTCTTGCTGGACAGGTATTGGGTACTGGGGTTTTGTCAAATCCTATTTTGTTGAGTACTCCTGGGGGGTCGGGTATGGCCTCTGCAGGATTGGTATCGGGTGTGGGCTCTTGTGACTTGGGACCAATTGGACATCGGGCTATGGTTGTCACTTATGACCCGCCCAGCTGGTTCCCCAGTGGGGTTTCAGTCCTTTCAGACCGGCACTGGGGGGTTTGGGCTCCCCACAGTCAGAACAGCGTCAGGGAAAAAGATGGGTTTCTGCTGGCAGTACAATGAAGCTCAATGTAAGTGGGGGGGCTCTTGCAAGTTCAAGCATGAGTGTTCCGGTTGTTCAGGTTCCCATCCCCTTACCGGGTGCTTTAAAAAGCAAAAGTTGGGTGACAAAGGGGGGTCTGTTGGGGGTAAAGGGGGTGACTCCGGTGTCCGTAGACAAGATGTGCCCATGGCTAAGGGCTTACAGGGATAGGGAGGCGGCTAGGATTTGGGAAGAGGGTTTTGAGTTTGGGTTCCTCATTCCTGAGCAGGAAGGTTTTGGGGTAGCTGAGGCAGGTAACTTACGTTCGGCTGACTGTTATCCGGGGGTTCTTTGGGATAAGGTGAATGTTGAGGTGTCCTTGGGGCATATGGCGGGTCCTTTTTCGGGACCGCCTCTGCCTGGGTTCCGGGTATCGCCTTTGGGTGTGGTCCTGAAGCCGTAGCCGGGGAAGTTTCGACTTATTCATCATCTATCATTCCCGTTCGGGTCCTCTGTTAACGATGCCATAGATCCGGCTTTGTGTAGTGTTTCTTACACGTCATTTGACAGGGCAGTGGAGTTGGCTGTCAAAGCTGGTCGGGGGGCTTTGTTTGCTAAAGCTGATGTTGAGTCGGCTTTTCGTCTTCTTCCGATACATCCTGAGAGTCATCATCTTCTGGGTTGTAGGATTAGAGAGGATTACTATGTCGACCTATGCCTTCCCATGGATTGCTCAATTTTGTGTGTGCTTTTTAACCATTTTAGCACGTTTTTGGAGTGGGTGGTTCGTAGGGAGTCTGGTTTTTCCTCATTCTGCATTATCTAGATGATTTTATGTGTGTGGGTCCCGCAGGTATGGACGTTTGTCGGCAGTTATTGTTTACTTTACAACAGGTTTGCTTGGATTTTGGGGTCCCTTTGTCTGCAGAGAAGACGGAAGGCCCCATGACGTGTTTGCGCTTTTTGGGTCTTGAGATTGATTCGGAGGCCATGGAATGTAGGTTACCTCTGGAAAAGTTGGTATTGTTACAAGCCGAAGTGGTGGCTTGTCGCTCAGCTCGGAAAGTGACCCTTCGAGCCCTTCAATCTTTGTTGGGAAAATTGAATTTTGCGTGTCAGATTATGCCCATGGGTAGGGTTTTTAATAGGCGTCTTGCTCAAGCTACTGGGGGGGTTGTTCGTCCTCATCATCACATTCGTTTGTCATCTGACTTGCGGGAGGACTTGGGTGTTTGGGAAATGTTTTTGGCGGATTATAATGGGAGGTCGTTTTGGCAGAAATTGGGGAGAACTAATGAGGATTTTGAGCTGTATACGGATGCATCTGGGTCTATGGGTTTTGGGGCTTTGTTTGGATCTGATTGGTGTGCGGAGAGATGGCCTTTGGCTTGGGTAAAGGTGGGTCTTACCAAGAATATACTGTTTTTGGAACTGTTTCCTTTGGTTGTGGCGGTGACGCTGTGGGGGGATAGATTGAGAGATAGTAAGGTGGTATTTCACTCTGAGAACATGGGTGTGGTTCAGGCAGTAAATACTCACTGCTTCTTCTCCTCCTGTATTGTCATTGCTCCGTCATTTTGTGTTGTTGTGTTTGAGATTGAATGTTACCTTTAGGGCACGACATGTGCCTGGTGTGTTGAATGTGGCTGCTGATGCGTTGTCTCGTTTTCAGGAAACAGTGTTTCGGAAGGCCTGTCCAGGGGCGAAGGCCACGGGTACGCCTTGCCCATCTTTCCTGTGGGACCTTGGTGGAGTACAGTGGCAGACTGGGTGAAGAATTCTGTGTCGCCGGCCATGTGGGCGCGGTATTCGGCAGTTTGGAGTGATTGGCTTTGTCTTGAAAGTATGGTTGGTAGTTTGAGCGATGATGTGGAAAGGAGGAATGGGGGTATTGTGGCTGGTATGGGATTGGTTTTCTCGGGGAGTTTCACCTGCGTCGATTTCAGGTAAAGTGTCAGGATTGTCTTTTGGGTTTAAACTAAGGGGCTGGCGTGATTTTACGAAAGATTTTGTAGTAAAACAGACTCTTAGGGGGTTATGTCGTGGTAGGTCTTCATTGGATTTGAGGCGTCCGATATCATTTCAGTTATTGGAAAAGTTGTTGGGTGTGTTGAAGGGGGTGTGTTCTGATTCTTATGAAGTCATTCTTTTTGGGGCAGCTTTTTCTTTAGCCTTTTTTTTTGGGGCGTTGCGTATAGGAGAGTTAGTTAGTTCGTCAAAGGGTCGCCCGGGGGGTATATTGTTTGGAGATGTTCGTTTGGGGTGTGATTCCTTGGAATTTCGTATTCGTCGTTCCAAAACTGATTCCTTGGGGGTGGGGTCATGGGTTACTCTTTTTTCTGTTCCGGGTTCTTCTGCGTGTCCGGTTTATTGTGTCCGTCGGTACTTAGAGATTAGACTGGGTTTGAGTGATTAATTGTTAGTACATAGTGATGGGGTGGCTTTGACCAGATTTCTGTTTCTGGCGGTGTTCAAATGTTGTCTTTCAGTTCTTCATGTTCCAGTTGGTGATTTTGGGGGGCATTCTTTTCGGATTGGTGCGGCTACGGAGGCGGCTAGGTTAGGGTTGAGGTCTGAGACCATTATGCGGATTGGGCGTTGGGATTCTCATCGGTTTCTGTCTTATGTTAGGCCTCACAGAGTTTTAGGGATTTAAAGGGTTAGGGGGCTAGTGTTATTTTATTTTGTTTTTTTTCTCTACAGGTGCGGCATCCCGGGAGTTATGGATAATCGGGCATTTGTTCATCTTCTGGGCCAGCCAGCGGGCTGCGGTTCGGGAGAGTGGTCGTAAGATGAATATCCCTGTGTCTGCAGGCCAGGTTGTCTGGCATGGGTATAGGGGAATGTGTTGGCCCCAGTTGGTTCCGGAGGTCCTTCGGTTGGCACAGGCTTGGGGGGGGTAGTCCCGCAGGTTTTGCTGGTGCACCTGGAGGGTAATGACCTAGGATATATTCCTGGTTGGGAGCTTAGGGAGGCCATGAAGGAGGACTTCCAGAAGTTGCTCCAGCATTTTCCAGGGATGCGGCTGATTTGGTCGGAAGTTCTCCCTCGTAGGTGCTGGATGAGAGCAAGAAATTGTTGGGCCTTGGACAAGAGCTGGATCAAATTGAATAGGAGGATCTTGAAGTTTGTAGTAGATCTTGGTGGTTTATCGATTAGACACAGGATATTCGAAGATCCTTCTTTCAGTTTGATCCGGGAAGATGATATTCACCCCAATGATATGGGGTTAGACTTTTTTAATCTGGACTTAGCTGAGGCTTTGGAAGAGGCCGTGGCTTTGGGGGGGGGGACTAACTCGTAGGGGAACTCGTTAGTCCCTTGTGGCGGCTTGGGCCCTTGCCAATGTATAGCGTGGTAGTAAGATGGGGGAGGTTACGGGAGATGGTAGGCCAGCGGCCTATGTCTAAGGACACCCGGACTTTGTTGCGGGTTAGACGCCAGCCTCATTGAGATGCTATCACGGTTCCTGTGATCTCGCTGTCACTCTCACTTGTGCTGCTCCCTTATTGGTTGAGCTGTGTTGGCCCGCCCCTGGTGACCTTTTTATTCTGGCCATTGGCACCTGTCAGGTGCCCTTTCGTGGTGTTCCAGAGCCAGTGCTGCTGTTGCTGTGTTCCAGTGTTCCTGATCTCCTGTGTACCGATTTGGCCTGTACTGACTACGCTCCTGTGTTCCAGTTCCGTGATCTGACCCGGTCTGGCTGACATTCCTGCTCGTTGCTGATCTGGCTTGTCTGCGAATCTCCTCCGTGATCTGATCTGGTCTGGCTGTCTTCCTGCTCCTGAACCTGTTCCGGATTTCTACAGCTCCAGTCTTCAGCTCCGGTTCTCGCCTCGGCGACATTCTGATCGCTGCAGCATGTGGGTCTGAGCCTTTCGAGATTGCTGTGTTAACTCCTGTTGAGCCGCATGTCCTGAGCTGAGCCTTCCATTCTCTCTGCATCGTATCAAGTATAGCTGAGTCTATTTGGCACTTGCTGTGCGGTATCGCTACTCTACGAGCCTCCAATCACTTGTGTGCCTCCCTCTACCTGGCTGCTTCTGTTAACCCTTGCCGAGCCGTTCCCATTTACACTGCTTCTGCTGAGTCGGCCGCATTGTGGGCCTCTATAGTCGGCAGCTCAGTTGTTATCTGCAGGGCAGTAGTTCTCCGGTAACGTGCCCGTGGGAAGTGCTATTGACTCAAGCAGTGCAGCAACCGGTGGTCTCTGTTACGCCCGTGGGGGCTGTTGGCTCAAGCGATTCCAATACTGTTGGTCTCCGGTAGACGCCCGTGGGGGCTATTGACTCAAGTTATCACGATACTGTTGGTCTCCGTTACGCCCATGAGGGTTATTGGCTCAAGCAATTCCAATACTGTTGGTCTCAGTTACGCCCGTGGGGGCTATTGGCTTAAGCAATTCCAATACTGTTGGTCTCTGTCATGCCCGTGGGGGCTATTGGGTCAACAATCGCGATACTGATGGTCCGAGACGCCCGTGGGGGCTATTGGTTCAAGCGACCCCAATACTGTTAGTCTCCGTTATACGCCCGTGGGGGCTATCAAAAAACTACCCTGCAGCTTCAGTCTCTGTCACAGCTCTTCCAGAAGCTCTACACATTTATGGACTTAAGGTGTTGTGTGATCTAGCACCTATTGCTGCCTTTGTTCACCTAGGGCGTGCCTACACCACACACTTTACTGAGGGATCAGTAGAGGCATTTTCAGAATACAAAAATGCCAACAAAACCTGTAAAAAGGCTATTAAATTAGCTAGACTAGAGAATGAAAAAAATATTGCTAAGGAGAGCAAGAGCAACCCAAAAAAATTCTTTAAATACATTAATGGCAAAAAATTAAAGTCTGATAATGTTTGGCCCAGAGATTCTATGCAAACCTGTACTCTCCGGATCCCATCTCTCCAGATGCCTGCAAAGTGCTATGGGATGGGCTTGCAACAGTCAGCAAGGGTGGAAGAGAGAGGCTGGATCAGCCCATCTCTCTAGCTGAACTCTCTGAAGCCCTCAGTCTAATGCCCCATGGCAAATCTCCGGGGCTTGACGGACTGACCGTAGAGTTCTTCCAATTCTTTTGGGAGACTCTAGGACCTGATTTCCAACTGGTCCTAACGGAAGCCCTCGAGACTGGTGAGATGCCCCTTTCCTGTCGACGGGCAGTAATGGCCTTGCTGCCCAAGAAGGGGGATCTCCGCCTTATCGAAAACTGGCGACCAGTCTCCCTTCTCAGCACGGATTATAAGATCGTAGCCAAAGCTGTCACCTTAAGGCTCAGGTCCGTGCTGGCAGAGGTGGTCCACTCAGACCAGTCCTATACAATCCCGGGCCGGACCATCTTTGATAATATCTTTCTGGTCCGGGATCTGCTCTGCTATGCCCGCAGGACTGGTCTGTTATTCGCCCTTCTCTCACTAGACCAGGAGAAGGCGTTTGATAGAGTGGATCACAGATATCTCATAGCTACTCTGCATGCATACGACTTTGGCCCATGCTTTGTGGGCTATCTTAAGACGCTGTATGCCTCTGCAGAGTGTTTAATTAAGATCAACTGGTCCCTAACGGCACCCCAGGTATTTGGACGAGGAGTACGGCAGGGATGACCCTTGTCTGGACACCTATATGCACTAGCCATCGAGCCCTTCCTATGCCTATTAAGGAAGAGGCTCACAGGGCTGGTGCTGAAGGAGCCAGACATGAGGGTGGTCCTTTCAGCATATGCCGATGATGTACTCCTCATGGCCCAAGACCTAGTTGATTTAAAGCGGGCTAAATAATGCCAAGACGTTTATACAGCTGCCTCTTCTGCTCAGATCAACTGGTCCAAATGCACAGGCCTTTTAGAGGGTCCCATACAGGTAGACTCCCTGCCTCCCACCTTCCGTAACATCAAGTGGGAGGCTACAGCTTTGAAATACCTTGGAGTCTACCTGTCCGCTGCGAATCCCACAGTCCCTGCAAACTGGAAAGAACTAGAGGAACGAGTCCTCTCTCGGATGGGACTGTGGAGGGGTCTTGCGAAAGTGCTTTCCCTAAGGGGGAGGGCTTTGGTGATCAACCAGCTGGCGGCCTCACAGATATGGCACCGGCTGATCTGCCTTAGCCCGACCCCTGATTTCATCAGCAAAATCCAGAGAATGCTGCTGGACTTTCTCTGGATGGGGAAGCATTGGGTCTCTGCGGGTGTGGCATGCCTCCCACTGGGAGAGGGCGGTCAGGGTGTAGTGTGTATACGCACTCAGGTGCACACCTTCCGCCTCCAGTACCTGCAGAGATACCTGTACGCAGACCCTTCACCGCAGTGGTGCTCACTGGCCTCCAGCTTCTATCGCCAGTTGCGCAATATGGGGTATGACCGGCAACTATTCATCATCAAGCCTGAGGGGTTTGGGAGTGACCTCTCAGTGCTGCCGGCATACTACCGGGAAACCCTCAAGGCCTGGAGCATGGTCTCCGTGTCAAGACAGGGCACATCGCAGGGGGCAGACATTCTAGCGGAGCCCCTGCTATATAATCCAGCTGTGGGGGCTCGGATGTTGGAAGCCCCTAGCATATGTCGTCGCCTTCACCAAGCATGGATGACCCGAGTCGGGGATATCCTGGACTATGAACGGGCGGACTGGGTGGAGCCCAATGTGCTTATGCACCATATGGGTTTCCAAAGTCCCAGAGTTCCGTACCATTTGCTCCGGGAGATCAAGCTTGCCATCCGCCCCGACTCACGCACCTTCATTGACGAGGCCTTACAGGCCGGAGAGCCACATCTACCTGTGGAATCCTCGCCTCCGGCTGTGAGCATACGACCAAAGCCTCGTCAATCCCCCTTGGCTTCTCCAGCCCTGAACTTAAGCCGGTTGGGGGTGATACCCTCAGCATGTTTCCGTGGCATGTTGAGGAAGAGGCTGTATTCCCTCGTGCTCCACACAGTGCACTTCCTCGCCCTCGTCGGTCGCCCAGACACCATCTGGCGGCGAGGGTTTGAAGTGGGCGAGAGACCCCGGTGGAGGGTACTCTATTCCACCTTGGTGCCCGGACCCATCGGGGATTTGAGTTGGAGAGTGCTCCATGGTGCAATGAGCACGGGGGAGTACCTGGCCCGTTTCACGGACTCCCCTGCCACCTGTCCTTTCTGTGGCAGAGGCGAGTCAGTTTTTCATATTTATTTTTCCTGCAGCCGACTGCAGCCCCTCTTGTCATTCCTGAGGGGACTCCTCCTGCGGTTCTGGCTGCACTTCTCCCCTCACCTCTTCATCTTTGGGCGCACGGTGTCTCGGACCAGTAGGGCTGAGGACCTCCTCATAAACCTGTTCCTGGCACAGGCTAAGATGGCCATTTATGTGACCAGGAAGCAGGTGCTGTCAGGGGAGGTTCCAATGACGCCTGAAGCTTTATTCCGGGCATTTGTGCGCTCCCGTATCCGAGCAGAGTACGCCCAAGCCCTTGCTACTGGGAGTATGTCAGCTTTTACCTCCCAGTGGGCCTTAAATGGTGTGCTCTGCTTGGTGTCCCCCCATCCGGATTCCTTTCAGCTGTTTATCCATATTTAAGTTACTTTTCTTTTAAGTTACAGTTAGCTTTTTCTATTTTCTTTTGTGTCCTTATGGGTACTGGGGGAGCGCGGCGTGTTGATTGATGGCACGCTGCTTGCTCCTCTGGCGCTCAGGGGGTTAATGTTTTCTTCATAATATCCTGTACCTAGATTTATACAGGCCTACACAGGGGATTGTTCACAAACCCAACCCTTAATTAATTACACACTCTCCCAGAAAAATACAACCTTTTAAACTTTTAACCCTTTAAACTTCTTACTGCAGGTTAGGATGTAAACACAAAAATCAGTGTATTACAACACTTTTCCAATGCTGTAATGTCCCAACTGTTCACTTATTTCAGAGCACACTACAATTTGTGAGCCTAATATACATTAGACTGCATGGACAGATGATGAAATATATTACGTATTTGCTGGTGCATGTAAGGTGGTAGTTAATGAAAATTATTTTGCCTGAGTGTGGGTGTTTGAAAAATTCCCCTGCCATTAGACTGCGACATGTAGTGCGACCCGTACATGTAAAGCAGCCCTTTTTATCAGAAGGTGGCCATGTGGAATACGTGCTAGTGTAGCAATGTACGGGATCTGTGAGCACCAGTTTGTCACGTAAACTGGAACCTCGTGTGTAGCTATGTATAGGGAGTTGTTTTAAAGTTTTCGGTAAAGTACAGTCACTGGCCACTATATCCCATCGATTTTTGATGGCCTGCTTACTAGATATACTGCGAGTTGTGTATTTGGGTGTAAAGACCAGTCTGTCACTAGTTTAGGCTGTAATAACTCTGTCTGGGAGAAGTGATATGCACGGTCATAAGCTTTTTGAACAATCAACGTAGTGTATCCTATTTGTAAAACACGCTGGAATAGTTAATTGGCTTGGATGATTGCTTGATCTCTGTTTGCGTTAATGCGGATAATTCTCAGAACCTGGGAGTAAGGTACCCCAGATTAGTACGTGTATCCTAATCTGGGGTACACACACATACACACCAAGTACATACAAGTTGTATTTTGTCTGTGTTTTTATTGTAAACACTGATGATACATCATAGACATTACCCTAATGTCCCCCCCACATCCCTACTCATCAGCCTCTATGTACCCCAAATAATAACACATCTCCTTTCACATTGGCCTCCTCTCCTCTCTGATCCAGGGATGTACCCCCAGGGATGTACCCCCAGGGATGCGTCTCCCCCTCAGGCGTTGCAATTGGAACCTTTGCAGCACGTGACAATCAGTCGATTCTTCTTCTTTTTCTGCGCCGCAAGACATTGCCTCTCTGTGGTGCAGAGCCTCTCCCACACTGCGGAGAAAAGAGGGGGCACTCATCAGAGGAGATACAGGACAACGGGAAAAGAGGGGACGCTCATCAGAGGAGATACAGGACAAAGGGAAAAGAGGGGACACTCATCAGAGGAGATACAGGACAGTGGGAAAAGAGGGGGCGCTCATCAGAGGAGATACAGGACAGCGGGTGTGAGGGGCACACATCAGGAGATACAGGACAGCGGGTGTGAGGGACACTTATCAGAGGAGATACAGGACAACGGGTGTGAGGGACACTTATCAGAGGAGATACAAGACAACGGGTGTGAGGGACACTTATCAGAGGTGATACAAGACAGCGGGTGTGAGGGGTGCTCATCAGAGGAAATACAGGACAGCGGGTGTGAGGGACACTTATGAGAGGAGATACAGGACAGTGGGTGTGAGGGGCGCTCATCAGAGGAGATACAGGACAGCGGGTGTGAGGGACACTCATCAAAGGAGATACAGGATAGCGGGTGTGAGGGGCACTCATAAGAGGAGATACAGGACAGCGGGTGTGAGGAACACTCATCAGAGGAGATACAGGACAGCGGGTGTGAGGGACACTCATCAGAGGAGATACAGGACAGCGGGTGTGAGGGACACTTATGAGAGGAGATACAGGACAGTGGGTGTGAGGGACACTTATGAGAGGAGATACAGGACAGTGGGTGTGAGGGGTGCTCATCAGAGGAGATACAGGACAGCGGGTGTGAGGGACACTCATCAGAGGAGATACAGGACAGCGGGTGTGAGGAACACTCATCAGAGGAGATACAGGACAGCGGGTGTGAGGAGCACTCATCAGAGGAGATACAGGACAGCGGGTGTGAGGAGCACTCATCAGAGGAGATACAGGACAGCGGGTGTGAGGAACACTCATCAGAGGAGATACAGGACAGCGGGTGTGAGGGACACTCATCAGAGGAGATACAGGACAGCGGGTGTGAGGGACACTCATCAGAGGAGATACAGGACAGCGGGTGTGAGGGGCGCTCATCAGAGGAGATACAGGACAGCACGTGTGAGGGGCACTCATCAGAGGAGCTACAGGACAGAGGAAAAAGAGGGGGCGCTCATCAGAGGAGATACAGGACAGCGGGTGTGAGGGGCACTCATCAGAGGAGATACAGGACAGAGGAAAAAGAGGGGGCGCTCATCAGAGGAGATACAGGACAGCGGGTGTGAGGGACACTCATCAGAGGAGATACAGGACAGCGGGTGTGAGGGGCGCTCATCAGAGGAGATACAGGACAGTGAGTATGAGGAACACTCATCAGAGGAGATACAGGACAGCGGGTATGAGGAACACTTATCAGAGGAGATACAGGACAGCGGGTGTGAGGGACACTCATCAGAGGAGATACAGGACAGCGGGTGTGAGGAACACTCATCAGAGGAGATACAGGACAGCGGGTGTGAGGAACACTCATCAGAGGAGATACAGGACAGCGGGTGTGAGGGACACTCATCAGAGGAGATAAAGGACAGAGGAAAAAGAGGGGGCGCTCATCAGAGGAGATACAGGACAGCGGGTGTGAGGGACACTCATCAGAGGAGATACAGGATAGCGGGTGTGAGGGGCACTCATAAGAGGAGATACAGGACAGCGGGTGTGAGGAACACTCATCAGAGGAGATACAGCACAGCGGGTGTGAGGGACACTCATCAGAGGAGATACAGGACAGCGGGTGTGAGGGACACATCAGAGGAGATACAGGACAGCGGGTGTGAGGGACACTTATGAGAGGAGATACAGGACAGTGGGTGTGAGGGGTGCTCATCAGAGGAAATACAGGACAGCGGGTGTGAGGGACACTTATGAGAGGAGATACAGGACAGTGGGTGTGAGGGGCGCTCATCAGAGGAGAGACAGGACAGCGGGTGTGAGGTACACTCATCAGAGGAGATACAGGACAGCGGGTGTGAGGGGCGCTCATCAGAGGAGATACAGGACAGCGGGTATGAGGAACACTCATCAGAGGAGATACAGGACAGCGGTTGTGAGGGACACTCATCAGAGGAGATACAGGACAGCGGGTGTGAGGGGCACTCATCAGAGGAGATACAGGACAGCGGGTGTGAGGGGCGCTCATCAGAGGAGATACAGGACAGCGGGTGTGAGGGACACTCATCAGAGGAGCTACAGGACAGAGGAAAAAGAGGGGGCGCTCATCAGAGGAGATACAGGACAGCGGGTGTGAGGGACACTCATCAGAGGAGATACAGGACAGTGGGTGTGAGGGACACTCATCAGAGGAGATACAGGACAGTGGGTGTGAGGAGCGCTCATCAGAGGAGATACAGGACAGCGGGTGTGAGGGACACTCATCAGAGGAGATACAGGACAGCGGGTGTGAAAGACACTCATCAGAGGAGATACAGGACAGTGGGTGTGAGGGGCGCTCATCAGAGGAGATACAGGACAGCGGGTGTGAGGAGCACTCATCAGAGGAGATACAGGACAGCGGGTGTGAGGGACACTCATCAGAGGAGATACAGGACAGCGGGTGTGAAGGACACTCATCAGAGGAGATACAGGACAGCGGGTGTGAGGGACACTCATCAGAGGAGATACAGGACAGCGGGTGTGAGGGACACTCATCAGAGGAGATACAGGACAGCGGGTGTGAGGGACACTCATCAGAGGAGCTACAGGACAGAGGAAAAAGAGGGGGCGCTCATCAGAGGAAATACAGGACAGCGGGTGTGAGGGACACTTATCAGAGGAGATACAGGACAGCGGGTGTGAGGGACACTCATCAGAGGAGCTACAGGACAGAGGAAAAAGAGGGGGCACTCATCAGAGGAGATACAGGACAGCGGTTGTGAGGGGCACTCATCAGGAGATACAGGACAGCGGGTGTGAGGGACACTCATCAGAGGAGATACAGGACAGCGGGTGTGAGGAACACTCATCAGAGGAGATACAGGACAGCGGGTGTGAGGGACACTCATCAGAGGAGATACAGGACAGCGGGTGTGAGGAACACTCATCAGAGGAGATACAGGACAGCGGGTGTGAGGGGCGCTCATCAGAGGAGATACAGGACAGCGGGTGTGAGGAACACTCATCAGAGGAGATACAGGACAGCGGGTGTGAGGAACACTCATCAGAGGAGATACAGGACAGCGGGTGTGAGGGACACTCATCAGAGGAGATACAGGACAGCGGGTGTGAGGGACACTCATCAGAGGAGATACAGGACAGAGGAAAAAGAGGGGGCACTCATCAGAGGAGATACAGGACAGCGGGTGTGAGGAACGCTCATCAGAGGAGATACAGGACAGCGGGTGTGAGGGACGCTCATCAGAGGAGATACAGGACAGCGGGTGTGAGGAACACTCATCAGAGGAGATACAGGACAGCGGGTGTGAGGGGCGCTCATCAGAGGAGATACAGGACAGCGGGTGTGAGGGGCGCTCATCAGAGGAGATACAGGACAGCGGGTGTGAGAGACACTCATCAGAGGAGATACAGGACAGCGGTTGTGAGGGGCACTCATCAGAGGAGATACAGGACAGCGGTTGTGAGGGGCACTCATCAGAGGAGATACAGGACAGCGGGTGTGAGGGACACTCATCAGAGGAGATACAGGACAGCGGTTGTGAGGGGCACTCATCAGAGGAGATACAGGACAGCGGGTGTGAGTGGCGCTCATCAGAGGAGATACAGGACAGCGGGTGTGAGGGGCACTCATCAGAGGAGATACAGGATAGCGGGTGTGAGGAACACTCATCAGAGGAGATACAGGACAGCGGGTGTGAGGGGCGCTCATCAGAGGAGATACAGGACAGCGGGTGTGAGGGGCGCTCATCAGAGGAGATACAGGACAGCGGGTGTGAGGGGCACTCATCAGAGGAGATACAGGACAGCGGGTGTGAGGGGCACTCATCAGAGGAGATACAGGACAGCGGGTGGGAGGGGCGCTCATCAGAGGAGATACAGGACAGCGGGTGTGAGGGACACTCATCAGAGGAGCTACAGGACAGAGGAAAAAGAGGGGGCGCTCATCAGAGGAGATACAGGACAGCGGGTGTGAGGGACACTCATCAGAGGAGATACAGGACAGCGGGTGTGAGGGACACTCATCAGAGGAGCTACAGGACAGAGGAAAAAGAGGGGGCGCTCATCAGAGGAAATACAGGACAGCGGGTGTGAGGGACACTTATCAGAGGAGATACAGGACAGCGGGTGTGAGGGACACTCATCAGAGGAGCTACAGGACAGAGGAAAAAGAGGGGGCACTCATCAGAGAAGATACAGGACAGCGGTTGTGAGGGGCACTCATCAGGAGATACAGGACAGCGGGTGTGAGGGACACTCATCAGAGGAGATACAGGACAGCGGGTGTGAGGAACACTCATCAGAGGAGATACAGGACAGCGGGTGTGAGGGACACTCATCAGAGGAGATACAGGACAGCGGGTGTGAGGAACACTCATCAGAGGAGATACAGGACAGCGGGTGTGAGGGGCGCTCATCAGAGGAGATACAGGACAGCGGGTGTGAGGAACACTCATCAGAGGAGATACAGGACAGCGGGTATGAGGAACACTCATCAGAGGAGATACAGGACAGCGGGTGTGAGGGACACTCATCAGAGGAGATACAGGACAGCGGGTGTGAGGGACACTCATCAGAGGAGATACAGGACAGAGGAAAAAGAGGGGGCACTCATCAGAGGAGATACAGGACAGCGGTTGTGAGGGACACTCATCAGAGGAGATACAGGACAGCGGGTGTGAGGGGCACTCATCAGAGGAGATACAGGACAGCGGGTGTGAGGGACGCTCATCAGAGGAGATACAGGACAGCGGGTGTGAGGAACACTCATCAGAGGAGATACAGGACAGCGGGTGTGAGGGGCATTCATCAGAGGAGATACCCTCAAGTGGGTAAAAATAATCCTGACTCCAAATGGCAGTCACAGAGATCCCTGGATCAACAACCTATCTACTTTATAACTATTTATCAACTGTTATAAATTATTATAATTGTCAAAATTTTTCTGTACTAGATATGTATCCATTACTTTTTTGAAAGCAATTACAGTATCTGTAAGAGCAACATCCTGAGGCAAATAACGCCATAATGTTATAGCAAGCACGGAGGCTTCATATTATGCTATAATCCTTCTACACCGCTCCACTCAGCAGCAAAGAAAACTTTATCGTTACAAACAGACAAAAAAATAACTGAAAACATCATACTCCTCGCCCAGTTATCCACTCCCACAATTCCTTAAAACTGTGATGCAGCCCCAAGCTCCTCCTCTCTCTTTGTTACTCCCTCAGGATCATGTCATTACTGTGAAAATCCATGCCTTTATTTTTGTAGTTGAAATTGCTTTTCCTCTAGTCTTAATGGATGACCTCTTGTTCTTAGCTCCGCTCTTTGCGTAAATAATTCATTGGCTAGTTCTTTGTATTGACTTGAATGTAAGTGTAAATGGTAATCATATCACCCCTTAGACGTCTCTTCTCTACTGTAAACAAACCCAATTTGGCTAGTCTCGCTTTGTAACTCAGATCCTCCAATCTCTTTATCAGTTTGATTTCACGTCTCTGCACCTTTTTCCAGTTCAGTAATGTCTTTTTTTAATAATTGGTACCCAAAATTGTACTCCATATTCCAGATGAGACCTAACCAAGGATTTATACAGAGGTAGGATAATATTCCCATCCCTTGCTTCTACGCCTCTTTTTATGCAGACTAGTACTCTATTTGCTCTTGCAGCAGCTGAATGACTCTGCACACTGCTGTGAAGTCTATCGTCTATCAGTACTCCTAAATCTTTATCTAATGAGGATTCCCCCAAGTTGTTTCCCATTTAGAATCTGTGTAGCAAGTTTGTTTCTACAGCCCATATATATATTTATTTATATTCAACTTCATCTGCCACTTTTCTGCCCATACCCTCAGTTTACCCAAATCTCTCTGTAAGAAAAAACACCCAGCTCTGTATGTATTTCCTTATACAACTTAGTGTCTACTCCTTACCCTTTCTTAGAAGTATGAGGTGCACTCTTCAAAAGAGCTACTGGGCAGTGGTTGTGAAGGGCACTTAGAGAGTGAGTATGAGGGACACTTAGTGAAGGGGTGTAAGTGGAGCATGGCAGTAAAGAGTGGGAATCAGGGGTACTCACTGAGTGGGTGCAATGGGCAGTCAGAGAGTGAGTCTTACCTAGGATACCCTTGGTGGTACTTTCATAGTCATTTCGGCCATACTGAACCCCATCATAATCCTGGATCACTGTGTGGGATCTCTGACATGTGTCATGGTGCGCCTCACACTTAACGGTATTCCATTTCTTGCATTGGTTGGGGAGGGTACACGAATGGCATTCCAAACCTGTGTATCAGAGAAAGGCCATCAATGTCAGGGGATAATAGTGGAGTGAAAGAAGAGTAATAGAGGAGTGATAGATGATAGAGGAGAGATAGAGGAGTAATGGGTGATAGAGGAGTAATAGAGGAGTGAAAGAGGAGTAATATGTGATAGAGGAGTGATAGAGGAGTGATAGAGGACTAATATGTGATAGAGGGTGATAGAGGAGTAATAGAGGAGTGATAGGTGATAGAGGAGTGATAGAGGAGTAATAGGTGATAGAGGAGTGATAGAGGAGTAATAGGTGATAGGAGTGATAGAGGAGTGATAGAGGAGTAACAGGTGCTAGAGGAGTAATAGGTAATAGAGAAGTGATAGAGGAGTAATAGAGGAGTAATAGAGGAGTGATAGGTGATAGAGGAGTGATAGGTGATAGAGGAGTGATAGAGGAGTGATAGAGGAGTAATAGAGGAGTAATAGAGGAGTGATAGGTGATAGAGGAGTGATACAGGAGTAATAGGTGATAGAGGAGTGATAGAGGAGTAATAGAGGAGTGAGAAGTGATAGAGGAGTGATAGAGGAGTGATAGAGGAGTAATAGGTGATAGAGGAGTAATAGGTGATAGAGGAGTGATAGAGGAGTGATAGATGATACAGGAGTAATAGAGGTGTGATAGGTGATAGAGGAGTGATAGGTGATAGAGGAGTGATAGAGGAGTGATAGAGGAGTAATAGAGGAGTAATAGAGGAGTGATAGGTGATAGAGGAGTGATACAGGAGTAATAGGTGATAGAGGAGTAATAGAGGAGTGATAGAGGAGTAATAGAGGAGTGAGAAGTGATAGAGGAGTGATAGAGGAGTGATAGAGGAGTAATAGGTGCTAGAGGAGTAATAGGTAATAGAGAAGTGATAGAGGAGTGATAGATGATACAGGAGTAATAGAGGAGTAACAGGTGATAGAGGAGTAATAGGTGATAGAGGAGTGATAGAGGAGTGATAGGTGATAGAGTAGTGATAGAGGAGTGATAGGTGATAGAGGAGTGATAGGTGATAGAGGAGTGATAGAGGAGTGATAGAGGAGTGATAGAGGAGTGATAGGTGATAGAGGAGTGATAGGTGATAGAGGAGTAATAGAGGAGTGATAAGTGATAGAGGAGTAATAGGTGATAGAGGAGTAATAGAGGAGTGATAGAGGAGTGATAGGTGATAGAGGAGTAATAGAGGAGTGATAGAGGAGTGATAGGTGATAGAGGAGTGATAAGTGATAGAGGAGTAATAGAGGAGTGATAGAGGAGTGATAGGTGATAGAGGAGTGATAAGTGATAGAGGAGTAATAGAGGAGTGATAGAGGAGTGATAGAGGAGTGATAAGTGATAGAGGAGTGATAGGTAATAGAGGAGTGATAGGTGATAGAGGAGTAATAGGTAATAGAGGAGTGATAGAGGAGTGATAGGTGATAGAGGAGTAATAGAGGAGTGATAGAGGAGTGATAGGTGATAGAGGAGTGATAGGTGATAGAGGAGTGATAGGTGATAGAGGAGTAATAGAGGAGTGATAAGTGATAGAGGAGTGATAGGTGATAGAGGAGTAATAGAGGAGTGATAGAGGAGTGATAGGTGATAGAGGAGTGATAAGTGATAGAGGACTGATAGAGAGGTGATAGAGGAGTGATAAGTGATAGAGGAGTGATAGAGGAGTGATAGGTGATAGAGTAGTGATAGAGGAGTGATAGGTGATAGAGGAGTGATAGGTGATAGAGGAGTAATAGAGGAGTGATAGAGGGGTAATAGGTGATAGAGGAGTGATAGAGGAGTAATAGAGGAGTGATAGAGGGGTAATAGGTGATAGAGGAGTGATAGAGGAGTAATAGAGGAGTGATAGAGGGGTAATAGGTGATAGAGGAGTGATAGAGGGGTAATAGGTGATAGAGGAGTGATAGGTGATAGAGGAGTGATAGAGGAGTGATAGGTGATAGAGGAGTAATAGAGGAGTAACAGGTGATAGAGGAGTTATAGAGGAGTGACAGAGGAGTAATAGGTGATAGAAGAGTAATAGGTGAAAAGGAGTGATAGGTGATAGAGGAGTAATAGAGGAGTGATAGAGGAGTGATAGGTGATAGAGGAGTAATAGGTGATAGAGGAGTAATAGTGGAGTAATAGAGGAGTAATAGGTGATAGAGGAGTAATAGGAGATAGAGGAGTAATAGTGGAGTAATAGAGGAGTGATAGAGGAGTGATATGTGATAGATGAGTGATAGAGGAGTCATAGTTCATAGAGGAGTAATAGAGGAGTAATACAGGAGTAATAGGTGATAGAGGAGTAATAGAGGAGTGATAATTGATAGAGGAGTGATAGGTAATAGAGGAGTGATAAAGGAGTCATAGAGGAGTAATAGAGGAGTGATAGAGGAGTTATAAGTGATAGAGGAGTAATAGAGGAGTGATAGAGGAGTGATAAGTGATAGAGGAGTAATAGAGGAGTAATAGATGATAGAGGAGTGATAGAGGGGTAATAGGTGATAGAGGAGTGATAGAGGAGTAATAGAGGAGTAATAGAGGAGTAATAGGTGATAGAGGAGTAATAGGAGATAGAGGAGTAATAGAGGAGTGATAATTGATAGAGGAGTGATAGGTAATAGAGGAGTGATAAAGGAGTCATAGAGGAGTAATAGAGGAGTGATAGAGGAGTTATAAGTGATAGAGGAGTAATAGAGGAGTGATAGAGGAGTGATAAGTGATAGAGGAGTAATAGAGGAGTAATAGATGATAGAGGAGTGATAGAGGGGTAATAGGTGATAGAGGTGTGATAGAGGAGTGATAGGTGATAGAGGAGTGATAGAGGAGTGATAAGTGATAGAGGGGTGATAGGTGATAGAGGGGTGATAGGTGATAGAGTAGTAATAGAGGAGTAATAGGTGATAGAGGAGTAATAGAGGAGTGATAGAGGAGTAATAGGTGATAGAGGAGTGATAGAGGAGTGATAGATGATATAGGGGTGATAGGTGATAGAGGGGTGATAGGTGATAGAGGAGTAATAGAGGAGTAATAGGTGATAGAGGAGTAATAGAGGAGTGATAGAGAAGTGATAGGTGATAGAGTAGTAATAGAGGAGTAATAGAGGAGTAATAGGTAATAGAGGAGTAATAGAGGAGTATTAGGTGAAAGAGGAGTAATAGAGGAGTGATAGAGGAGTGATAGGTGATAGAGTAGTAATAGAGGAGTAATAGGTGATAGAGGAGTGATAGAGGGGTGATAGGTGATAGGGGAGTGATAGAGGAGTAATAGGTGAAAGAGAGTGATAGAGGAGTGACAGGGGAGTGATAGGTGATAAAGAAGTGATAGAGGAGTAATAGAGGAGTGATAGGTTATAGAGGAGTGATAGGTTATAGAGTGGTGATAGGGGAGTGATAGGAGATATAGGAGTGATAGGTTATAGAGTGGTGATAGGGGAGTGATAGGGGAGTGATAGGTGATAGAGGAGTGATAGAGGAGTGATAGGAGATATAGGTGTAATAGAGAAGTGATAGAGAAGTGATAGGTGATAGAGGAGTGATAGAGAAGTGATAGAGGAGTAATAGAGGAGTGATAGGTGATAGAGGAGAGATAGAGGAGTGATAGGTGATAGAGGAGTGATAGAGAAGTGATAGAGGAGTGGTAGAGGAGTAATAGAGGATTGATAGGTGATAGAGGAGTGATAGGTGATAGATGAGTGATAGAGGAGTAATAGAGGAGTGATAGAGGAGTGATAGGTGATAGAGGAGTAATAGAGAAGTGATAAATGAGTAATAAAGGAGTAATAGGTGATAGGGGAGTGATAGAGGAGTGATAGGTGATAGAGGAGTAATAGAGAAGTGATAGAGAAGTGATAGATGATAGAGGAGTGATAGGTGATAGAGAAGTGATAGAGGAGTAATAGATGAGTGATAGGGGAGTGATAGGGGAGTGATAGAGGGGTGATAGAGGGGTGATAAGTGATAGAGGAGTAATAGAGGAGTAATAGATGATAGAGGAGTGATAGAGGGGTGATAGAGAAGTGATAGGGAAGTGATAGAGGAGTAATAGGTGACAGAGGAGTTATAGAAGAGTGATAGGTGATAGAGAAGTGATAGAGGAGTAATAGGTGATAGAGGGGTGATAGGTGATAGAGGAGTAATAGAGGAGTGATAGGTGATAGAGGAGAGATCGAGGGGTGATAGAGGAGTAATAGGTGATAGAGGAGTAATAGAGGAGTGATAGAGGAGTGATAGGTGATAGAGAGGTGATAGAGGAGTGATAGAGGAGTAATAGGTGATAGAGGAGTGATAGAGGAGTGATAGGTGATAGAGGAGTGATAGAGGAGTGATAGAGGAGTAATAGGTGATAGAGTAGTGATAGAGGAGTGATAGGTGATAGAGAAGTGATAGAGGAGTGATAGAGGAGTGAAAGGTGATAGAGGAGTGATAGGTGATAGAGGAGTGATAGGTGATAGAGGAGTGATAGAGGAGTGATAGAGTA
Source organism: Rhinophrynus dorsalis (assembly GCA_037306005.1). Classification (NCBI taxonomy): domain Eukaryota; kingdom Metazoa; phylum Chordata; class Amphibia; order Anura; family Rhinophrynidae; genus Rhinophrynus; species Rhinophrynus dorsalis. Next base: position 2,679,285 of record CM074725.1, on the reverse strand, counting down.
GTAATAGGTGATAGAGCAGAGATCGAGGGGTGATAGAGGAGTAATAGGTGATAGAGGAGTAATAGAGGAGTGATAGAGGAGTGATAGATGATAGAGAGGTGATAGAGGAGTGATAGAGGAGTGATAGGTGATAGAGGAGTGATAGAGGAGTGATAGGTGATAGAGGAGTAATAGAGAAGTGATAAATGAGTAATAAAGGAGTAATAAGTGATAGGGGAGTGATAGAGGAGTGATAGGTGATAGAGGAGTAATAGAGAAGTGATAGAGAAGTGATAGGTGATAGAGGAGTGATAGAGGAGTGATAGGTGATAGAGAAGTGATAGAGGAGTGATAGATGAGTGATAGGGGAGTGATAGGGGAGTGATAGAGGGGTGATAGAGGGTGATAGAGAAGTGATAGGGAAGTGATAGAGGAGTAATAGGTGATAGAAAGTTATAGAAGAGTTATAGGTGATAGAGAAGTGATAGAGGAGTAATAGGTGATAGAGGAGTGATAGAGGGGTGATAGGTGATAGAGGAGTAATAGGTGATAGAGGAGTAATAGAGGAGTGATAGGTGATAGAGGAGTGATAGAGGAGTAATAGGTGATAGAGAAGTGATAGAGGAGTAATAGAGGAGTGATAGGTGATAGAGGAGTAATAGGTGATAGAGGAGTGAAAGGTGATAGAGGAGTGATAGGTGATAGAGGAGTGTTAAAGGAGTAATAGGTGATAGAGGAGTGATAAGTGATAGAGGAGTAATAGGTGATAGAGGAGTAATAGAGGAGTGATAGGTGATAGAGGAGTGATAGAGGAGTGATAGAGGAGTAATAGGTGATAGAGTAGTGATAGAGGAGTGATAGGTGATAGAGTAGTGATAGAGTAGTAATAGGTGATAGAGAGGTGATAGAGGAGTAATAGGTGATAGAGGAGTAATAGAGGAGTGATAGGTGATAGAGTAGTGATAGAGAAGTGATAGAGGAGTGATAGGTGATAGAGTAGTGATAGAGTAGTAATAGGTGATAGAGAGGTGATAGAGGAGTAATAGGTGATAGAGGAGTAATAGAGGAGTGATAGGTGATAGAGTAGTGATAGAGTAGTGATAGAGAAGTGATAGAGGAGTGATAAAGAAGTGATAGAGGAGTGATAAAGGATTGATAGGTGATAGAGTAGTAATAGAGGAGTAATAGAGGAGTAATAGGTGATAGAGTAGTAATAGAGGAGTAATAGAGGAGTAATAGGTGATAGAGGAGTGATAGAGGAGTGATAGATGAGAGAGGGTGATAGGTGATAGAGAAGTGATAGGTGATAGAGTAGTAATGGAGGAGTAATAGGTGATAGAGGAGTGATAGGTGATAGAGGAGTAATGGAGGAGTAATAGGTGATAGAGGAGTGATAGGTGATAGAGGAGTGATAGAAAAGTGATAGAGGAGTGACAGAGGAGTGATAGAGGAGTAATAGGTGATAGAGGAGTGATAGAGGAGTAATAGAGGAGTGATAAGTGATAGAGGAGAGATAGAGGAGTGATAGAGGAGTAATAGGTGATAGAGGAGTAATAGGTGATAGAGGAGTGATAGAGGAGTAATAGAGGAGTAATAGAGGAGTAATATGTGATAGAGGAGTGATAGAGGAGTGATAGGTGATAGAGAAGTGATAGGTGATAGAGGAGTGATAGAGTAGTGATAGAGGAGTGATAAGTGATAGAGGAGTGATAGGTGATAGAGAGGTGATAGAGTAGTGATAGAGGAGTGATAGAGGGGTGATAGGTGATAGAGGAGTGATAGGTGATAGAGGAGTGATAGAGTAGTGATAGAGAAGTGATAGAGGAGTGATAGGTGATAGAGAGGTGATAGGTGATAGAGGAGTAATAGAGGAGTGATAGAGGAGTGATAGGGGAGTGATAGAGGAGTAATAGGTGATAGAGGAGTGATAGGGGAGTGATAGAGGAGTAATAGGTGATAGAGGAGTGATAGAGGAGTGACAGAGGAGTGATAGGTGATAGAGGAGTAGTAGACGGGTGATAGGTGATAGAGGAGTGATAGGTGATAGAGGAGTAATAGAGGAGTGATAGGTGATAGAGGAGTAATAGAGGAGTGATAGAGGAGTAATAGGTGATAGAGGAGTAATAGAGGAGTGATAGAGGAGTAATAGGTGATAGAGGGGTGATAGAGGAGTGATAGAGGAGTAATAGGTGATAGAGGAGTGATAGGTGATAGAGAGGTAATAGAGGAGTGATAGGTGATAGAGGAGTAATAGAGGAGTAATGGAGGAGTGATAGGTGATAGAGGAGTGATAGGTGATAGAGGGGTGATAGAGGAGTGATAGAGGAGTAATAGGTGATAGAGGAGTGATAGGTGATAGAGAGGTAATAGAGGAGTGATAGGTGATAGAGGAGTAATAGAGGAGTAATGGAGGAGTGATAGGTGATAGAGGAGTGATAGGTGATAGAGAGGTAATAGAGGAGTGATAGGTGATAGAGGAGTAATAGAGGAGTAATGGAGGAGTGATAGGTGATAGAGGAGTGATAGGTGATAGAGGAGTGATAGGTGATAGAGAGGTGATAGAGGAGTAATAGGTGATAGAGGAGTGATAGGTGATAGAGGAGTAATAAAGGAGTAATAGAGGAGTGAGAAGTGATAGAGAAGTGATAGAGGAGTGATAGGTGATAGAGGAGTGATAGGTGATAGAGAGGTGATAGAGGAGTGATAGAGGAGTGAGAAGTGATAGAGAAGTGATAGAGGAGTGATAGAGGAGTAATAGAGGAGTAATAGAGGAGTGATATGTGATAGAGGAGTGATAGAGGAGTGAGAAGTGATAGAGAAGTAAAAGAGAAGTGATAAAGAAGTGATAGAGGATTAATAGAGGAGTAATAGAGGAGCGAGAAGTGATAGAGGAGTGATAGAGGAGTAATAGAGGAGTGAGAAGTGATAGAGAAGTGATAGAGAAGTGATAGAGGAGTGATAGAGGAGTGATAGAGGAGTAATAGAGGAGTGAGGAGTGATAGAGGAGTGATAGAGGAGTGATAGAGGAGTGAGAAGTGATAGAGGAGTAATAGAGGAGTGAGAAGTGATAGAGGAGTGATAGAGGAGTAATAGAGGAGTGAGAAGTGATAGAGGAGTGATAGAGGAGTGATAGAGGAGTAATAGAGGAGTGATAGGTGATAGAGAGGTGATAGAGGAGTGATAGAGGAGTAATAGAGGAGTGATAGGTGATAGAGAGGTGATAGAGGAGTAATAGAGGAGTAATAGGTGATAGAGGAGTGAGAAGTGATAGAGGAGTAATAGAGGAGTGAGAAGTGATAGAGGAGTGATAGAGGAGTAATAGAGGAGTGAGAAGTGATAGAGGAGTGATAGAGGAGTAATAGAGGAGTGAGAAGTGATAGAGGAGTGATAGAGGAGTGATAGGTGATAGAGGAGTAATAGAGGAGTAATAGGTGATAGAGGAGTGATAGAGGAGTGATAGAGGAGTGATAGGTGATAGAGGAGTAATAGAGGAGTGATAGAGAAGTGATAGAGGAGTAATAGAGGAGTGATAGGTGATAGAGGAGTGATAGAGGAGTGATAGAGGAGTAATAGGTGATAGAGGAGTGATAGAGGAGTAATAGAGGAGTAATAGGTGATAGAGGAGTGATAAAGGAGTAATAGGTGATAGGAGTGATAGAGGAGTAATGGAGGAGTGATAGAGGAGTGATAGAGGAGTGATAGAGGGTGATAGAGGAGTGATAGAGGAGTGATAGAGGAGTGATAGAGGAGTGATAGGTGATAGAGGAGTGATAGAGGAGTAATAGAGGAGTGATAAAGGAGTAATAGAGGAGTGATAGAGGGTGATAGAGGAGTAATAGAGGAGTGATAGGTGATAGAGGAGTGATAGAGGAGTGATAGAGGAGTAATAGGTGATAGAGGAGTGATAGAGGAGTAATAGAGGAGTGATAAAGGAGTAATAGGTGATAGGAGTGATAGAGGAGTGATAGGTGCTAGAGGAGTAATAGGTAATAGAGAAGTGATAGAGGAGTGATAGATGATACAGGAGTAATAGAGGAGTAACAGGTGATAGAGGAGTGATAGAGGAGTGATAGAGGAGTGATAGAGGAGTAATAGGTGATAGAGGAGTAATAGAGGAGTGATAGAGGAGTGATAGAGGAGTGATAGAGGAGTGATAGGTGATAGAGGAGTGATAGAGGAGTGAGAAGTGATAGAGGAGTAATAGAGGAGGGATAGGTGATAGAGGAGTGATAGAGGAGTAATAGAGGAGTGAGAAGTGATAGAGGAGTAATAGAGGAGTGATAGGTGATAGAGGAGTGATAGAGGAGTAATAGGTGATAGAGGAGTGATAGAGGAGTGATAGAGGAGTGATAGAGGAGTAATAGGTGATAGAGGAGTGATAGGTGATAGAGGAGTGATAGAGGAGTGATAGAGGAGTGATAGAGGAGTAATAGAGGTGTAATAGAGGAGTGATAGGTGATAGAGGAGTGATAGAGGAGTAATAGGTGATAGAGGAGTGATAGAGGAGTAATAGAGGAGTAATAGAGGAGTGATAGGTGATAGAGGAGTGATAGAGGAGTAATAGGTGATAGAGGAGTGATAGAGGAGTAATAGAGGAGTAATAGAGGAGTGATAGGTGATAGAGGAGTGATAGGTGATAGAGGAGTGATAGAGGAGTAATAGGTGATAGAGGAGTGATAGAGGAGTAATAGAGGAGTAATAGAGGAGTGATAGGTGATAGAGGAGTGATAGAGGAGTAATAGGTGATAGAGGAGTGATAGAGGAGTAATAGAGGAGTGATAGAGGAGTGATAGGTGATAGAGGAGTGATAGGTGATAGAGGAGTGATAGAGGAGTGATAGAGGAGTAATAGAGGAGTAATAGAGGAGTGATAGGTGATAGAGGAGTGATACAGGAGTAATAGGTGATAGAGGAGTAATAGAGGAGTGATAGAGGAGTAATAGAGGAGTGAGAAGTGATAGAGAAGTGATAGAGGAGTGATAGAGGAGTAATAGGTGATAGAGGAGTAATAGGTGATAGAGGAGTGATAGAGGAGTAATAGGTGATAGAGGAGTGATAGAGGAGTAATAGAGGAGTGAGAAGTGATAGAGGAGTGATAGAGGAGTGATAGAGGAGTAATAGAGTAGTGATAGAGGAGTAATAGGTGATAGAGGAGTGATAGAGGAGTAATAGAGGAGTAATAGAGGAGTGATAGGTGATAGAGGAGTGATAGAGGAGTAATAGGTGATAGAGGAGTGATAGAGGAGTAATAGAGGAGTAATAGAGGAGTGATAGGTGATAGAGGAGTGATAGGTGATAGAGGAGTGATAGAGGAGTAATAGGTGATAGAGGAGTGATAGAGGAGTAATAGAGGAGTAATAGAGGAGTGATAGGTGATAGAGGAGTGATAGAGGAGTAATAGGTGATAGAGGAGTGATAGAGGAGTAATAGAGGAGTGATAGAGGAGTGATAGGTGATAGAGGAGTGATAGGTGATAGAGGAGTGATAGAGGAGTGATAGAGGAGTAATAGAGGAGTAATAGAGGAGTGATAGGTGATAGAGGAGTGATACAGGAGTAATAGGTGATAGAGGAGTAATAGAGGAGTGATAGAGGAGTAATAGAGGAGTGAGAAGTGATAGAGAAGTGATAGAGGAGTGATAGAGGAGTAATAGGTGATAGAGGAGTAATAGGTGATAGAGGAGTGATAGAGGAGTAATAGGTGATAGAGGAGTGATAGAGGAGTAATAGAGGAGTGAGAAGTGATAGAGGAGTGATAGAGGAGTGATAGAGGAGTAATAGAGTAGTGATAGAGGAGTAATAGAGGGGTGATAGGTGATAGAGGAGTGATAGGTGATAGAGGAGTGAGAAGTGATAGAGGAGTGATAGAGGAGTGAGAAGTGATAGAGGAGTAATAGAGGAGTAATAGAGGAGTGAGAAGTGATAGAGGAGTAATAGGTGATAGAGGAGTGAGAAGTAATAGAGGAGTGATAGAGGAGTGAGAAGTGATAGAGGAGTAATAGAGGAGTAATAGAGGAGTGAGAAGTGATAGAGGAGTGATAGGTGATAGAGAGGTGATAGAGGAGTGATAGGTGATAGAGGAGTGATAAAGGGGTAAGAGAGGGGTGATATGCGGTAACAGTGGGGTGACAGGTGAGTTAGGGGTGATCTAATACTCACCGCCTGGTTTTGCTGCTGACTCGGCCTCTGGGGAGAATGTGATTAGCGTTAGTAAGAGGTCATAGGTTAGAGGTCAGTATCCACCCTCCTCACATTCTTTGTCCCCATCGCCCCCCTTACACCGTTGTCTCCTTTTCTTACTCCACTAATCAGTCTGAAGAAACTATAAATGTTTTATCTAATGTAACAAAATCCCAAAGAAATAACAGGATTTGGGGAGAATTTTGCACTCTAAACTAAAATAAAGTATGTAAAAATATCTCCCACCCCAGAGTGCAGTCTCACTATGTCTGTACGTCTGTCTCTCTAGATCCCTTTGTCTCTCTCTTTGTCTCTCTCTGACTCTCTGCATGTCTCTCTGTCTCTCTTTGTCTCTCTCTGACTCTCTGCATGTCTCTCTCTCTCTCTCTCTGTCTCTGTGTCTGCCTTTCACTCTCTTTGTGTCTTTCTCTTTCTGTTTGTGTCTCTCTCTCTTTGTGTCTTTCTCTCTGTCTATCTCTCTCTTTGTCTCTGTCTCTCTGTGTACCTTTCTGTCTGCCTGTCTCTCTCATTCTCCTTGGTCTCTCTCACCCCATAGTAGGACGGTCACAAACACAACACACAGGACAGCAGCTTTCATCTTGCTCTCTGGGACCCAGTCTGCTGGATGTCACTCAGTCTGTCCCTTTATACCTGTCCACCCCTCCCCTCAGGTCCATCCCTCCCCCCATCCACACCACTAAAATCAACATGTGACCAGAGGGTGAGACAGGTATTCAGTGCACAACAGACAGACAGACGGATATCCCTGCAACACAGACATTGCCAAAACCTACCTACCCCACCAAAATACACACTTCTCTGTACCACAGGGACGCAGCCTCCCATGTACCATGTAGGGCTCCATACCTCCCTAGTGTCCCCCATTTAATCACACACACACAGAAAACACAAGTGACCTTTACTAGACATGGAGCCTGGTAAAACGCGACTTTGATTAGCTCATTTGGAAATGTAACCTTTGTTATTTGTTCTCCTTGTTTGTGGAGTCAAAGGAGAATTTTATTAAAAATACTGCAAGTTCGTTGCATTTGTGTTTAATACTCAATAGAAGTAAAGGGCTCTGATTCCACCAAAAGAAGTCCTGTTGTGTATAATTATCTAAATCCTCTTGTAATACTGAGACAAAGCCGTGAACAGATCATTATCTGCATTAGATACCCTGATGGATGTTTTCTATATAAAACGTGTAAGTAAAGTAATTTGTTAATCCAGTGCATGTGCACCACCCTCACCTCCATGCAGGAACTAACAATCACGGTTTCCAAGTACAAGCCAACAAGACAACTAGATTTTACATAAATATTTCATTCCCGTGTTTTGAGATAAAAAAGAGTGGGTACTTTTTCAGGTGTAGGGAAGAGTGGTGTGGTATCTTACCCCAGCCTTTACCCACACAATATTGTCCAGCAAGTATGTACATCTCCCTCACTCGCCGCCCCAAACCAAGCACCAACGTGAAACAGGACTAAAAAGAGTGCCAGATGGCTACTGTGATAGAGAGAAGGTCTGAAGAATATAGAGATATGAGGCTGCCGGGGAGCGAGACAGACAAACGGTATAGGTAAAGTGTTACAGAGGAGTCTGGAGGAGACAGAAAAAGGGACTGGACTGAAGGACAGAGAAGAGGGTGAGGGAGAGATGTGGAGCAGGTCTAAGGAGACACAGAGAGAGCCTGGTATGGGAGACAGATATGGACTGGACTGAAGGACAGAGAAGAGGGTGAGGGAGAGATGTGGAGCAGGTCTAGGGAGACACAGAGAGAGCCTGGTATGGGAGACAGATATGGACTGGACTGAAGGACAGAGAAGAGGGTGAAGGAGAGATGTGGAGCAGGTCTAAGGAGACACAGAGAGAGCCTGGTATGGGAGACACATATGGAGCGGACTGAAGGACAGAGAAGAGGGTGAAGGAGAGATGGTGAGCAGGTCTAAGGAGACACAGAGAGAGCCTGGTATGGGAGACAGATATGGACTGGACTGAAGGACAGAGGAGAGGGTGAGGGAGAGATGTGGAGCAGGTCTAAGGAGACACAGAGAGAGCCTGGTATGGGAGACAGATATGGACTGGACTGAAGGACAGAGAAGAGGGTGAGGGAGAGATGTGGAGCATGTCTAAGGAGACACAGAGAGAGCCTGGTATGGGAGACAGATATGGACTGGACTGAAGGACAGAGAAGAGGGTGAGGGAGAGATGTGGAGCATGTCTAAGGAGACACAGAGAGAGCCTGGTATGGGAGACACATATGGACTGGACTGAAGGACAGAGAAGAGGGTGAGGGAGAGATGTGGAGCAGGTCTAAGGAGACACAGAGAGAGCCTGGTATGGGAGACAGATATGGACTGGACTGAAGGACAGAGAAGAGGGTGAGGGAGAGATGTGGAGCAGGTCTAGGGAGACACAGAGAGAGCCTGGTATGGGAGACAGATATGGACTGGACTGAAGGACAGAGAAGAGGGTGAGGGAGAGATGTGGAGCAGGTCTAAGGAGACACAGAGAGAGCCTGGTATGGGAGACAGATATGGACTGGACTGAAGGACAGAGAAGAGGGTGAGGGAGAGATGTGGAGCATGTCTAAGGAGACACAGAGAGAGCCTGGTATGGGAGACAGTTATGGACTGGACTGAAGGACAGAGAAGAGGGTGAGGGAGAGATGTGGAGCAGGTCTAAGGAGACACAGAGAGAGCCTGGTATGGGAGACACATATGGACTGGACTGAAGGACAGAGAAGAGGGTGAGGGAGAGATGTGGAGCATGTCTAAGGAGACACAGAGAGAGCCTGGTATGGGAGACAGATATGGACTGGACTGAAGGACAGAGAAGAGGGTGAGGGAGAGATGTGGAGCAGGTCTAAGGAGACACAGAGAGAGCCTGGTATGGGAGACACATATGGACTGGACTGAAGGACAGAGAAGAGGGTGAGGGAGAGATGTGGAGCAGGTCTAAGGAGACACAGAGAGAGCCTGGTATGGGAGACACATATGGACTGGACTGAAGGACAGAGAAGAGGGTGAAGGAGAGATGTGGAGCAGGTCTAAGGAGACACAGAGAGAGCCTGGTATGGGAGACAGATATGGACTGGACTGAAGGACAGAGAAGAGGGTGAGGGAGAGATGTGAAGCAGGTCTAAGGAGACACAGAGAGAGCCTGGTATGGGAGACACATATGGACTGGACTGAAGGACAGAGAAGAGGGTGAAGGAGAGATGTGGAGCATGTCTAAGGAGACACAGAGAGAGCCTGGTATGGGAGACAGATATGGACTGGACTGAAGGACAGAGAAGAGGGTGAGGGAGAGATGTGAAGCAGGTCTAAGGAGACACACAGAGAGCCTGGTATGGGAGACAGATATAGACTGGACTGAAGGACAGAGAAGAGGGTGAGGGAGAGATGTGGAGCAGGTCTAAGGAGACACAGAGAGAGCCTGGTATGGGAGACAGATATGGACTGGACTGAAGGACAGAGAAGAGGGTGAGGGAGAGATGTGGAGCAGGTCTAAGGAGACACAGAGAGAGCCTGGTATGGGAGACAGATATGGACTGGACTGAAGGACAGAGAAGAGGGTGAGGGAGAGATGTGGAGCAGGTCTAAGGAGACACAGAGAGAGCCTGGTATGGGAGACACATATGGACTGGACTGAAGGACAGAGAAGAGGGTGAGGGAGAGATGTGGAGCAGGTCTAAGGAGACACAGAGAGAGCCTGGTATGGGAGACACATATGGACTGGACTGAAGGACAGAGAAGAGGGTGAGGGAGAGATGTGGAGCAGGTCTAAGGAGACACAGAGAGAGCCTGGTATGGGAGACAGGTATGGACTGGACTGAAGGACAGAGAAGAGGGTGAGGGAGAGATGTGGAGCAGGTCTAATGAGACACAGAGAGAGCCTGGTATGGGAGACAGATATGGACTGGACTGAAGGACAGAGAAGAGGGTGAAGGAGAGATGTGGAGCAGGTCTAAGGAGACACAGAGAGAGCCTGGTATGGGAGACACATATGGACTGGACTGAAGGACAGAGAAGAGGGTGAGGGAGAGATGTGGAGCAGGTCTAAGGAGACACAGAGAGAGCCTGGTATGGGAGACAGATATGGACTGGACTGAAGGACAGAGAAGAGGGTGAGGGAGAGATGTGGAGCAGGTCTAAGGAGACACAGAGAGAGCCTGGTATGGGAGACACATATGGACTGGACTGAAGGACAGAGAAGAGGGTGAGGGAGAGATGTGGAGCAGGTCTAAGGAGACACAGAGAGAGCCTGGTATGGGAGACAGATATGGACTGGACTGAAGGACAGAGAAGAGGGTGAGGGAGAGATGTGGAGCAGGTCTAAGGAGACACAGAGAGAGCCTGGTATGGGAGACAGATATGGACTGGACTGAAGGACAGAGGAGAGGGTGAAGGAGAGATGTGGAGCAGGTCTAAGGAGACACAGAGAGAGCCTGGTATGGGAGACACATATGGACTGGACTGAAGGACAGAGAAGAGGGTGAAGGAGAGATGTGGAGCAGGTCTAAGGAGACACAGAGAGAGCCTGGTATGGGAGACAGGTATGGACTGGACTGAAGGACAGAGAAGAGGGTGAGGGAGAGATGTGGAGCAGGTCTAAGGAGACACAGAGAGAGCCTGGTATGGGAGACAGATATGGACTGGACTGAAGGACAGAGAAGAGGGTGAGGGAGAGATGTGGAGCAGGTCTAAGGAGACACAGAGAGAGCCTGGTATGGGAGACACATATGGAGCGGAAGGATGTGGAGAGGCTGCTGAGGGTGATGGGAGAAAGACGAAGAGGAACTTGGGGAAAGAGATAGGGGCTAGAGATAGATGGAGGAGACTTTACACAGTGTGAGTGTCGCTTAAAATCTTATAAACTGTTGGCAATTTTAACCATTTGCATGCCAGAGGTATGTCCAATGAAATAGCCTAGCATCGATGCCCTTAAAGTTATACCTTCATGCACTTCTCAGACTCGGTACCTATCACTGTTTACCCATTCAGTGCCAGGTGGTGACTCATCTGATAATCAAATGATTACATGAAAACTGGAAGGGAAAGACAAAGCGTGGTGATAAGAGACATGGATGGACTGGGGTCTGACTGACACGGATGGACTGCGGACTGAGAGACACGGATGGACTGGGGACTGACAGACACGGATGGACCGGGGACCGAGAGACACGGATGGACTGGGGACTGACAGACACGGATGGACTGCGGACTGAGAGACACGGATGGACCGGGGACTGACTGACACTGATGGACCGGGGACTGACAGACATGGATGGACTGGGGACTGACAGACACGGATGGACTGGGGACTGACACACACGGATGGAACAGGGACTGACAGACACGGATGGACTGGGGACTGACAGACACGGATGGACTGGGGACTGACAGACACGGATGGACCTGGGACTGACAGACACAGATGGACTGGGGACTGACAGACACGGATGGAACAGGGACTGACAGACACGGATGGACTGGGGACTGACAGACACGGATGGACTGGGGACTGACAGACACGGATGGACCTGGGACTGACAGACACAGATGGACTGGGGACTGACAGACACGGATGGACTGGGGACTGACAGACACGGATGGACCTGGGACTGACAGACACAGATGGACTGGGGACTGACAGACACGGATGGACTGGGGACTGACAGACATGGATGGACCTGGGACTGACAGACACAGATGGACTGGGGACTGACAGACACGGATGGACTGGGGACTGACATACACGGATGGACTGGGGACTGACAGACACGGATGGACTGGGGACTGACAGACACGGATGGAACAGGGACTGACAGACACGGATGGACTGGGGACTGACAGACACGGATGGACTGGGGACTGACAGACACAGATGGACTGGGGACTGAGAGACACGGATGGACTGGGGACTGACACACACGGATGAATTGGGACTGACAGACACGGATGGACTGGGGACTGACAGACACGGATGAATTGGGACTGACAGACACGGATGGACCTGGGACTGACAGACACGGATGGACCGGGGACTGACAGACATGGATGGACTGGGGACTGACAGACACGGATGGAACAGGGACTGACAGACACGGATGGACTGGGGACTGACAGACACGGATGGACTGGGGACTGACAGACACGGATGGACCTGGGACTGACAGACACAGATGGACTGGGGACTGACAGACACGGATGGACTGGGGACTGACATACACGGATGGACTGGGGACTGACAGACACGGATGGACTGGGGACTGACAGACACGGATGGAACAGGGACTGACAGACACGGATGGACTGGGGACTGACAGACACGGATGGACTGGGGACTGACAGACACAGATGGACTGGGGACTGAGAGACACGGATGGACTGGGGACTGACACACACGGATGAATTGGGACTGACAGACACGGATGGACTGGGGACTGACAGACACGGATGAATTGGGACTGACAGACACGGATGGACTGGGGACTGACAGACACGGATGAATTGGGACTGACAGACACGGATGGACCTGGGACTGACAGACACAGATGGACTGGGGACTGACACACACGGATGGACTGGGGACTGACAGACACGGATGGACTGGGGACTGACAGACACGGATGGACTGGGGACTGACAGACACGGATGGACCTGGGACTGACAGACACAGATGGACTGGGGACTGACAGACACGGATGGACTGGGGACTGACTGAGACAGATGGACCGGGGACTGAGAGACACGGATGAATTGGGACTGACAGACACGGATGGACCGGGACTGACTGACACGGATGGACTGGGGACTGACAGACACGGATGGACTGGGGACTGACAGACACAGATGGACTGGGGACTGAGAGACACGGATGGACCGGGGACTGACAGACACGGATGGACTGGGGACTGACAGACACGGATGGACTGGGGACTGACACACACGGATGAATTGGGACTGACAGACACGGATGGACCGGGGACTGACAGACACGGATGGACTGGAGACTGACAGACACGGATGGACTGGGGACTGACACACACGGATGAATTGGGACTGACAGACACAGATGGACTGGGGACTGACAGACACGGATGGACCAGGGACTGACACACACGGATGGACCAGGGACTGACAGACACGGATGGACTGGGGACTGACTGACACTGATGGACCGGGGACTGACAGACACGGATGGACTGGGGACTGACAGACACGGATGGACTGGGGACTGACAGACACGGATGGACTGGGGACTGAGAGACACGGATGGACTGGGGACTGACAGACACGGATGGACTGGGGACTGACAGACACGGATGGACTGGGGACTGACAGACACGGATGGACTGGGGACTGACACACACGGATGAATTGGGACTGACAGACACGGATGGACTGGGGACTGACAGACAGGGATGGACTGGGGACTGACAGACACGGATGGACTGGGGACTGACAGACACGGATGGACTGGGGACTGACAGACACGGATGGACTGGGGACTGACAGACACGGATGGACTGGGGACTGGCAGTGTCACGTTCACCCCTTTCTCATTGTTTTCTTACTGTTGTTGCATAGTGATATGTATTTCTCTTAGTGCCTTATACGGCTAGGTGCTAGTTCCTCCCACTGTCCTGGTCACATGATCAGACCCATTTTAGAGAGCTCATTGTTTGGCAGTTTACTGAGCTTCAGCTAGCTGTGCAGGGATATATTATTTGACCAAACAAGATCATTCAGAACATCCAGATCTGTTTATGCCTGTCCCTAACTATAAAGGCTCCATTCCCCCCGTGTGGTGGTGTTTGGGTTCAACTACTGTCAGTCTACTAACTGCAAGTTGGTTTCATCTTCTCTTACGCACAGAAAGCAGCCATCTTGTCACACAGTAGACAAAAACAGAATAGACAGACACAGATGGACCTGGGTAGACTGAGAGACAGAGATGTGAAGGAGAGAGTGCTATGATCTGCTGAATGTTACTATCATTGTGCAGCTGATCTACCTACAGGTCTAAACTGCCTTCCCTGGAAAGTAGTGATGCTGCTCTCAGCTCTGGGACCTCCTGAACATTACTGCCTCCTCTGGTAATTAGTGTTGCTGCTTTCAATGCTATGACCTTCTGAATGGTAGTAGCATTGTGCAGCTGATCTACTTCCAGCTCTACACTGCCTGGAATGATAGTAACCTAGATAAAATAAAGAAACTTGGACACTGGCAGGAGATGGTGTGAGATGGCGCCCTGCCACACCACACTTCGGACTGTCCTGAGTAGTAATAGCTGTTCGGGCCAACCCATGCCATGGCAGAGTGAGAAGCTAGCGCTGAGCTCTAACGGTAGATCAGGATCATTATCTGTACCGGCGAGGTCTTGTCTTTCACTGCAGTTTATATCTTTATCAAGGAAAGAGATTTATCTACAAACATCTCCTTAGACTTCAGTGGGAGTTAGTTAGAACATAATGTAATCCAGGCCTATATTATATGGTTTAAGTTTCCATTCTCTCATAGAACATATAGATTTTTATGGCAAATAAGTACCAACTAGCTCATCCATTCTGCCCATTTTCCTAATGCCCAGTCTTCTGTCTGTCCCAGGCATTACTGAATTCTCTCCTACCACCTCTACTGGGAAGCCTTTCCAGGCCTATCACTGGGATCATTTTAGATATTTTTCTTTTAACTTCTGTCTTGATTTCATATTGTAATATCTATACGGTGTGTAATTTGTAACAGTCCACCTGTACCATATTGCTTTATTGGTACTGGACACTCTCTGTGGTTTCCTATATATTATCACTTCTACACTACTCCCTCCACATTATCACTCCTACACTACTCCCTCTTCATTACTCCTACACTACTCCCTCCACATTATCACTCTTACACTACTCCCTCTACATTATCTCTCCTACACTACTCCCTCTACATTATCACTCCTACACTACTCCCTATTCATTATCACTTCTACACTACTCCCTATTCATTATCACTTCTACACTACTCCTTCTACATTATCACTCCTACACTACTCCCTCTACATTATCAACTCTACACTACTCCCTATTCATTATCACTTCTACACTACTCCTTCTACATTATCACTCCTACACTACTCCCACTACATTATCACTCCTACACTACTCCCTCTTCATTACTCCTACACTACTCCCTCCACATTATCACTCTTACACTACTCCCTCTACATTATCTCTCCTACACTACTCCCACTACATTATCACTCCTACACTACTCCCTCCACATTATCACTCCTACACTACTCCCTCTACATTATCATTTCTACACTACTCCCTCTTCATTATCACTTCTACACTACTCCCTCTTCATTACACCTACACTACTCTCTCTACATTATCACTCTTACACTACTCCCTCTACATTATCACTTCTACACTACTCTCTATTCATTATCACTCCTACACTACTCCCACTACATTATCACTCCTACACTACTCCCTCCACATTATCACTCCTACACTACTCCCTCTTCATTACACCTACACTACTCTTTCTACATTATCACTCTTATACTACTCCCTCTACATTATCACTCCTACACTACTCCCTCTACGTTATCACTCCTACACTACTCCCTCTTCATTATCACTTCTACACTACTCCCTCCACATTATCACTTCTACACTACTCCCTCCACATTATCACTCCTACACTACTCCCTCCACATTATCACTTCTACACTACTCCCGCTACATTATCACTCCTACATTACTCCCTCCACATTATCACTTCTACACTACTCCCTCTTCATTATCACTTCTACACTACTCCCTCTTCATTACTCCTACACTACTCCCTCTACATTATCACTTCTACACTACTCCCTCTTCATTATCACTCCTACACTACTCCCTCTTCATTACTCCTACGCTACTCCCTCCACATTATCACTCCTACACTACTCCCTCTACATTATCTCTCCTACACTACTCCCTCCACATTATCACTCCTACACTACTCCCTTCTCATTATCACTTCTACACTACTCCCTCTTCATTACTCCTACATGACTCCCTCTACATTATCACTTCTACACTACTCCCTCTTCATTATCACTCCTACACTACTCCCTCTTCATTATCAATTCGACACTACTCCCTCCACATTATCACTTCTACACTACTCCCTCTACATTATCACTTCTACACTACTCTGTCTACATTCTCTTCTACACTACTCCCTCTTCATCATCACTCCTACACTACTCCCTCCACATTATCACTCCTACACTACTCCCTCTACATTATCACTTCTACACTACTCCCTCCACATTATCACTCCTACACTACTCCCTCTACATTATCACTTCTACACTACTCCCTCTTCATTACTCTCACACTACTCCCTCTTCATTATCACTCCTACACTACTCCCTCTTCATTATCACTCCTACACTACTCCCTCCACATTATCACTCCTACACTACTCCCTATTCATTATCACTTCTACACTACTCCCTCTACATTATCATTTCTACACTACTCCCTTCTCATTATCACTCCTACACTACTCCCTCTTCATTATCACTTCTACACTACTCCCTCTTCATTACACCTACACTACTCTCTCTACATTATCACTCTTACACTACTCCCTCTACATTATCACTTCTACACTACTCTCTATTCATTATCACTCCTACACTACTCCCTCTTCATTACACCTACACTACTCTTTCTACATTATCACTTTTATACTACTCCCTCTACATTATCACTCCTACACTACTCCCTCTACGTTATCACTCCTACACTACTCCCTCTTCATTATCACTTCTACACTACTCCCTCCACATTATCTCTCCTACACTACTCCCTCCACATTATCACTTCTACACTACTCCCTATTCATTATCACTTCTACACTACTCCCGCTACATTATCACTCCTACACTATTCCCTCCACATTATCACTTCTACACTACTCCCTCTTCATTATCACTTCTACACTACTCCCTCTTCATTACTCCTACACTACTCCCTCCACATTATCACTTCTACACTACTCCCTCTTCATTATCACTCCTACACTACTCCCTCATCATTACTCCTACACTACTGCCTCCACATTATCACTCCTACACTACTCCCTCTTCATTATCACTTCTACACTACTCCCTCCACATTATCACTTCTACACTACTCCCTCTACATTATCACTTCTACACTACTCCCTCCACATTATAACTTCTACACTACTCCCTCTTCATTATCACTCCTAAACTACTCCCTCCACATTATCACTCCTACACTACTCCCTCTACATTATCACTCCTACACTACTCCCTCTTCATTATCACTACTACACTACTCCCTCCACATTATCACTCCTAACATTATCACTCCTACACTACTCCCTCCACATTATCACTCCTACACTAATCTCTCTTCATTATCACTCCTACACTACTCTCTGTACATTATCACTTCTACACTACTCCCTCTTCATTACTCCTACACTACTCCCTCCACATTATCACTTCTACACTACTCCCTCTTCATTATCACTTCTACACTACTCCTCTTCATTATCATTCCTACACTACTCTCTCTTCATTATCACTTCTACACTACTCCCTCCACATTATCACTCCTACACTACTCCCTCTACATTATCACTTCTACAGTACTCCCTCTTCATTATCACTCCTACACTACTCCCTCTTCATTACTCCTACACTACTCTCTCTTCATTATCACTCCTACACTACTCCCTCTACATTATCACTCCTACACTACTCTCTGTACATTATCACTTCTACACTACTCCCTCTTCATTACTCCTACACTACTCCCTCCACATTATCACTTCTACACTACTCCCTCTTCATTATCACTTCTACACTACTACCTCTTCATTATCACTCCTACACTACTCTCTCTTCATTATCACTTCTACACTACTCCCTCTACATTATCACTTCTACACTACTCCCTCTTCATTACTCCTACACTACTCCCTCCACATTATCACTTCTACACTACTCCCTCTTCATTATCTTCTACACTACTCCCTCTTCATTATCACTCCTACACTACTCTCTCTTCATTATCACTTCTACACTACTCCCTCTACATTATCACTTCTACACTACTCCCTCCACATTATCACTCCTACACTACTCCCTCTACATTATCACTTCTACAGTACTCCCTCTTCATTATCACTCCTACACTACTCCCTCTTCATTACTCCTACACTACTGCCTCCACATTATCACTCTTACACTACTCCCTCTTCATTATCACTCCTACACTACTCCCTCTTCATTACTCCTACACTACTCTCTCTTCATTATCACTCCTACACTACTCCCTCTACATTATCACTCCTACACTACTCCCTCCACATTATCACTCCTACACTACTCCCTTCTCATTATCACTTCTACACTACTCCCTCTTCATTATCACTCCTACACTACTCCCTCTACATTATCACTCCTACACTACTCTCTGTACATTATCACTTCTACACTACTCCCTCTTCATTACTCCTACACTACTCCCTCCACATTATCACTCCTACACTACTCCCTCTTCATTATCACTCCTACACTACTCCCTCTTCATTATCACTACTACACTACTCCTCCACATTATCACTTCTACACTACTCCCTCCACATTATCACTTCTACACTACTCCCTCTTCATTACTCCTACATGACTCCCTCTACATTATCACTTCTACACTACTCCCTCTTCATTATCACTTCTACACTACTCCTTCTTCATTATCACTCCTACACTACTCCCTCTTCATTACTCCTACATGACTCCCTCTACATTATCACTTCTACACTACTCCCTCTTCATTATCACTCCTACACTACTCCCTCTTCATTATCACTTCTACACTACTCCCTCCACATTATCACTTCTACACTACTCTCTCTACATTATCACTTCTACACTACTCCCTCTTCATTATCACTCCTACACTACTCCCTCTTCATTATCACTTCTACACTACTCCCTCCACATTATCACTTCTGCACTACTCTCTCTTCATTATCACTTCTACACTACTCCCTCTACATTATAACTTCTACACTACTCCCTCTTCATTATCACTTCTACACTACTCCCTCCACATTATCACTCCTACACTACTCCCTCTACATTATCACTCCTACACTACTCCCTCCACATTATCACTCCTACACTACTCCCTCTACATTATCACTCCTACACTACTCCCTCCACATTATCACTTCTACACTACTCTCTCTTCATGATCACTTCTACACTACTCCCTCCACATTATCACTCCTACACTACTCCCTCTACATTATCACTCCTACACTACTCCCTCTTCATTACTCCTACAATACTCCCTCTTCATTATCACTCCTACACTACTCCTCTACATTATCACTCCTACACTACTCCCTCTTCATTATCACTTCTACACTACTCCCTCCACATTATCACTCCTACACTACTCCTCTTCATTATCACTTCTACACTACTCCCTCCACATTATCACTCCTACACTACTCCCTCTTCATTACTCCTACACTACTCCCTCCACATTATCACTCTACACTACTCCCTCTACATTATCACTTCTACACTACTCCCTCTTCATTATCACTCCTACACTACTCCCTCTACATTATCACTTCTACACTACTCTCTCTTCATTATCACTTCTACACTACTCCCTCTTCATTATCACTCCTACACTACTCCCTCTTCATTATCACTTCTACACTACTCCCTCCACATTATCACTTCTGCACTACTCTCTCTTCATTATCACTTCTACACTACTCCCTCTACATTATAACTTCTACACTACTCCTCTTCATTATCACTTCTACACTACTCCCTCCACATTATCACTCCTACACTACTCCCTCTACATTATCACTCCTACACTACTCCTCCACATTATCACTCCTACACTACTCCCTCTACATTATCACTCCTACACTACTCCCTCCACATTATCACTTCTACACTACTCTCTCTTCATGATCACTTCTACACTACTCCCTCCACATTATCACTCCTACACTACTCCCTCTACATTATCACTCCTACACTACTCCCTCTTCATTACTCCTACACTACTCCCTCTTCATTATCACTCCTACACTACTCCCTCTACATTATCACTCCTACACTACTCCCTCTTCATTATCACTTCTACACTACTCCCTCCACATTATCACTCCTACACTACTCCCTCTTCATTATCACTTCTACACTACTCCCTCCACATTATCACTCCTACACTACTCCCTCTTCATTACTCCTACACTACTCCCTCCACATTATCACTCCTACACTACTCCCTCTACATTATCACTTCTACACTACTCCCTCTTCATTATCACTCCTACACTACTCCCTCTACATTATCACTTCTACACTACTCCCTCTTCATTACTCCTACACTACTCCCTCTACATTATCACTCTTATACTACTCCTTCTTCATTATCACTCCTACACTACTCCCTCCACATTATCACTCCTACACTACTCCCTCTTCATTATCACTCCTACACTACTCCTTCTTCATTATCACTCCTACACTACTCCCTCCACATTATCACTCCTACACTACTCTCTCTTCATTACTCCTACACTACTCCCTCTTCATTATCACTCCTACACTACTCCCTCCACATTATCACTTCTACACTACTCCCTCTTCATTACTCCTACACTACTCCCTCTACATTATCACTTCTACACTACTCCCTCCACATTATCACTTCTACACTACTCCCTCTTCATTATCACTCCTACACTACTCCCTCTACATTATCACTCCTACACTACTCTCTGTACATTATCACTTCTACACTACTCCCTCTTCATTACTCCTACACTACTCCCTCCACATTATCACTTCTACACTACTCCCTCTACATTATCTCTCCTACACTACTCCCTCTACATTATCACTCCTACACTACTCCCTCTTCATTATCACTCCTACACTACTCCCTCTACATTATCACTCCTACACTACTCCCTCTTCATTATCACTCCTACACTACTCCCTCCACATTATCACTCCTACACTACTCCCTCTACATTATCACTTCTACACTACTCCCTCTTCATTACTCCTACACTACTCCCTCCACATTATCACTTCTACACTACTCCCTCTACATTATCACTCCTACACTACTCCCTCTTCATTATCACTTCTACACTACTCCCTCTACATTATCTCTCCTACACTACTCCCTCTTCATTATCACTCCTACACTACTCCCTCTTAATTATCACTCCTACACTACTCCCTCTTCATTATCACTCCTACACTACTCCCTCTTCATTATCACTTCTACACTACTCCCTCTACATTATCACTCCTACACTACTCCCTCCACATTATCACTCCTACACTACTCCCTCTACATTATCACTCCTACACTACTCCCTCTTCATTATCACTCCTACACTACTCCCTCTACATTATCACTCCTACACTACTCCCTCTTCATTATCACTCCTACACTACTCCCTCTACATTATCACTCCTACACTACTCCCTCTACATTATCACTCCTACACTACTCCCTCCACATTATCACTCCTAACATTATCACTCCAACACTACTCCCTCTTCATTATCACTCCTACACTACTCCCTCTTCATTATCACTCCTACACTACTCTCTCTACATTATCACTCCTACACTACTCCCTCTACATTATGTACTGCTGCTCTTTCTCTTTTTACATTGTTCTGCTGCTTCCGACTCTGTTGTCTACATTTCTTCTGGCTCCTCAGGGATCTGAGCTTTGTACAACATTGCAGTTATTTAACACGACAAGTGTATATTTACACAACAGAGTGACAATTTCGGGCCAGGTTTTGTCTTTTTCAGTTTTGCTGTTCTCTGGTTCTCTATTAATTTAACTCTGTCCCAGCTGGTTTCACCCGTTTGTCAGGTTCTAATAGCTGGTTAGCACATTGTGCTAGAATTTAATACAGCGGGGGAATGTAAACGGGATGGGCAGAAGGATGTCCTGAACACAAGACAAGACCAAGGACCAAATAAGGTTTGAGATTTTTACAGTAGGAAAATGGGCGACTAGATGGGACGAATGGTTCTTATCTGCCGTCAAATTCTATTTTCTGTATTCCTAACATAGTTGATGAAACTGATAAAAGACATGCGTCCATCAAGTCCAACCCTTGTCAAATCAGCACTGTACTTCCCTTGCCACTAAGGTGCCCCCCAGGGAAAAGACCGCCAAGTGCTCTAGGAACCCAAACCCCTCCTGTTTACACCAAGTCTTCAGCCACGCATTTTACTCCCTAATCTCCCATTGTCTTTCTGGGGTAGTGCATGACAGGTCCTTTTTCAGAAAATACTACCTTAGAGGTCTTACCATTAAGCTTATGACCTACATTTGTGAAATCCTTCTCAACGGACCTCCATATCCCACTGACTTTGTCATGTGTCACAGAACGGTTTTTGGATAGTCTTCCTATGGGGAGATCTTCATCTCAATACATTATGTTATTCCTACACAAACTGACCTGGTTGTCTCTGGATTATAAATTTAGCATTCAAAGCTCTTTTCTCCCAGGTTCCTGTAACCAAGCAGCTGACGCCCTGTCTCGTCAACCAAAACAATCCTTTATCCCCCGCAGTGAGCTAGTCCTGAAATGAGTCCAAAGAGAATAATACAGCGCTACGTGGTCTGGCTCCAAGCGCTCTCAAAATCTACGGAAAAGCATGGTCCGCCCTGCATCATTTTCTTGTTACCACTAAATCCCCCCTCCAATACTCAGTTCCAGTTATTCTCGCTTTTGGGGTTTATTGTCACCAGTCCCTTAAGTTGTCACCCTTTACCATCAAGCTGTATTTTGCTGAGATACAACACCATCTAACTCAAATTCAACCAAACTCACCTTCCCTGTTTGCATGCTACCAAATTAAACTATTTCTTAAAAGTCTTTTTAAGAATCCACTAGCCCCGGCCCATACTAGGCTTCCCATCGACGGCCCTCTCTTTCGCAAACTTTATGAAACCCTGAAAGCAGGCCCTTTTGATCCTAATACCAACTGTATTTTGTTAGCAGTCACATGTTGGGAGATTTTTCGGGTTTCTGAGACCAGGTGAATTTTTGGCCTCTCCCAGTCAACAAACTTTCCTCAAAAAAGGGGACTTATACGATCACGCAGAATGCTTTAACTTACATCTTTCGCACTCTCAAACAGATCAAAGAGGCAAATGAGTAAATATTACATTTTTCCCCACTAACGATGACTGTTGTCCTTACCAAGCCCTTCAGTTACTTTCTAGTCTCCTCTTGGATCAGCCAGCTGACAGCCCATTGTTACCTACTACTAATGGACCTCTTCAAATAAAGGCTTTCATTAACCCCTTAGTGACCGGCTGCGAGCGCACGCGGCCGGCGCTTAACAACGAGGTTTTTTTTTTCTGCATTGTAGCGAATGACTTCCGTGACTTACCAGGTACGTCCTTTGACACTAAGTGACATTTTTGCGTGACGTACCAGGTAAGTCACTTATCGGGAAGGGGTTAAATTGATCAGGTTAAGTAACATTGTGTATGAATCCTGTACATACCAGGATTCTGTGAAATCACTGGCTGGCAGGCGAGGGGGGTGCTGCTGGCTCGGGAGAGAGAGGAATTGGGGTCGAGGGGTATAGTCAGGGCCGGCCCAACACATTGTGCTGCCTGGGTCCAAGGATGAAATGCTGCCCCCCCCCAAACTACACCCACCAAAACACGCCCATATGGCTGCTCTAAGCAAATTTAACCTTTTGAGTGCAGGGGTATGCAGTGCATAAGCCCCAGGTCTTCCAAAGCCAACCAACTCCCTGGTTACATTCCTGTGCAGTTAGTATAATGTGAAGTCAAATGGAAGAACTGCACATTTTAGATGAGATTTTAAAACTGTCCATTTTTTTACAATCGCAGCAGAGTTAGATAGCAATCTTTCACATAGGACACCACTTTAACCCTTGCATAACCAGGGATGTCTGCTCCTGTACTCAAAGGGTTAGAATTTTCTGCTCCTGTACTCAAAGGGTTATAAAATCTAACCTTACAGGAGCAGACATCCCTGGTTATGAAAGGGTTAAAGTGGTGTCCTGTGTGAGAGATTGCTGTCTAACTCTGGACAGTTATAAATACCATCTATGTCTGTCTCCCCCATGTCTCTCCCTCCCTCCATGCCACCCATGTGTCTCTCTCTCCCTCCATTCCACCCATGTCTCTCTCTCTTCCTCCCTCCATGCCACCCATGTCTCTCTCTCCCCCTCCATGCCACCCATGTCTCTCTCTCCCCCTCCCTGCCACCCATGTCTCTCTCTCCCCTCCATGCCACCCATGTCTCTCTCTCTCCCCCTCCCTGCCACCCATGTCTCTCACTCTCCCCCTCCCTGCCACCCATGTCTCTCTCTCTCCCCCTCCATGCCACCCATGCCTCTCTCTCTCCCCCTCCCTGCCACCCATGTCTCTCTCTCTCCCCTCCTGCCACCCATGTCTCTCTCTCTCCCCCTCCATGCCACCCATGTCTCTCTCTCTCCCCCTCCATGCCACCCATGTCTCTCTCTCTCCCCCTCCCTGCCACCCATGTCTCTCTCTCTCCCCCTCCATGCCACCCATGTCTCTCTCTCCCTCCATGCCACCCATGTCTCTCTCCCCTCCCTGCCACCCATGTCTCTCTCTCCCTCCCTCCATGCCACCCATGTCTCTCTCTCTCTCCCTCCATGCCACCCAAGTCTTTCTCTCTCCCTCCCTCCATGCCACCCATGTCTCTCTCTCTCCCTCCCTGCCACCCATGTCTCTCTCTCTTCCTCCCTCCATGCCACCCATGTCTCTCTCTCTCTCCCTCCATGCCACCCATGTCTCTCTCTCTTCCTCCCTCCATGCCACCCATGTCTCTCTCTCTTCCTCCTCCATGCCACCCATGTCTCTCTCTCTCCCTCCATGCCACCCATGTCTCTCTCTCTCTCCCTCCATGCCACCCATGTCTCTCTCTCTCCCTCCCTGCCACCCATGTCTCTCTCTCCTCCCTCCATGCCACCCATGTCTCTCTCTCTCCCTCCCTCCATGCCACCCATGTCTCTCTCTCTCCCTCCCTCCATGCCACCCATGTCTCTCTCCCTCCCTCCATGCCACCCATGCCTCTCTCTCCCTCCATGCCACCCATGTCTCTCTCCTCCCTCCATGCCACCCATGTCTCTCTCTCTCTCCCTCCATGCCACCCATGTCTCTCTCTCTCTCTCCCTCCTGCCACCCATGTCTCTCTCTCTTCCTCCCTCCATGCCACCCATGTCTCTCTCTCTCTCCCTCCATGCCACCCATGTCTCTCTCTCTCTCCCTCCATGCCACCCATGTCTCTCTCTCTCTCCCTCCATGCCACCCATGTGTCTCTCTCTCCTCCATGCCACCCATGTCTCTCTCTCTCCCTCCATGCCACCCATGTCTCTCTCTCCCTCCATGCCACCCATGTCTCTCTCTCTCTCCCTCCATGCCACCCATGTCTCTCTCTCTCCTCCCTCCATGCCACCCATGTCTCTCTCTCTCCTCCCTCCATGCCACCCATGTCTCTCTCTCCCTCCATGCCACCCATGTCTCTCTCTCCCTCCATGCCACCCATGTCTCTCTCTCCCTCCATGCCACCCATGTCTCTCTCTCTCCCTCCATGCCACCCATGTCTCTCTCTCCCTCCCTCCATGCCACCCATGTCTCTCTCTCTTCCTCCCTCCATGCCACCCATGTCTCTCTCTCTCCCTCCCTCCATGCCACCCATGTCTCTCTCTCTCCCTCCATGCCACCCATGTCTCTCTCTCTCCTCCCTCCATGCCACCCATGTCTCTCTCTCTCCCTCCTCCCTCCATGCCACCCATGTCTCTCTCTCTTCCTCCCTCCATGCCACCCATGTCTCTCTCTCTTCCTCCCTCCATGCCACCCATGTCTCTCTCTCTTCCTCCCTCCATGCCACCCATGTCTCTCTCTCTTCCTCCCTCCATGCCACCCATGTCTCTCTCTCTTCCTCCCTCCATGCCACCCATGTCTCTCTCTCTCCCTCCATGCCACCCATGTCTCTCTCTCCCTCCATGCCACCCATGTCTCTCTCTCTCCCTCCATGCCACCCATGTCTCTCTCTCTCCCTCCATGCCACCCATGTCTCTCTCTCTCCCTCCATGCCACCCATGTCTCTCTCTCTCCCCTCCCTGCCACCCATGTCTCTCTCTCTCCCCCTCCATGCCACCCATGTCTCTCTCTCTCCCCCTCCCTGCCACCCATGTCTCTCTCTCTCTCCCTCCATGCCACCCATGTCTCTCCCTCCATGCCACCCATGTCTCTCTCTCCCTCCCTCCATGCCACCCATGTCTCTCTCTCTCTCCCTCCATGCCACCCATGTCTCTCTCTCTCCCTCCATGCCACCCATGTCTCTCTCTCTCCCCTCCCTGCCACCCATGTCTCTCTCTCTCTCCCCCTCCATGCCACCCATGTCTCTCTCTCTCCCTCCATGCCACCCATGTCTCTCTCTCTCCCTCCATGCCACCCATGTCTCTCTCTCTCCCTCCATGCCACCCATGTCTCTCTCTCTCCCCTCCCTGCCACCCATGTCTCTCTCTCTCCCCCTCCATGCCACCCATGTCTCTCTCTCTCCCCCTCCCTGCCACCCATGTTTCTCTCTCTCTCCCTCCATGCCACCCATGTCTCTCCCTCCATGCCACCCATGTCTCTCTCTCCCTCCCTCCATGCCACCCATGTCTCTCTCTCTCTCCCTCCATGCCACCCATGTCTCTCTCTCTCCCTCCATGCCACCCATGTCTCTCTCTCTTCCTCCCTCCATGCCACCCATGTCTCTCTCTCTCCCTCCATGCCACCCATGTCTCTCTCTCTTCCTCCCTCCATGCCACCCATGTCTCTCTCTCTCTCCCTCCATGCCACCCATGTCTCTCTCTCTCTCCCTCCATGCCACCCATGTCTCTCTCTCCCTCCATGTCACCCATGTCTCTCTCTCTCCCTCCATGTCACCCATGTCTCTCTCTCTCTCCCTCCATGCCACCCATGTCTCTCTCTCTCTCCCTCCATGCCACCCATGTCTCTCTCTCTCTCCCTCCATGCCACCCATGTCTCTCTCTCTCCCTCCATGCCACCCATGTCTGTCTCTCTTTCTCTCCATGCTACCCATGTCTGTCTCTCTCACTCCCTCCATGCCACCCATGTCTCTCTCCTTACCATGTCATACATGTGTCTCTCCTCTCCCCATGTGCCTCTTTCCCACTTATCTTCTCCTCCTCTTTTGTCTCTCTACTCCAGCTCCCTGGTGTCTAATGACAGGTAGCTTGATCCTCCCATGCTGCCTCTCGCACTCCCCGCACAGTCTGATGTCTGAGCGCCGGCAGGTCACGTGAGTCCCGGTGCTCTGACCTCGGTACAGCGCAGGGAACTAGAGAGGCAACGTGGGAGGATGTCTGTGCGCAAGCTGACAGCCGCCCACCCGCAGAGTGGCTGTTAGGTGAGCGCCTCTGCCGGCAAGTTTTTTTTTTTCCCCAGGAGACACCCAGCCAAGCGCGCCTGCTGTCACAGTGATTAGTCTGGCTCAGCCTCAGTCAGCCACACTAATTACTGTCACAGCAGGCGCGCCGCTCTCTGTCCAGTGCCGTGCTGACACAGACCAGGCGGCTGGCTGACATACAGTGGGCGGCAAATTGCTTCCCCAGTCAAAGTGCCGCCTGGGTCAATTGACCCACCGGGACCCATGTTAGGGACGGCCCTGGGTATAGTAAAAGTTAAGTTAAGTTAGATTTTAGGAGTTCGGGTTATTGTAGGTTGAAATAATCACAAAAAAACCTAAGGTCGACTCTGTACGCCCACTAATATGCATATGTTCTTTTCATTGCTACAAATGTCTACATACTTTTGTGTACTTGAACGATTTTACATGTATCCCTTTTTTTTGTATTTAAGATGTGTATGGAGTGATCTGATAATAAAATATATTTAAAAAAATAATTGATCTGGTTTCTTCTAGTTTGCCTGGGTTACAGCCCACTGGAGTGTGCTGGTCATTCTTTTAGAATAGGAGCTGCTTTGGCAGCCTCTAAGAATAACGTTCCACCTCACATTATTCAGCGTTTAGGAAG
This sequence comes from Rhinophrynus dorsalis, assembly GCA_037306005.1. NCBI lineage: Eukaryota > Metazoa > Chordata > Amphibia > Anura > Rhinophrynidae > Rhinophrynus > Rhinophrynus dorsalis. The sequence continues at coordinate 2,650,949 of CM074725.1, read as the reverse complement.
GTGGAAATCCCATTATTTCACTAAATATATTCCCAACCCGCATCTAGAGATTAAAACTGCTCGGTCTAAACTGTCCAGCTAAATGCAATTCATTTTCAGTTATAATTTGTGTCTTTTCCTTTGGCCTCTACTCAGTTTGGCCGCATCGTCATCACCCCAGGTCTCGGGGACCTGGGGTTTCTGCATATAAGACCCACTACTCAGGTATTATCATGGGCACCAGAGGCCCTGACTACAAAAATAATAAACCCACAAGATATGGCCAAAGACCGTAACTTGGAGGATGATGTGAAATGCCTATATCCCTTATCAAACATCTGATTTATGTTACAGACACAAAGGGGCAGATAGGACTGACAGGGTGTCTGGAAGGGCTGTTTAGTCCAGGAGATTAGAAGTCCAAGAGCCCATGTCATAAGGTCTGAGACTGGGAGCTGATGTCAGGCTCTGGATTAAACCACTTAAATCTTCTCATTTCCTGGACAGTGGGACAGAGCGTTAGCCAGCCTGGTGGTTCAGTCCATTGTGTAGGCTTGGCATTAGCTTTATTTCATTATTTTATGTCATTCCTGAGGTAAGAGCCTGTTAACCCAGAGATGTGGCACCCAGACAAGTGCAGTTGTATCTGTATTGTACCCCGCTGTGTTTGCATTGTCTATAAGGTGTCTCTATAAGGTGTCTATAAGGTGTCTATAAGGTGTCTATAAGGTGTCTATAAGGAAACACCATATTTTCCTGTAGTAATAACAATGTAAGGGTTTGTGTGTCTCCCTGTGCCACAGGTCACTTTCAGCTGTTTACACTGTATTTTGTCCAGACACGCAGTGTATGAGGGGCGGTTTGGGCACTCCTTTGGGGACAGCAGGCTTTGCGATGTGATGACATGCTTACTAGTGTTGAGCGAGCATGCTCGGCCGATGCTCGGATCGGCTCGAGCATCGCTCTGCTCGGCACATGGCGGTACTCGTACGAGTACCGCCATGTGCTCACCCGCCATGTTCGGGTGGCAGGGATCTGTGCCGAAGGAGGCACAGATCTTACAGACGCTCCGCTGGACCACCAGGGACTGGAGGTAGGGGGCATTGCGGAGATGAAGGGGGCATTGCGGAGATGAAGGGGGACATTGTGGAGATGAAGGGGGACTAGTGTTGAGCGAGCACCCCGATGCTCGGGTGCTCGGGTGCTCTGACCGAGCACCCCCTGAGGCTCGAGTGCTCGGCCGAGCACCCGAGCCCCATTGAATATAATGGGGCGACACGAGCATTACACCAGGCACCCCCTGCTCTGATGAGGGGAGGGTGCCTGGTCAATGCCCCCCTTCATCTCCGCTATGCCCCCTTCATCTCCGAATGCCCCCTTCATCTCCGCAATGTCCCCCTTCATCTCCGCTATGCCCCCTTCATCTCCGCTATGCCCCTCTTCCACAATGTCCCCCTTCATCTCCGCTATGCCCCTCTTCCACAATGTGCCCCTTCATCTCCGCTATGCCCCTCTTCCACAATGTCCCCCTTCATCTCCGCTATGCCCCTCTTCCACAATGTCCCCCTTCATCTCCTCTATGGCATAGAGGAGAGGACATTGTGGAAGGGGGACATTGTGGAAGAGGGGCATTGTGGAGATGAAGGGGGGCATTGACCAGGCACCCTCCCCTCATCAGAGCAGGGGGTGCCTGGTGTAATGCTCGAGTCCTCCCATTGAATTCAATGGGGCTCGGGTGCTCGGCCGAGCACTCGAGCCTCCGGGGGTGCTCGGTCAGAGCACCCGAACACCCGAGCATCGTGGTGCTCGCTCAACACTAATGCTTACCCCTCAGTTTAGGAGGAACGTGACTTTTGCCCCTGTTGGTGACTTTTGCCCCATTTTATTTATACGACGGAGCTCTGTTAGCAGTCCTTGTCATATTCACTGGAGGGTGTCCTTCCATGAGTAATCTTTATATCATTGTTCCCACCCAGTGCGAGAGGCAACAGCAAACAAGATGGATCTGTTTAAAGGGATAGTAATACTTCGTTTTAACTTTATTTTATTTTGTAGGCATTAAAAAAAGATGAAGAATGATATAAGTCTTATCTCTCAAACCTTTATGGTTTATGAGATATTCACAAGCAAAGTTTCCCCTCCCGCCCCTTTTACCTAGTGTAAGCCATCTCTTCTCAGATGTGGAATCCAGTCCATAGACCAGACAGATAACAGCAGGGGACAATCTTCTTCCTATGAGAACAATGAAAGCCCTGCCCCCCTTGACAAGCTTTTCAGGTTTTTCCCTTATCTTAATTGAAGATTGTCCCTCTCTGCAGTCTACCTGGGCACCTCCCTTCTGCTCTGGCTGAGCAGTGTTACATCAGTAAAAGGGACAGGAGGGGGATACTTTGCTTGTGAATATCTCATAAACCATAAAGGTTTGAGAGATAAGACTTATATCGTTCTTCATGTTATTTTAATGCCTACAAAATAAAATAAAGTTAAAATGAAGTATTACTATCCCTTTAATTTCTTCTTCATTACAGTGATGTGAATGGACCAACCGGCTAGAAATAGGTGATGTGTTTATGAACACGCTATTTTTCACACTTATTATGTAGAACACATTATTAGTAGTGTTGAGCGAGCATGCTCGGCCGATGCTCGGATCGGCTCGAGCATCGCTCTGCTCGGCACATGGCGGTACTCGTACGAGTACCGCCATGTGCTCGCCCGCCATGTTCGGGTGGCAGGGATCTGTGCCGAAGGAGGCACAGATCTTACAGACGCTCCGCTGGACCACCAGGGACTGGAGGTAGGGGACATTTGGAGATGGAAGGGGGCATTGTGGAGATGAAGGGGGCATTGTGGAGATGAAGGGGGACATTGTGGAAGGGGGACATTGTGGAAGAGGGGCATTGTTGAGATGAAGGGGGGCATTGTGGAGATGAAGGGGGACATTGTGGAAGGGGGACATTGTGGAAGAGGGGTATTGTTGAGATGAAGGGGGGCATTGTGGAGATGAAGGGGGACATTGTGGAAGGGGGACATTGTGGAAGGGGGACATTGTGGAAGAGGGGCATTGTTGAGATGAAGGGGGGCATTGTGGAGATGAAGGGGGACATTGTGGAAGGGGGACATTGTGGAAGAGGGGCATTGTGGAGATGAAGGGGGGCATTGACCAGGCACCCTCCCCTCATCAGAGCAGGGGGTGCCTGGTGTAATGCTTGAGTCCTCCTATTGAATTCAATGGGGCTCGGGTGCTCGGCCGAGCACTCGAGCCTCCGGGGGTGCTCGGTCAGAGCACCCGAACACCCGAGCATCGGGGTGCTCGCTCAACACTAATTATTAGTACTTTTTTCTGGCACTGAAAGGGAGGCTACTTTGCACAGAGAACAAGATATCAGTGTATTGTTAATTTTATGCATTTTTTCTGTGATGTCTTGGAAGGATTTTTCTAATTGTCACTCTTCACTGGGTATTTAAAGGGGCTGGGGGCACTGTTTGTGGTCTTGATAAAGATCCCCAGGGGCAGATGCAATAAGGGGGATGAGATGGAGCTGTGTGCCTGGTGATGTGTAGCAAGCACAATGATGTGGCGTTATAGACACACATCACCATACGCACTAAGAATGAAGTATGCAGGGAGGATAACTCACACGCAGGGTCGTCAAACTGCTGGCGATGTGTCATGGATCTCCTTCCTTACACACAAGCCTGAAGTGTGAGCGTGTCCTCTCTGTTCTCTCACTCACGGGGGTAGAGGATCATTTCACACTCAACAAACAGCATCACTTCCTAACCCCTTCACTGCCATAAGATGTGGATTACACACCCCTGTATGAGAGAGAAGCCATATATCACAGCTTATCTGCCCTCTCTACTCACTGAACCAGATGAGCTAGCTATCCACCGATCAGCTGATTCAGGTATACACAGGACATGAGACCTCCTATCTAGGAGTAGAGATACAGTACCCTAGAGATCCAGATCTAGAGAGATCTCCTATCTAGGAGTAGAGATACGGTACCCTAGAGATCCAGATCCAGAGAGACCTCCTATCTAGGAGTAGAGATACGGTACCCTACAGATCTAGATCCAGAGAGACCTCCTATCTAGGAGTAGAGATACAGTACCCTAGAGATCCAGATCCAGAGAGACCTCCTATCTAGCAGTAGAGATACGGTACCCTAGAGATCTAGATCCAGAGAGACCTCCTATCTAGCAGTAGAGATACGGTACCCTAGAGATCTAGAGAGACCTCCTATCTAGCAGTAGAGATACAGTACCCTAGAGATCTAGAGAGACCTCCTATCTAGCAGTAGAGATACAGTACCCTAGAGATCTAGAGAGACCTCCTATCTAGGAGTAGAGATACGGTACCCTAGAGATCCAGATCCAGAGAGACCTCCTATCTAGGAGTAGAGATACGGTACCCTAGAGATCTAGATCCAGAGAGACCTCCTATCTAGCAGTAGAGATACGGTACCCTAGAGATCCAGAGAGACCTCCTATCTAGCAGTAGAGATACAGTACCCTAGAGATCCAGATCCAGAGAGACCTCCTATCTAGGAGTAGAGATACGGTACCCGAGAGATCCAGATCCAGAAAGACCTCCTATCTAGGAGTAGAGATACGGTACCCTAGAGATCCAGATCCAGAGAGACCTCCTATCTAGGAGTAGAGATACGGTACCCTAGAGATCTAGATCCAGAGAGACCTCCTATCTAGCAGTAGAGATACGGTACCCTAGAGATCTAGAGAGACCTCCTATCTAGCAGTAGAGATACAGTACCCTAGAGATCTAGAGAGACCTCCTATCTAGGAGTAGAGATACAGTACCCTAGAGATCTAGATCCAGAGAGACCTCCTATCTAGGAGTAGAGATACAGTACCCTAGAGATCCAGATCCAGAGAGACCTCCTATCTAGGAGTAGAGATACGGTACCCTAGAGATCTAGGTCCAGAGAGACCTCCTATCTAGGAGTAGAGATACGGTACCCTAGAGATCTAGATCCAGAGAGACCTCCTATCTAGGAGTAGAGATACGGTACCCGAGAGATCCAGATCCAGAGAGACCTCCTATCTAGGAGTAGAGATACGGTACCCTAGAGATCCAGATCCAGAGAGACCTCCTATCTAGGAGTAGAGATACGGTACCCTAGAGATCTAGATCCAGAGAGACCTCCTATCTAGCAGTAGAGATACGGTACCCTAGAGATCTAGAGAGACCTCCTATCTAGCAGTAGAGATACAGTACCCTAGAGATCCAGAGAGACCTCCTATCTAGGAGTAGAGATACGGTACCCTAGAGATCTAGGTCCAGAGAGACCTCCTATCTAGGAGTAGAGATACGGTACCCTAGAGATCCAGATCCAGAGAGACCTCCTATCTAGGAGTAGAGATACAGTACCCTAGAGATCCAGATCCAGAGAGACCTCCTATCTAGGAGTAGAGATACGGTACCCTAGAGATCTAGGTCCAGAGAGACCTCCTATCTAGCAGTAGAGATACGGTACCCTAGAGATCTAGATCCAGACAGACCTCCTATCTAGCAGCAGAGATACGGTACCCTAGAGATCCAGATCCAGAGAGACCTCCTATCTAGGAGTAGAGATACGGTACCCTACAGATCCAGATCCAGAGAGACCTCCTATCTAGGAGTAGAGATACAGTACCCTACAGATCCAGATCCAGAGAGACCTCCTATCTAGGAGTAGAGATACAGTACCCTAGAGATCCAGATCCAGAGAGACCTCCTATCTAGGAGTAGAGATACGGTACCCTAGAGATCTAGAGAGACCTCCTATCTAGGAGTAGAGATACAGTACCCTAGAGATCTAGATCCAGAGAGACCTCCTATCTAGCAGTAGAGATACGGTACCCTAGAGATCCAGATCCAGAGAGACCTCCTATCTAGGAGTAGAGATACGGTACCCTAGAGATCTAGATCCAGAGAGACCTCCTATCTAGCAGTAGAGATACGGTACCCTAGAGATCCAGATCCAGAGAGACCTCCTATCTAGCAGTAGAGATACAGTACCCTAGAGATCCAGATCCAGAGAGACCTCCTATCTAGGAGTAGAGATACGGTACCCGAGAGATCCAGATCCAGAGAGACCTCCTATCTAGGAGTAGAGATACGGTACCCTAGAGATCCAGATCCAGAGAGACCTCCCATCTAGGAGTAGAGATACGGTACCCTAGAGATCTAGATCCAGAGAGACCTCCTATCTAGCAGTAGAGATACAGTACCCTAGAGATCCAGATCCAGAGAGACCTCCTATCTAGGAATAGAGATACAGTACCCTAGAGATCCAGATCCAGAGAGACCTCCTATCTAGGAGTAGAGATACAGTACCCTAGAGATCCAGAGAGACCTCCTATCTAGGAGTAGAGATACGGTACCATAGAGAGCCAGATCCAGAGAGACCTCCTATCTAGGAGTAGAGATACAGTACCCTAGAGATCCAGATCCAGAGAGACCTCCTATCTAGGAGTAGAGATACAGTACCCTAGAGATCCAGAGAGACCTCCTATCTAGGAGTAGAGATACGGTACCCTAGAGATCTAGATCCAGAGAGTCCTCCTATCTAGTAGTAGAGATACTGTACCCTACAGATCCAGATCTAGAGAGACCTCCTATCTAGGAGTAGAGATACTGTACCCTAGAGATCCAGATCCAGAGAGACCTCCTATCTAGGAGTAGAGATACGGTACCCTAGAGATCTAGGTCCAGAGAGACCTCCTATCTAGGAGTAGAGATACGGTACCCTAGAGATCTAGGTCCAGAGAGACCTCCTATCTAGCAGTAGAGATACGGTACCCTAGAGATCTAGAGAGACCTCCTATCTAGCAGTAGAGATACAGTACCCTAGAGATCTAGAGAGACCTCCTATCTAGCAGTAGAGATACGGTACCCTAGAGATGTAGAGAGACCTCCTATCTAGGAGTAGAGATACGGTACCCTAGAGATCTAGAGAGACCTCCTATCTAGTAGTAGAGATACAGTACCCTAGAGATCCAGATCCAGAGAGACCTCCTATCTAGGAGTAGAGATACAGTACCCTAGAGATCCAGATCCAGAGAGACCTCCTATCTAGGAGTAGAGATACGGTACCCTAGAGATCCAGATCCAGAGAGACCTCCTATCTAGGAGTAGAGATACGGTACCCTAGAGATCTAGAGAGACCTCCTATCTAGCAGTAGAGATACAGTACCCTAGAGATCTAGAGAGACCTCCTATCTAGCAGTAGAGATACGGTACCCTAGAGATCTAGAGAGACCTCCTATCTAGGAGTAGAGATACGGTACCCTAGAGATCTAGAGAGACCTCCTATCTAGTAGTAGAGATACAGTACCCTAGAGATCCAGATCCAGAGAGACCTCCTATCTAGGAGTAGAGATACAGTACCCTAGAGATCCAGATCCAGAGAGACCTCCTATCTAGGAGTAGAGATACAGTACCCTAGAGATCCAGAGAGACCTCCTATCTAGGAGTAGAGATACGGTACACTAGAGATCTAGATCCAGAGAGTCCTCCTATCTAGTAGTAGAGATACAGTACCCTAGAGATCCAGATCCAGAGAGACCTCCTATCTAGCAGTAGAGATACAGTACCCTACAGATCCAGATCCAGAGAGACCTCCTATCTAGGAGTAGAGATACAGTACCCTAGAGATCCAGATCCAGAGAGACCTCCTATCTAGGAGTAGAGATACTGTACCCTAGAGATCCAGATCCAGAGAGACCTCCTATCTAGGAGTAGAGATACGGTACCCTAGAGATCCAGATCCAGAGATATCTTCTATCTAGGAGTAGAGATACAGTACCCTAGAGATCCAGATCCAGAAAGACCTCCTATCTAGGAGTAGAGATACAGTACCCTACAGATCCAGATCCAGAGAGACCTCCTATCTAGGAGTAGAGATACAGTACCCTAGAGATCCAGATCCAGAGAGACCTCCTATCTAGGAGTAGAGATACAGTACCCTAGAGATCTAGATCCAGAGAGACCTCCTATCTAGCAGTAGAGATACGGTACCCTAGAGATCCATATCCAGAGAGACCTCCTATCTAGGAGTAGAGATACGGTACCCTAGAGATCCAGATCCAGAGAGACCTCCTATCTAGGAGTAGAGATACTGTACCCTAGAGATCCAGATCCAGAGAGACCTCCTATCTAGGAGTAGAGATACGGTACCCTAGAGATCCAGATCCAGAGATATCTTCTATCTAGGAGTAGAGATACAGTACCCTAGAGATCCAGATCCAGAGAGACCTCCTATCTAGGAGTAGAGATACAGTACCCTAGAGATCCAGATCCAGAGAGACCTCCTATCTAGGAGTAGAGATACGGTACCCTAGAGATCCAGAGAGACCTCCTATCTAGGAGTAGAGATACGGTACCCTAGAGATCCAGATCCAGAGAGACCTCCTATCTAGGAGTAGAGATACAGTACCCTAGAGATCCAGATCCAGAGAGACCTCCTATCTAGGAGTAGAGATACGGTACCCTAGAGATCTAGAGAGACCTCCTATCTAGGAGTAGAGATACGGTACCCTACAGATCTAGATCCAGAGAGACCTCCTATCTAGGAGTAGAGATACAGTACCCTAGAGATCCAGATCCAGAGAGATCTCCTATCTAGGAGTAGAGATACGGTACCCTAGAGATCTAGATCCAGAGAGACCTCCTATCTAGGAGTAGAGATACTGTACCCTACAGATCCAGAGAGACCTCCTATCTAGGAGTAGAGATACGGTACCCTAGAGATCTAGAGAGACCTCCTATCTAGGAGTAGAGATACGGTACCCTACAGATCTAGATCCAGAGAGACCTCCTATCTAGGAGTAGAGATACAGTACCCTAGAGATCCAGATCCAGAGAGATCTCCTATCTAGGAGTAGAGATACGGTACCCTAGAGATCTAGATCCAGAGAGACCCCCTGTCTAGGAGTAGAGATACGGTACCCTAGAGATCTAGATCCAGAGAGACCTCCTATCTAGGAGTAGAGATACGGTACCCTAGAGATCTAGGTCCAGAGAGACCTCCTATCTAGGAGTAGAGATACGGTACCCTAGAGATCCAGATCCAGAGAGACCTCCTATCTAGCAGTAGAGATACGGTACCCTAGAGATCTAGATCCAGAGAGACCTCCTATCTAGCAGTAGAGATACGGTACCCTAGAGATCCAGATCCAGAGAGACCTCCTATCTAGGGGTAGAGATACGGTACCCTAGAGATCCAGATCCAGAGAGACCTCCTATCTAGGAGTAGAGATACAGTACCCTAGAGATCCAGATCCAGAGAGACCTCCTATCTAGGAGTAGAGATACAGTACCCTAGAGATCTAGATCTAGAGAGACCTCCTATCTAGCAGTAGAGATACGGTACCCTAGAGATCTAGATCCAGAGAGACCTCCTATCTAGCAGTAGAGATACGGTACCCTAGAGATCCAGATCCAGAGAGACCTCCTATCTAGGAGTAGAGATACAGTACCCTAGAGATCCAGATCCAGAGAGACCTCCTATCTAGGAGTAGAGATACAGTACCCTAGAGATCTAGATCTAGAGAGACCTCCTATCTAGGAGTAGAGATACGGTACCCTAGAGATCCAGATCCAGAGAGACCTCCTATCTAGGAGTAGAGATACAGTACCCTAGAGATCTAGATCCAGAGAGACCTCCTATCTAGGAGCAGAGATACGGTACCCTAGAGATCTAGATCCAGAGAGACCTCCTATCTAGCAGTAGAGATACAGTACCCTAGAGATCCAGATCCAGAGAGACCTCCTATCTAGGGGTAGAGATACGGTACCCTAGAGATCCAGATCCAGAGAGACCTCCTATCTAGGAGTAGAGATACAGTACCCTAGAGATCTAGATCCAGAGAGACCTCCTATCTAGGAGTAGAGATACGGTACCCTAGAGATCCAGATCCAGAGAGACCTCCTATCTAGCAGTAGAGATACAGTACCCTAGAGATCTAGATCCAGAGAGACCTCCTATCTAGCAGTAGAGATACAGTACCCTAGAGATCCAGATCCAGAGAGACCTCCTATCTAGGAGTAGAGATACGGTACCCTAGAGATCCAGATCCAGAGAGACCTCCTATCTAGGAGTAGAGATACGGTACCCTAGAGATCTAGATCCAGAGAGACCTCCTATCTAGCAGTAGAGATACGGTACCCTAGAGATCCAGATCCAGAGAGACCTATCTAGCAGTAGAGATACAGTACCCTAGAGATCCAGATCCAGAGAGACCTCCTATCTAGGAGTAGAGATACAGTACCCTAGAGATCTAGATCCAGAGAGACCTCCTATCTAGCAGTAGAGATACGGTACCCTAGAGATCCAGAGAGACCTCCTATCTAGCAGTAGAGATACAGTACCCTAGAGATCCAGATCCAGAGAGACCTCCTATCTAGCAGTAGAGATACAGTACCCTAGAGATCCAGATCCAGAGAGACCTCCTATCTAGGAGTAGAGATACGGTACCCTAGAGATCCAGAGAGACCTCCTATCTAGGAGTAGAGATACGGTACCCTAGAGATCCAGATCCAGAGAGACCTCCTATCTAGGAGTAGAGATACAGTACCCTAGAGATCCAGATCCAGAGAGACCTCCTATCTAGGAGTAGAGATACGGTACCCTAGAGATCTAGAGAGACCTCCTATCTAGGAGTAGAGATACGGTACCCTACAGATCTAGATCCAGAGAGACCTCCTATCTAGGAGTAGAGATACAGTACCCTAGAGATCCAGATCCAGAGAGATCTCCTATCTAGGAGTAGAGATACGGTACCCTAGAGATCTAGATCCAGAGAGACCTCCTATCTAGGAGTAGAGATACTGTACCCTACAGATCCAGAGAGACCTCCTATCTAGGAGTAGAGATACGGTACCCTAGAGATCTAGAGAGACCTCCTATCTAGGAGTAGAGATACGGTACCCTACAGATCTAGATCCAGAGAGACCTCCTATCTAGGAGTAGAGATACAGTACCCTAGAGATCTAGATCCAGAGAGACCCCCTGTCTAGGAGTAGAGATACGGTACCCTAGAGATCTAGATCCAGAGAGACCTCCTATCTAGGAGTAGAGATACGGTACCCTAGAGATCTAGGTCCAGAGAGACCTCCTATCTAGGAGTAGAGATACGGTACCCTAGAGATCCAGATCCAGAGAGACCTCCTATCTAGCAGTAGAGATACGGTACCCTAGAGATCTAGATCCAGAGAGACCTCCTATCTAGCAGTAGAGATACGGTACCCTAGAGATCCAGATCCAGAGAGACCTCCTATCTAGGGGTAGAGATACGGTACCCTAGAGATCCAGATCCAGAGAGACCTCCTATCTAGGAGTAGAGATACAGTACCCTAGAGATCCAGATCCAGAGAGACCTCCTATCTAGGAGTAGAGATACAGTACCCTAGAGATCTAGATCTAGAGAGACCTCCTATCTAGCAGTAGAGATACGGTACCCTAGAGATCTAGATCCAGAGAGACCTCCTATCTAGCAGTAGAGATACGGTACCCTAGAGATCCAGATCCAGAGAGACCTCCTATCTAGGAGTAGAGATACAGTACCCTAGAGATCCAGATCCAGAGAGACCTCCTATCTAGGAGTAGAGATACAGTACCCTAGAGATCTAGATCTAGAGAGACCTCCTATCTAGGAGTAGAGATACGGTACCCTAGAGATCCAGATCCAGAGAGACCTCCTATCTAGGAGTAGAGATACAGTACCCTAGAGATCTAGATCCAGAGAGACCTCCTATCTAGGAGTAGAGATACGGTACCCTAGAGATCTAGATCCAGAGAGACCTCCTATCTAGCAGTAGAGATACAGTACCCTAGAGATCCAGATCCAGAGAGACCTCCTATCTAGGGGTAGAGATACGGTACCCTAGAGATCCAGATCCAGAGAGACCTCCTATCTAGGAGTAGAGATACAGTACCCTAGAGATCTAGATCCAGAGAGACCTCCTATCTAGGAGTAGAGATACGGTACCCTAGAGATCCAGATCCAGAGAGACCTCCTATCTAGCAGTAGAGATACAGTACCCTAGAGATCTAGATCCAGAGAGACCTCCTATCTAGCAGTAGAGATACAGTACCCTAGAGATCCAGATCCAGAGAGACCTCCTATCTAGGAGTAGAGATACGGTACCCTAGAGATCCAGATCCAGAGAGACCTCCTATCTAGGAGTAGAGATACGGTACCCTAGAGATCTAGATCCAGAGAGACCTCCTATCTAGCAGTAGAGATACGGTACCCTAGAGATCCAGATCCAGAGAGACCTCCTATCTAGCAGTAGAGATACAGTACCCTAGAGATCCAGATCCAGAGAGACCTCCTATCTAGGAGTAGAGATACAGTACCCTAGAGATCTAGATCCAGAGAGACCTCCTATCTAGCAGTAGAGATACGGTACCCTAGAGATCCAGAGAGACCTCCTATCTAGCAGTAGAGATACAGTACCCTAGAGATCCAGATCCAGAGAGACCTCCTATCTAGCAGTTGAGATACAGTACCCTAGAGATCCAGATCCAGAGAGACCTCCTATCTAGGAGTAGAGATACGGTACCCTAGAGATCCAGAGAGACCTCCTATCTAGGAGTAGAGATACTGTACCCTAGAGATCCAGATCCAGAGAGACCTCCTATCTAGGAGTAGAGATACAGTTTCCTATACACAGAATTGTACTGGTTATAAAAATGAGAATGCAGGTTTCCTCAGATACTGTCATTTGTCCCTGCCTACTACCGGGTATACAGCCACATTAATTAGTCTTATTCTATGGGGTGTCTATATGATCAAAATGGATGAATTACATTGTCCTGTAACATACTGCCATTGGATGCATATTGTCTGCATTTGGGCTGTAGAAATAAACTTGCTACATATACTCTAAATGGGAAAGAAGTTGGGAAATCATTAGAGAAATATTTAGGAGAACTGATAGACGACAGACTTCACAGCAGTGTGCAGAGTCACGCAGCTGCTGCAAGAGCAAATAGAGTACTAGCCTGCATAAAAAGAGGTGTAGATGCACAGGATACTAATATTATCCTGCCTCTGTATAAATCCTTGGTTAGGCCTCATCTGGAATATGGAGTACAATTTTGGGTACCAATTCTTAAAAAAAGACATTGTTGAACGGGAAAAAGTGTAGAGACAAGCAACAACACTGATAAAGGGATTGGAGGAACTGAGGTATAAAGCGAGACTAGCCAAACTGGGTTTGTTTACATGAGAGAAGAGACGTCTAAGGGGTGATATGATTACCATTTACACATATATTCAAGGTCAATACAAATAACTATCCAATGATTATTTACACAAAGAGCTGAGCTAAGAACAAGAGGTTATCCATTAAGTCTAGAGGAAAGGCATTTTTGATTAAAACAAATGCAGGGATTTTTAACAGGAAGGGAAGTAAAGCTATGAAACTCTTTGCCTTGAGATGGTGTACTTGCAGATAATGTAACTGCTTTCATAAAAGTATTGGCTACCTATTTAGCACAGAACTATATTGACAGTTATGAGACAGATGGCTTCAATGCAGATAGTATGTTGATCCAGGGAAATATCGGAGTCAGGAAGGAATTTTTTTACCCACTTGGGGCTAAAATTGGAAATGGCTTTGGGGGGTGCAGGGTTTGCATATCTTTTTTCAGCCTCATCAACTATTTTACTATGTCGACTTTCTTCTTTTTTATTTATAATCTTGTAAAAAAAAAAAAAATGTAAATGAATAGTTATGTTTTTTTTTTAAATAAATACCTCAAAAGATGCCACAATTAACCCTTTGACTGCCAGAGGGTATCCCTCTGGCACTCAAAGGGTTTAAAAAGAATGGCATCTGTCCTCCAATTATTTTTTTTTGTTTTGCCATTTAAAAAACAAAAAATAAAATGTGATGAACAGGAATGTCTCAGGTCACACAGCTCAAGAGGCGGAGCCTCTCCTCCCTCTACCTGGGATCATGTGGACACTAATCCTGAATGGTATAGAGAGAATAGGTAGGGATTGTCATGGAAGCCTGCTCCAACCTTCCCCCACCCAGAGGCTTAGAGCTGCAGATGACTATCTGATTGTTTTATGGTGTGAACACAGGAGGTGATTAGAGTCTTATGTCCACCTTACACTTTTAGTAACCTTTACCTGATGTTAAGTCCAGCGTGTCATGTTTTGTCCATGTGGTCACTGCCTCTTTCTATGAACTATATTAAAATGCTGTGTTGGTTGAAAATAAAGTAGTTCGTTATTTACCAAGGAGGAGCTTGTTTGTCTCACCCTGAGGTATCCAGCTATATTGCTGTTTGTCATCCACTAAAGAGCAGTTTTTCATAGAGAAGTGCCAGGGGACTAGATAGATAGAATATCCTATAGAAACCAGAGCTATCAGTGCAGAATAACCTGCATTGCTGGTGGATATGTGACTCAAAGTACCAGGTCTTAGTGCTTAGTATAGCAGTTAAAGGGATAGTATTACTTCAAAAGTACTATCCCTCATATTGTAGCCCTTAATAAACTGAGTTAAATGACACCAGCGGCATCTCTCAGACCTTTATGGTATAAGACATAGCCACTTTCACAGTTTCCTCTCCCCTGTTGTCAGCGTTCTGCTGCCAGCAGGGAAATCCGGTTCCGGGACAGGCGGAGGCTCTTAAACAGGGCCAATATCTCGTTATGGAAGGAAAAATGATTAATTGAAACAGTCTTCTACGTGTGCTTGGTAACCAAGCCCTGTTTAAGAGCCTCCGCCTGTCCCGGAACCGGATTTCCCTGCTGGCAGCAGAACGCTGACACCAGGGGAGAGGAAACTGTGAAAGTGGCTATCTCTTACACCATAAAGGTCTGAGAGATGCCGCTGGTGTCATTTAACTCAGTTTATTAAGGGCTACAATATGAGGGATAGTACTTTTGGAGTAATACTATCCCTTTAACTGTGCAAGTTAGTAAAAGAAACCCATGGATGATAACGTGTCTGAACTGCTATACCTTCCATGGCAGAGACGCCAGGGCCGTATCGTCACAAACGTTTTTTTTTGTCCATTTTAATTTGAAAAAAAAGATTGGAAAGCAAAGTCTACTAGTTTTGCACCTGTTTGACATTTTTTGGTGTTTGTTGACATTACAGTTAAATGAAATGCAATGCCTTCACTCAGGATGTTTTTTGTTTTGAGCTCCTTTTCTCGTCACGATTGTCCCTAATTTGTACTTTCTGATGTTTTGTACCATTTTTTTTTCTTCACTTACTATCTGCATATACAATCCATTGCACCATTGTATCGCTCAGTATATCTTTTTCTTCTTACTTCTTTATTGTGCTTGTTGTTTTAATGTTTTACCTGGAAACCCAATAAAATTTGGATTTGAAATAAATGAATTGCAAACTGTGCTGTCAAAACCAGGACCACTTGTTTTAAAAAAAATAGCAGGGGTAATAAAAATCAAGCTCTGGTCTCTTATTGCTTTTAGTGGATTTCTCCCTAAGAGAGGATCAAAACATTGACCTACAATAAATGTTATGTATTTCATTCATGTACAAACTCTGTGAGTGCGGATGTAAGAACTGTTCTGTGATTTCCTTTCTGGCACCAAGGCCTGATTTCTCATTATCACGAGTGCATCGCATCTTAGATATGTAGATAGACAGAGAGATAGATAGATTGACAGATAGATAGATAGATAGATAGATAGATAGATAGATAGATAGATATGAGAAATATAGATAGATATGAGATGGTTGATATGAGATAGATAGATAGATAGATAGATAGATAGATAGATAGATAGATATGAGATAGATAGATAGATAGATAGATAGATAGATAGATAGATAGATAGATATGAGATATATAGATAGATATGAGATGGTTGATATGAGATAGATAGATAGATAGATAGATAGATAGATAGATAGATAGATAGATAGATAGATATGAGAAATATAGATATTAGATAGAAAGATAGATAGACATGAGAAATATAGATATGAGATAGATAGATATGAGATAGATAGATAGATAGATAGATAGATAGATAGATAGATAGATAGATATGAGATAGACAGATAGATAAATAGATAGATAGCTATGAGATAGATAAATATTAGATAGATAGATACATAGATAGATAGATAGATAGATAGATATGAGATAGATAGATAGATAGATAGATAGATAGATAGATAGATAGATATGAGATAGATAGATAGATAGATAGATACATATGAGATAGATAGATAGATATGAGATAGATAAATATTAGATAGATAGATACATAGATAGATAGATAGATAGATATGAGATAGATAGATAGATAGATAGATAGATAGATAGATAGATAGATAGATATGAGATAGATAGATAGATAGATAGATAGATAGATAGATAGATACATATGAGATAGATAGATAGATATGAGATATATAGATAGATATGAGATGGTTGATATGAGATAGATAGATAGAAGATAGACAGATAGATATGAGATATATAGATAGATAGATAGATAGATAGATAGATAGATAGATAGGAGATAGATAGATAGATAGATAGATAGATAGATATGAGATAGATAGATAGATGATAAATAGATAGATATACTAGGGTGACTACATGTCCTGGATTACCTGAGACAGTACCGGAATTTAACTGTATGTCTTTTGTCCCGGGCAGCCTCCAGACAGCGCTCTGAACACTACAGTCTTGAACCTGACACACAAGAGTGACAGTGGAATTTTGTTGTAGTGTAAAGACAGTCTAAGGGTTTGGGCGTAATGTACATTATCTTGTAACCCACAGCAGGCATGGCTTCACTCTAAACACTCAATAGGCAGATCTCCCTCTACAGTGACTAGAACTCTATGGTGCTGTCGTCTCTCCACACTGAAATGTGGTCACCCTACAATATACTCGTCCACACCGTAGGGTACAGTGTATGTACCTGTGTGTGTGATACAGGTCTGTGTGTGGTGTATGTGTGTAATACAGGTCTATGTGTGTGTGTGTGTGTGTGTGTGTGTGGTGTATGTGTGTAATACAGGTCTGTGTGTGTGTGTGTGTGTGTGTGGTGTATGTGTGTAATACAGGTCTGTGTGTGTGTGGTGTATGTGTGTAATACAGGTGTGTGTGTGTGTGGTGTTTGTGTGTAATACAGGTGTGTGTGTGTGTGTGTGTGGTGTATGTGTGTAACACAGGTCTATGTGTGTGGGGTGTATGTGTGTAATACAGGTCTATGTGTGTGTGTGGTGTGTGTGTGTGTGTGTGTGTGTGTGTGTGTGTGTGTGTGTGTGTGTGTGTGTGTGATACAGGTCTGTGTGTGTATGTGGTGTATGTGTGTAATACAGGTCTATGTGTGTGTGTGTATGTGTGTAATACAGGTCTATGTGTGTGGTGTATGTGTGTAATACAGGTCTATGTGTATGTGGTGTATGTGTATGTGTGTAATACGGGTCTGTGTGTGTGTATGAGTGGTGTATATGTGTAATACAGGTCTATGTGTGGGGTGTATGTGTGTAATACAGGTCTATGTGTGTGTGTGGTGTATGTGTGTAATACAGGTCTATGTGTGTGTGTGGTGTATGTGTGTAATACAGATCTATGTGTGTGTATGTGGTGTATGTGTGTAATACAGGTCTATGTGTGTGGTGTATGTGTGTAATACAGGTCTATGTATGTGGTGTATGTGTGTAATACAGGTCTATGTGTGGGGTGTATGTGTGTAATACAGGTCTATGTGTGTGGTGTATGTGTGTGTAATACAGGTCTATGTGTGTGTGGTGTATGTGTGTAATACAGGTCTGTGTGTGTGTGGTGTATGTGTGTGATACAGGTCTATGTGTGTGTGGTGTATGTGTATAATACAGATATATGTGTGTGTATGTGGTGTATGTGTGTAATACAGGTCTATGTGTGTATGTGGTGTATGTGTGTAATACAGGTCTATGTGTGTGTGGTGTATGTGTGTAATACAGGTCTACGTGTGTGTGGTGTATGTGTGTAATACAGGTCTGTGTGTGGGGTGTATGTGTGTAATACAGGTCTATGTGTGTGTGGTGTATGTGTGTAATACAGGTCTGTGTGTGTGTGTATGTGGTGTATATGTGTAATACAGATCTATGTGTGTGGTGTATGTGTGTAACACAGGTCTATGTGTGTGGTGTACGTGTGTAATATAGGTCTGTGTGTGTGTGTGGTGTATGTGTAATACAGGTGTGTGTGTGTGTGGTGCATGTGTATAATACAGATCTATGTGTGTGTGTGGTGTATGTGTGTAATACAGGTCTATGTGTGTGTGGTGTATGTGTATAATACAGATCTATGTGTGTGTGGTGTATGTGTGTAATACAGGTCTATGTGTGTGTGTGTGTGTGTGTGTGGTGTATGTGTGTAATACAGGTCTATGTTTGTGTGATGTATGTGTGTAATACAGGTCTATGTGTGTGTGGTGTATGTGTGTAATACAGGTCTATGTGTGTGTGTGTGGTGTATGTGTGTAATACAGGTCTATGTGTGTGTATGTGGTGTATGTGTATAATACAGGTCTATGTGTGTGTATGTGGTGTATGTGTGTAATACAGATCTATGTGTGTGTAACACATGTCTATGTGTATGTGGTGTATGTGTGTAATATAGGTCTGTGTATGTGTGTATGTGGTGTATGTGTAATACTGGTGTGTGTGTGTGTGTGTGTGTGTGTGTGTGTGTGTGTGTGTGTGTGTGTGTGTGTGTGTGTGGTATATGTGTGTAATACAGGTCTATGTGTGTGTGGTGTATGTGTGGTGTATGTGTGTAATACAGGTCTATGTTTGTGTGGTGTATGTGTGTAATACAGATCTATGTGTGTGTGTGTGTGTGTGTGTGGAGTGTATGTGTGTAAAAGAGGTCTATGTGTGTGTGTGTGTATGTGTGTAATACAGGTCTATGTATGTGAGGTATATGTGTGTGTAATAGAGGTCTCTGTGTGTGTGTGTGTGTGGTGTATGTGTGTAATATAGATCTATGTGTGTGTGGTGTATGTGTGTAATATAGGTCTGTGTGTGTGTGGTGTATGTGTGTAATACAGATCTATGTGTGTGTGTGTGTGTGTGTGTGTGTGTGTGTCTGTAATACAGGTCTATGTGTGTGTGTGTGTGTGGTATATGTGTATAATACATGTCTGTGTGTATGTGGTGTATGTGTGTAATAGAGGTCTATGTGTGTGTGGTGTATGTGTGTAATACAGGTCTGTGTGTGTGTGTGTGTGTGTGTGTGTGTGTGTGTATAATACAGGTCTATGTGTGTGTGGTGTATGTGTATAATACATGTCTGTGTGTGTGTGGTGTATGTGTGTAATACAGGTCTATGTGTGTGTGTAGTGTATGTGTGTAATACATGTCTGTGTGTGTGAGGTGTATGTGTGTAATACAGGCCTATGTGTGTATGTATGTGTGTAATACAGGTCTATGTGTGTGTGGTGTATGTGTGTAATACAGGTCTGTGTGTATGTGGTGTATGTGTATAATACAGGTCTATGTGTGTATGTATGTGTGTAATACAGGTCTATGTGTGTGTGGTGTATGTGTGTAATACAGGTCTATGTGTGTGTGGTGTATGTGTGTAATACAGGTCTATGTGTGTGTGTGGTGTATGTGTGTAATACAGGTCTATGTGTGTGTGTGTGTGTGGAGTATGTGTGTAATACAGGTCTATGTGTGTATGTATGTGTGTAATACAGGTCTATGTGTGTGTGGTGTATGTGTGTAATACAGGTCTATGTGTGTGTGGTGTATGTGTGTAATACAGGTCTATGTGTGTGTGTGTATGTGTGTAATACAGGTCTATGTGTGTGGTGTATGTGTGTAATACAGGTCTATGTGTATGTGGTGTATGTGTATGTGTGTAATACGGGTCTGTGTGTGTGTATGAGTGGTGTATATGTGTAATACAGGTCTATGTGTGGGGTGTATGTGTGTAATACAGGTCTATGTGTGTGTGTGTGTGGTGTATGTGTGTAATACAGGTCTATGTGTGTGTGTGGTGTATGTGTGTAATACAGATCTATGTGTGTGTATGTGGTGTATGTGTGTAATACAGGTCTATGTGTGTGGTGTATGTGTGTAATACAGGTCTATGTATGTGGTGTATGTGTGTAATACAGGTCTATGTGTGGGGTGTATGTGTGTAATACAGGTCTATGTGTGTGGTGTATGTGTGTGTAATACAGGTCTATGTGTGTGTGGTGTATGTGTGTAATACAGGTCTGTGTGTGTGTGGTGTATGTGTGTGATACAGGTCTATGTGTGTGTGGTGTATGTGTATAATACAGATATATGTGTGTGTATGTGGTGTATGTGTGTAATACAGGTCTATGTGTGTATGTGGTGTATGTGTGTAATACAGGTCTATGTGTGTGTGGTGTATGTGTGTAATACAGGTCTATGTGTGTGTGGTGTATGTGTGTAATACAGGTCTGTGTGTGGGGTGTATGTGTGTAATACAGGTCTATGTGTGTGTGGTGTATGTGTGTAATACAGGTCTGTGTGTGTGTGTATGTGGTGTATATGTGTAATACAGATCTATGTGTGTGGTGTATGTGTGTAACACAGGTCTATGTGTGTGGTGTACGTGTGTAATATAGGTCTGTGTGTGTGTGTGGTGTATGTGTAATACAGGTGTGTGTGTGTGTGTGGTGTATGTGTATAATACAGATCTATGTGTGTGTGTGGTGTATGTGTGTAATACAGGTCTATGTGTGTGTGGTGTATGTGTATAATACAAATCTATGTGTGTGTGGTGTATGTGTGTAATACAGGTCTATGTGTGTGTGTGTGGTGTATGTGTGTAATACAGGTCTATGTTTGTGTGATGTATGTGTGTAATACAGGTCTATGTGTGTGTGGTGTATGTGTGTAATACAGGTCTATGTGTGTGTGTGTGGTGTATGTGTGTAATACAGGTCTATGTGTGTGTATGTGGTGTATGTGTATAATACAGGTCTATGTGTGTGTATGTGGTGTATGTGTGTAATACAGATCTATGTGTGTGTAACACATGTCTATGTGTATGTGGTGTATGTGTGTAATATAGGTCTGTGTATGTGTGTATGTGGTGTATGTGTAATACTGGTGTGTGTGTGTGTGTGTGTGTGTGTGTGTGGTATATGTGTGTAATACAGGTCTATGTGTGTGTGGTGTATGTGTGGTGTATGTGTGTAATACAGGTCTATGTTTGTGTGGTGTATGTGTGTAATACAGATCTATGTGTGTGTGTGTGTGTGTGGAGTGTATGTGTGTAAAAGAGGTCTATGTGTGTGTGTGTGTATGTGTGTAATACAGGTCTATGTATGTGAGGTATATGTGTGTGTAATAGAGGTCTATGTGTGTGTGTGTGTGGTGTATGTGTGTAATATAGATCTATGTGTGTGTGGTGTATGTGTGTAATATAGGTCTGTGTGTGTGTGGTGTATGTGTGTAATACAGATCTATGTGTGTGTGTGTGTGTGTGTGTGTGTGTGTGTGTGTGTGTGTGTGTGTCTGTAATACAGGTCTATGTGTGTGTGTGTGTGTGTGTGGTATATGTGTATAATACATGTCTGTGTGTATGTGGTGTATGTGTGTAATAGAGGTCTATGTGTGTGTGGTGTATGTGTGTAATACAGGTCTGTGTGTGTGTGTGTGTGTGTGTGTATAATACAGGTCTATGTGTGTGTGGTGTATGTGTATAATACATGTCTGTGTGTGTGTGGTGTATGTGTGTAATACAGGTCTATGTGTGTGTGTAGTGTATGTGTGTAATACATGTCTGTGTGTGTGAGGTGTATGTGTGTAATACAGGCCTATGTGTGTATGTATGTGTGTAATACAGGTCTATGTGTGTGTGGTGTATGTGTGTAATACAGGTCTGTGTGTATGTGGTGTATGTGTATAATACAGGTCTATGTGTGTATGTATGTGTGTAATACAGGTCTATGTGTGTGTGGTGTATGTGTGTAATACAGGTCTATGTGTGTGTGGTGTATGTGTATAATACAGGTCTATGTGTGTATGTATGTGTGTAATACAGGTCTATGTGTGTGTGGTGTATGTGTGTAATACAGGTCTATGTGTGTGTGGTGTATGTGTGTAATACAGGTCTATGTGTGTGTGTGGTGTATGTGTGTAATACAGGTCTATGTGTGTGTGTGTGTGTGGAGTATGTGTGTAATACAGGTCTATGTGTGTATGTATGTGTGTAATACAGGTCTATGTGTGTGTGGTGTATGTGTGTAATACAGGTCTATGTGTGTGTGGTGTATGTGTGTAATACAGGTCTATGTGTGTGTGTGTATGTGTGTAATACAGGTCTATGTGTGTGGTGTATGTGTGTAATACAGGTCTATGTGTATGTGGTGTATGTGTATGTGTGTAATACGGGTCTGTGTGTGTGTATGAGTGGTGTATATGTGTAATACAGGTCTATGTGTGGGGTGTATGTGTGTAATACAGGTCTATGTGTGTGTGTGGTGTATGTGTGTAATACAGGTCTATGTGTGTGTGTGGTGTATGTGTGTAATACAGATCTATGTGTGTGTATGTGGTGTATGTGTGTAATACAGGTCTATGTGTGTGGTGTATGTGTGTAATACAGGTCTATGTATGTGGTGTATGTGTGTAATACAGGTCTATGTGTGGGGTGTATGTGTGTAATACAGGTCTATGTGTGTGGTGTATGTGTGTGTAATACAGGTCTATGTGTGTGTGGTGTATGTGTGTAATACAGGTCTGTGTGTGTGTGGTGTATGTGTGTGATACAGGTCTATGTGTGTGTGGTGTATGTGTATAATACAGATATATGTGTGTGTATGTGGTGTATGTGTGTAATACAGGTCTATGTGTGTATGTGGTGTATGTGTGTAATACAGGTCTATGTGTGTGTGGTGTATGTGTGTAATACAGGTCTATGTGTGTGTGGTGTATGTGTGTAATACAGGTCTGTGTGTGGGGTGTATGTGTGTAATACAGGTCTATGTGTGTGTGGTGTATGTGTGTAATACAGGTCTGTGTGTGTGTGTATGTGGTGTATATGTGTAATACAGATCTATGTGTGTGGTGTATGTGTGTAACACAGGTCTATGTGTGTGGTGTACGTGTGTAATATAGGTCTGTGTGTGTGTGTGGTGTATGTGTAATACAGGTGTGTGTGTGTGTGTGGTGTATGTGTATAATACAGATCTATGTGTGTGTGTGGTGTATGTGTGTAATACAGGTCTATGTGTGTGTGGTGTATGTGTATAATACAAATCTATGTGTGTGTGGTGTATGTGTGTAATACAGGTCTATGTGTGTGTGTGTGTGTGTGGTGTATGTGTGTAATACAGGTCTATGTTTGTGTGATGTATGTGTGTAATACAGGTCTATGTGTGTGTGGTGTATGTGTGTAATACAGGTCTATGTGTGTGTGTGTGGTGTATGTGTGTAATACAGGTCTATGTGTGTGTATGTGGTGTATGTGTGTAATACAGGTCTATGTGTGTGTATGTGGTGTATGTGTGTAATACAGATCTATGTGTGTGTAACACATGTCTATGTGTATGTGGTGTATGTGTGTAATATAGGTCTGTGTATGTGTGTGTGTGGTGTATGTGTAATACTGGTGTGTGTGTGTGTGTGTGTGTGTGTGTGTGTGTGTGGTATATGTGTGTAATACAGGTCTATGTGTGTGTGGTGTATGTGTGGTGTATGTGTGTAATACAGGTCTATGTTTGTGTGGTGTATGTGTGTAATACAGATCTATGTGTGTGTGTGCGTGTGGAGTGTATGTGTGTAAAAGAGGTCTATGTGTGTGTGTGTGTATGTATGTGTGTAATACAGGTCTATGTATGTGAGGTATATGTGTGTGTAATAGAGGTCTATGTGTGTGTGTGTGTGTGTGGTGTATGTGTGTAATATAGATCTATGTGTGTGTGGTGTATGTGTGTAATATAGGTCTGTGTGTGTGTGGTGTATGTGTGTAATACAGATCTATGTGTGTGTGTGTGTGTGTGTGTGTGTGTATGTCTGTAATACAGGTCTATGTGTGTGTGTGTGTGTGTGGTATATGTGTATAATACATGTCTGTGTGTATGTGGTGTATGTGTGTAATAGAGGTCTATGTGTGTGTGGTGTATGTGTGTAATACAGGTCTGTGTGTGTGTGTGTGTGTGTGTGTGTGTGTGTGTGTGTGTGTATAATACAGGTCTATGTGTGTGTGGTGTATGTGTATAATACATGTCTGTGTGTGTGTGGTGTATGTGTTTAATACAGGTCTATGTGTGTGTGTAGTGTATGTGTGTAATACATGTCTGTGTGTGTGAGGTGTATGTGTGTAATACAGGCCTATGTGTGTATGTATGTGTGTAATACAGGTCTATGTGTGTGTGGTGTATGTGTGTAATACAGGTCTGTGTGTATGTGGTGTATGTGTATAATACAGGTCTATGTGTGTATGTATGTGTTTAATACAGGTCTATGTGTGTGTGGTGTATGTGTGTAATACAGGTCTATGTGTGTGTGGTGTATGTGTGTAATACAGGTCTATGTGTGTGTGTGGTGTATGTGTGTAATACAGGTCTATGTGTGTGTGTGTGTGTGTGGAGTATGTGTGTAATACAGGTCTATGTGTGTATGTATGTGTGTAATACAGGTCTATGTGTGTGTGGTGTATGTGTGTAATACAGGTCTATGTGTGTGTGGTGTATGTGTGTAATACAGGTCTGTGTGTATGTGGTGTATGTGTGTAATACAGGTCTATGTGTGTGTTTGGTGTATGTGTGTGATACAGGTCTGTGTGTGTGTGTGGTGTATGTGTGTAATACAGGTCTATGTGTGTGTGTGTGGTGTATGTGTGTAATACAGGTCTATGTGTGTTGGTGTATGTTGTGCCCATGATTGCTGCCTTTTCCTGTCAGTTATCTGTGAGGTTTTCCCATTGGCTGCCTGTCTTTAGTCCGCCCAGTATTGCCTATATAGACTGGTTTCTGGCACCCTTTGGTTGCCCTTTCGTGGTGTCTCTATGTCAGTAGCCACCTGCATTTGTTTCCTGTGTTCTATGGGCCTTGGTTGAATCCTCTACTCTCCAGTGTTTGCCTGCCTACCTGACTGACAGCCTTCTCTGCTGAAGTGGTTCCTGCCTCCGTTCCTGATCCGGTTTGGGCTGACGTTCCTGCTTCTGTTCCTGATCCGGTTGACTGCCGTTACTGTTCCAGCTTCCTGTCCTGGCCTGGCTGTCTCTCCTGCTCCTGGATCGTCTTGGATATTCTCCGTTATCGCGGTCTCTTGGGCGACATTCTTATCAATGGGCGTATTCCGTGTAGTCCAGTACGCGGGTACTGGTTTGCTCCTTTACAGCACCGGTTGTGTTTCCCTGTAGTCCAGTACGCGGGTACTGGTTTGCTCCTATATTCTCCGGTTGCTCGCTGCCTCCTATACAGCACTGGTAGTGTCCATGTGTAGTCCAGTACGCGGGTACTGGTTTGCTCCATTTCACCGGTTGCTCGCTGCCTCCTATACAGCACCGGTAGCATCTCCGTGTAGTCCAGTACGTGGGTACTGGTTTGCTCCATTTCACCGGTTGCTCGCTGCCTCCTATACAGCACCGGTAGTGTCTCTGTGTTGTTCAGTACGCGGGTACTGGTTCGCTCCTATATTCTCTGATTGGTCGCTGCCTCCTATACAGCACCGGTAGTGTCTCTGTGTTGTCCAGAACGCGGGTACTGGTTCGCTCCTATATTGTCCGATTGCTCGCTGCCTCCTATACAGAACCGGTAGTGTCTCTGTGTTGTCCAGTACGCGGGTACTGGTTTGCTCCAATATTCACCGGTTGCTCGCTGCCTCCTATACAGCACCGGTAGTGTCTATGTGTAGTCCAGTACGCGGGTACTGGTTTGCTCCAATATTCACCGGTTGCTTGCTGACTCCTATATAGCACCGGTAAGGCCTCTGTGTTATCTAGAATTTGCGACTGGTTTGTTCCACCTCTATCACCAGTCACTGAGGGCACCTCAGTTACAGCACCAGTACTTGCCTACCCTGTGTCCATGTTAGGCTGCCTTACCCGGTATTTTGGTAAGGCCGGTAGAGACAACTATTCCTGTGTGTCAATATCTAGGCTGCCTTGCCCGGTATATTGGCAAAGCCGGTAGAGCCTAATCGCTTGTTGTACCAGTCGTAAGGCTGCCTTGCCCGGTATAATGGCAAGGCCGGTAGAGCCTTCTCCTTCTCATTTTGCCAGCCTCCAGGCTGCCTTGCCCGGTATATTGGTAAGGCCGGTAGAGCCTATTTCATTGTTGTGCCAGTCTTGAGGCTGCCTTGCCCGGTATTTTGGCAAGGCCGGTAGAGTCTTCTCCATCTCGTTTTGCCTGCCTCCAGGCTGCCTTGCCCGGTATGTTGGCAAGGCCGGTAGAGCCTATCCATATTCTCTGTACCATTGTTCACTACTACTTTGCACTATTTGTGTGTCAATATATACATGTGTATGTCAGGACCTGTGAGGGTTCTCTTTAAACTTTCAATAAAGTTGTGTTTTTATCTTAACTCTGTGTCTGAGAGTCAAAACAAACAGTGACAGTACGAAAGGGCCATGACCTCAGACAGTAAGAGTGAGGGTAATACACAGAACATTCATTGGAGGATGGATGTACGTGAGCAGCGCCTGGATCAGCTGGCATTGGCGATCCAAACCATTCTTGAACGTACATTTCTCACAGACAAGTCCGTTCTGAGTCCGGTGGTCTCCCCAGGTTCGACACCGGAGAACAATACTTTGCCCCCCAGTGGCGGCAGTTAAAGGGCTAACCGCTTCCGCACCATTGCCACTCAGATATGATGGCGAACCCAGTCTGTGCAGAGGTTTTATCAACCAACTTGAGATATTTCTGGAATTAACCTCTCATGCCTTTCCTAATGATCTCAGTAAAGGTGGGTTTATGATATCCCTACTGACTGGCAGAGCCCTGGCATGGGCCAATCCCTTATGGGAGAGTGAAACCCTGCACAAAGAATTTCAGGGAATTTGTACAAATATTTCGGAGAGTGTTTGAGATCCCTGGTAGAACCGCCTCTGCTGCTAAACGCCTAATGGAGATACATCAGGGCAAGCGTACTGTGGGCGATTATGCCATTGAATTCCGCACTTTGGCAGCAGAGGTAGGTTGGAATAATCAGGCATTGCTGGCAGCCTTTGCACAGGGTCTGAGCGATCAGATCAAAGATGAAACCGCAGCTAGAGAGTTGCCTACTGATCTGGACGAATATATTGATTATGCTATCCTAATTGACACTCGGATCCGTGAGAGATTGATGGCAAAGGACCGTAGGCTACGGTCAAAAAGCAACGGATCCAGCAGTTCATTTTGCCCACCCACACCTCCCTTGGTGCCTAAATCCAATGACCAGATACGGGAATATGGTGAACCTATGCAATTAGGCTTCACTAGGCTAACCAGGGAGGAAAGAGCACACCGCAGAAGGCAGGGGTTGTGCTTATATTGTGGCAAAACTGGGCACTTGCTAAGAACCTGTCACGTACTTCCGGGAAACAAACACACCTAGGGTACCTTGGGGAACAGGCCCTAGGTGGTGTTCAACCGTCCCCAGGTTTGATCATACAGAAACCCACCACACAGGTGGTACTCTCGTGGGCAGATTGATCGGTGGAGGTTCTGGCCCTGATTGACTCCGGCGCAGCAGGCTATTTTATGGATAGTGCCTTTGCTGAACGGCACAGGATTCTGCTGGTTGAGAGAGAATCCCCTCTTGCTATTGAAGCCATTGACGGCAGACCTCTAGAACCTGCCCAGGTTACCTTTGAAACTATGCCATTACCTATGACTATTGGGGCGCTTCATAAAGAGGAACAGCAGTTCCAGATTATCAATTCTCCATACTACGCAGTCATTCTGGGATTTCCCTGTTTGCAGCTTCATAATCCTCAGTTTGATTGGCAAAAGTGTGAAATTTCTGCTTGGTCTCGGTATTGTATGGAACATTGTGTGTCTCACCCGGTTAAGATTCTGTGCACCTCTCCTTCATTGCCTGACAAGTACCAACAATTCAGCAATGTGTTTAGTAAAGGAGAGGCTGGCACCCTACCCCAGCACAGATCTTATGATTGCACTATCGAGTTGCCGCCGGGGGTGGTGCCCCCTAGGGGACGCACATATCCATTGTCTTGTGATGAGAACCAACCTATGGAAGAATATATTGCAGATGCCCTCTAGAGAGGGATTATCAGGAAATCCACCTCCCTGGCTGGGGCTGGATTCTTTTTTGTGAAAAAAAAGAATGGCGAGCTAAGACCATGTATTGATTACCATGGTCTAAAGAAATTAATGCCTAAAAATGCTTATCCAATACCACTCATCACCGAATTATTTGACAGGTTAAAAGGTTCCTCAATCGTTACTAAACTGGACCTACGTGCTGCTTATAATCTGATCCGGATCAGAGCTGGTGATGAGTGGAAAACGGGTTTTAACACAAGATCCGGGCACTGTGAATATCTAGTTATGCCGTTTGGCCTCTATAATGCACTCGCAGTGTTCCAAGAACTGATTAATGATATCCTCAGGGATATGCTGCAGTCCTGTGTTGTTGTCTACCTGGACGATATACTTATACATTCAGATAATGTGTCACAACACATTAAAGACGTGTCAGAAGTGTTGCTCCTCTTACGAAAAAACAAGTTGTATTGCAAATTGGAAAAATGCGAGTTTCATAGATCCAGTGTGCCCTTCTTGGGGTTCGTGATTGCTAAAGAAGGGATTGCCATGGATCAGGAGAAACCTGATATATACATGTGTATGTCAGGACCCGCGAGGGTTCTCTTTAAACTTTCAATAAAGTTGTGATTTTATCTTAACTCTGTGTCTGAGAGTCAAAACAAACCGTGACAAGGCTCTTGGAAGACCAAGGGCCAATGCGGTAGTGTGGGCGCCGTCTGATGACGTCAACAGCAGGTGCGTCATAAACAGGACACAGATGCGGAATAAGATCAGTTGGACGCGAGTCAACGCGCCAAGAGGATCTTCCCCGCTGCCGCTCTGCACTGAGACCAGCTACCTAGCTGGCAAGGGGCCCAAAGACCTCCGGGTGCAATCCGGAGCAACCTTAAGTAAAGGGGCATTGCCTATATGTTACTATAATAAACGGGGTATGTGAGTGCTGCCCCATTGACCCTATGCCTTGGTGTGGATATTCATTATTAGCCAGAGGTAATCTGAAAGGGACATAACAGTAGCAACGAGGACTGTGGTTACTGCACCCCCATGTCTATAAAATCTCTTGCCTGCCAGTATTGTGTGTGTCTTGGGGGCTTCCACTGAATTTCTGTTGTGTGGATTACAAGGATATCTATATATATATATATATATTTCTATTGTATGGTTCATGTGGTGTGGCTTACAACTCTTTCTACATCCTACAAGCTTCCTGTTGTGTGGATTACAAATCCATTTACATCTTAACAGATTCCTGTTGTGTGGATTACAAATCCATTTACATCTTAACAGATTCCCGTTGTGTGGATTACAAATCAATTTACATCTTAACAGATTCCTGTTGTGTGGATTACAAATCCATTTACATCTTAACAGATTCCTGTTGTGTGGATTACAAATCCATTTACATCTTAACAGATTCCTGTTGTGTGGATTACAAATCCATTTCCATCTTAACAGATTCCTTTTGTGTGGATTACAAATCAATTTACATCTTAACAGATTCCTGTTGCGTGGATTAAAAATACAGCTACAAATTACAAGTCTCCTATTTCCTATCTGGATTTTTATATCAGTGAAGCCAACATAATGTAAAATGTGTTTGGCGCGTTGCAAGAATTTAATGAGGCGGTGGAAACGTGGTCCTCCTATGCGGATAGACTGGATCAGTTTATGCAGGCGAATGATATCCCTGCCGCCAGACATCTGTGTTCATCACTGTGGTGGGGAGGAAACCATATGCGGTTCTACAGAATTTCTTGGCACCATTAAAACCAGGGGATAAACCCCTGAAAGACTTGCTTGAAATCCTGACCAATTATTACCAACCCCAACCACTTGAAATTGCTGAGAGTTTTAAATTTTACTCCCGTAAGCAGCATCTGGGGGAATCGGTACAGGCGTACATGATGGAATTTTGGTGCCCATCTCCCTAGGGCTTTGAGAGACCAGAATAAAATAAGAGTATCCAAAAGCGTTTACTCTCTGAAAAAACTTTTACGGATCAATCTGCACTGGATATTGCAGTCGGCATGGTGATGGATGACCGCGATGCAATTCATCTGCAAGCTCAGCATGGGACTCAGACCTTAGAAGGGGCCACTGCTGTGTTAAAGTTAACTCTATCCAAACTAACTCCTCCTGCGCAACAGTCTACTCGTAAATGTTTCCGCTGCAGCGCCAGTAACCACAACGACAATCAATGCCATTTCAAAAAGGGGTCATCTGAGCAAAGTCTGTCACGGTGCTCGTACACAGAGAGGTGCAAACGGAGGAAACAGACGCAGTTCCACTAATTGTCTGCAGCAGCAAGTGGAGCCGGAGGAACCGTTTGAGGATGGTGATTGGTTGGCTCACCTCACAGTTAACAATCTGGACTGTCCTGATGATAACATGCAGGTGACCGTCTGAATTAACGGCCGAGAGGTCATCATGGATTTGGACACGGGATCTGCAGTGTCCCTTACGATGACTCATCAAGTGCAGTCAGTTCAGCTTCAATTATTCATGGAACCTACATCCATGAGTCATTGTACTTACAGCAGACATCTGGTACATCCATTAGGCTATGCCTGGGTGACAGTCTCTTACATGAACTCCGAACATAGACTGCAATTGTATGTCGTGGAGGAGGGGGGTCCTCCTTTGTTTGGAAGGGCATGGATTAAGGCAATGGGCATGCCTATTACAGAGAAAGCCCAAGCTGCTGTGAAATCCATTCACTCAATTTGCCCTCAGGACTGGGTTTCTGAAATCCAACAAACATTCAAAGATGTGTTCGATCCTACCCTGGGCACAGTCAAGGGCACGCAAGAACGGCTACAGCTGAAACCGGGAGCCATTCCACATCTTTGCAAGACACGCACTGTGCCATTTGCTATTAGGGAATGTATGAAAAGTGAATTGTTACGGCTGGAAGAACAAGGCGTGATAGTGAAAGTCTCCTGCAGTGATTGGGCATCTCCGATTGTCCCGGTTATTAAGAAGACAGGTGAAATTCGTCTCTGTGGAGATTTTCGGATGTCGATTAACAGCCAACTGAAGATTGAACAATATCCTCTGCCGCGACTCGAGGAGCTGTTTGCATCTTTGGCTGGGGGCCAGGTGTTTACGAAGCTTGATTTACGGCAGGCCTTTACCCAACACTCCGGAGACACCTTCCAGTGGTTCAGCTACCAGTCCTGACGGAGAACACCCGACGCCAACAGTAGTGGCAAGGCCTGCAAGAGAATCCCACCCTCTGGTGAGATGGGAACCAGATGTAACTATAAGAAGTTGTCGGCGGCCATGAGGATGTTCCAGTTCTCTCTCTTCCCCTCCCTCTGTGTTTTTGTTGTATGTTTGTGTTCTGTTCATACAGGAAAGGGAGAGGTGTTGTGGAGCAATTCCCACTGAAGGCCCTGGGAAGACCAAGGGCCGACACGCTAGCGTCAGCGCCGGCTGATGACGGCAGCAGCCAACGCATCATAAACGGGACGCAGATCCGAAAGATCAGTTGGGCGCGAGTCAACGCGCCAAGAGGATCATCCCCGCTGCCGCTCTGCACTGAGACCAGCTACCTATCTGGCAAGGGGCCCATAGACCACTGGGTGCAATCCAGAGCAACCTTAAATAAAGGAGCATTGCCTATATGTTAAAATAATAAACGGGGTATGTGACTGCTGCCCCATAGACCCTATGCCTTGGTGTGGACATTCATTATTGGACAGAGGTCTATGTGAGTGTGGTGTATGTGTATAATACAGGTCTGTGTGTGTGTGTGGTGTATGTGTGTAATAGAGGTCTAAGTGTATTGTGTATGTGTGTAATACAGGTCTATGTGTGTGTGTGTTGTGTATGTGTATAATACAGGTCTATGTGTGGTGTATGTGTGTAATACAGGTCTATGTGTGTGTGTGGTGTATGTGTGTAATACAGGTCTATGTGTTTGCGTGGTGTATGTGTGTAATACAGGTCTATGTGTGTGTGTGGTGTATGTGTGTAATACAGGTCTATGTGTTTGCGTGGTGTATGTATATAATACAGGTCTATGTGTGGTGTATGTGTGTAATACAGGTCTATGTGTGTGTGGTGTATGTGTGTAATACAGGTCTATGTGTGTGTGGTGTATGTGTATAATACAGGTCTATGTCTGGTGTATGTGTGTAATACAGGTCTGTGTGTATGTGGTGTATATGTATAATACCGGTCTGTGTGTGTGTGTGTGTGTGTGTGTGTGTGTGGTGTATGTCTATAATACAGGTCTGTGTGTGTGTGTGTGTGTGTGGTGTATGTGTATAATACAGGTGGTGTATGTGTGTAATACAGGTCTATGTGTGTGTGGTGTATGTGTGTAATACAGGTCTGTGTGTGTGGTGCATGTGTGTAATATAAGCCTATGTGTGTGTGTGTGTGTGTGTGTGGTGTATGTGTATAATACAGGTGGTGTATGTGTGTAATACAGGTCTATGTATGTGTGGTGTGTGTGTGTGTAATACAGGTCTATGTATGTGTGGTGTATGTGTGTAATACAGGTCTATGTGTGTCTGGTTTACTTGTGTAATACAGGTCTATGTGTGTCTGGTGTATGTGTGTAATACAGGTCTATGTGTGTGGTGTATGTGTGTAATATAGGTCTATGTGTATGTGGTGTATGTGTATGTGTGTAATACGGGTCTGTGTGTGTGTATGAGTGGTGTATATGTGTAATACAGGTCTATGTGTGGTGTATGTGTGTAATACAGGTCTATGTGTGTGTGGTGTATGTGTGTAATACAGGTCTATGTATATGTGGTGTATGTGTGTAATACAGGTCTGTGTGTTTGTGTGTGTGTGTGTGTGTGTGTGTGGTGTATATGTGTAATACGGGTCTATGTGTGGTGTATGTGTGTAATACAGGTCTGTGTGTGTGGTGTATGTGTGTAATACAGGTCTATGTGTGTGTGGTGTATGTGTGTGTGGTGTATGTGTGTAATACAGGTCTATGTGTGTGTGGTGTATGTGTATAATACAGGTATGTGTGTGTGTGTGTGTGTGTGTGTGTGTGTGTGTGTGTGTGTGTGTATGGTGTATGTGTGTAATACAGGTCTATGTGTGTGTGTGGTGTGTGTGCGTAATACAGGTCTATGTGTGTGTGTGTGTGTGTGTAATACAGGTTTATGTGTGTGTGGTGTATGTGTGTAATACAGGTCTGTGTGCGTTGTGTATGTGTGTAATACAGGTCTGTGTGTGTGGTGTGTGTGTGTGTGTAATACAGGTTTATGTGTGTGTGGTGTATGTGTGTAATACAGGTCTGTGTGTGTGTGTGTGTGTGTGTGTGTGTGTGTGTGTGTGTGTGGTGTATGTGTATAATACAGGTCTATGCGTGTGTGGTGTATTTGTGTAATACAGGTCTATGCGTGTGTGTGTGTGTGTGGTGTATGTGTGTAATACAGGTCTATGTGTGTGTGGTCTATGTATGTAATACAGGTCTATGTGTGTGTGTGGTGTATGTGTGTAATACAGGTCTATGCGTGTGTGTGTGTGGTGTATGTGTGTAATACAGGTCTATGTGTGTGTGGTCTATGTATGTAAAACAGGTCTATGTGTGTGTGTGGTGTATGTGTGTAATACAGGTCTGTGTGTGTGTGGTGTATTTGTGTAATACAGGTCTATGTGTGTGAGGTGTATGTGTGTAATACAGGTCTATGTGTGTGGTGTAGGTGTGTAATACAGGCCTGTGTATGTGTGTAATACAGGTCTATGTGTGTGGTGTATGTGTGTAATACAGGCCTGTGTATGTGTGTAATACAGGTCTATGTGTGTGTGGTCTATGTATGTAATACAGGTCTATGTGTGTGTGTGGTGTATGTGTGTAATACAGGTCTATGCGTGTGTGTGTGTGGTGTATGTGTGTAATACAGGTCTATGTGTGTGTGGTCTAT
This sequence comes from Rhinophrynus dorsalis, assembly GCA_037306005.1. NCBI lineage: Eukaryota > Metazoa > Chordata > Amphibia > Anura > Rhinophrynidae > Rhinophrynus > Rhinophrynus dorsalis. The sequence continues at coordinate 2,616,852 of CM074725.1, read as the reverse complement.
GTATGTAAAACAGGCCTATGTGTGTGTGTGGTGTATGTGTGTAATACAGGTCTGTGTGTGTGTGGTGTATTTGTGTAATACAGGTCTATGTGTGTGAGGTGTATGTGTGTAATACAGGTCTATGTGTGTGGTGTAGGTGTGTAATACAGGCCTGTGTATGTGTGTAATACAGGTCTATGTGTGTGGTGTATGTGTGTAATACAGGCCTGTGTATGTGTGTAATACAGGTCTAATTGTGTGTGTGGTGTATGTGTGTAATACAGGTCTGTGTGTGTGTGTGGTGTACGTGTGTAATACAGGTCTATGTGTGTGTAATACAGGTGTATGTGTGTAATACAGGTCTATGTGTGTGTGGTGTATGTGTGTAATACAGGTCTGTGTGTGTGTGTGTGGTGTACGTGTGTAATACAGGTCTATGTGTGTGTAATACAGGTGTATGTGTGTAATACAGGTCTATGTGTGTGTGGTGTATGTGTGTAATACAGGTCTATGTGTGTGTGTGTGGTGTATGTGTTTAGCATGTTTGTGTGTTAATGTGAGTGTGTGTGTGTGTGTATTATATATATAGATAGATGTTATGTTTGTGTATGTATATGTTTGTCAGTCTGTGTATGTGTGTGAATATTTGTGTATATGTCTCTGTGTATACCACTATGTATTTGGCTCACCTCACAGTTAACAATCTGGACTGTCCTGATGATAACATGCAGGTGACCGTCTGAATTAACGGCCGAGAGGTCATCATGGATTTGGACACGGGATCTGCAGTGTCCCTTACGATGACTCATCAAGTGCAGTCAGTTCAGCTTCAATTATTCATGGAACCTACATCCATGAGTCATTGTACTTACAGCAGACATCTGGTACATCCATTAGGCTATGCCTGGGTGACAGTCTCTTACATGAACTCCGAACATAGACTGCAATTGTATGTCGTGGAGGAGGGGGGTCCTCCTTTGTTTGGAAGGGCATGGATTAAGGCAATGGGCATGCCTATTACAGAGAAAGCCCAAGCTGCTGTGAAATCCATTCACTCAATTTGCCCTCAGGACTGGGTTTCTGAAATCCAACAAACATTCAAAGATGTGTTCGATCCTACCCTGGGCACAGTCAAGGGCACGCAAGAACGGCTACAGCTGAAACCGGGAGCCATTCCACATCTTTGCAAGACACGCACTGTGCCATTTGCTATTAGGGAATGTATGAAAAGTGAATTGTTACGGCTGGAAGAACAAGGCGTGATAGTGAAAGTCTCCTGCAGTGATTGGGCATCTCCGATTGTCCCGGTTATTAAGAAGACAGGTGAAATTCGTCTCTGTGGAGATTTTCGGATGTCGATTAACAGCCAACTGAAGATTGAACAATATCCTCTGCCGCGACTCGAGGAGCTGTTTGCATCTTTGGCTGGGGGCCAGGTGTTTACGAAGCTTGATTTACGGCAGGCCTTTACCCAACACTCCGGAGACACCTTCCAGTGGTTCAGCTACCAGTCCTGACGGAGAACACCCGACGCCAACAGTAGTGGCAAGGCCTGCAAGAGAATCCCACCCTCTGGTGAGATGGGAACCAGATGTAACTATAAGAAGTTGTCGGCGGCCATGAGGATGTTCCAGTTCTCTCTCTTCCCCTCCCTCTGTGTTTTTGTTGTATGTTTGTGTTCTGTTCATACAGGAAAGGGAGAGGTGTTGTGGAGCAATTCCCACTGAAGGCCCTGGGAAGACCAAGGGCCGACACGCTAGCGTCAGCGCCGGCTGATGACGGCAGCAGCCAACGCATCATAAACGGGACGCAGATCCGAAAGATCAGTTGGGCGCGAGTCAACGCGCCAAGAGGATCATCCCCGCTGCCGCTCTGCACTGAGACCAGCTACCTATCTGGCAAGGGGCCCATAGACCACTGGGTGCAATCCAGAGCAACCTTAAATAAAGGAGCATTGCCTATATGTTAAAATAATAAACGGGGTATGTGACTGCTGCCCCATAGACCCTATGCCTTGGTGTGGACATTCATTATTGGACAGAGGTCTATGTGAGTGTGGTGTATGTGTATAATACAGGTCTGTGTGTGTGTGTGGTGTATGTGTGTAATAGAGGTCTAAGTGTATTGTGTATGTGTGTAATACAGGTCTATGTGTGTGTGTGTTGTGTATGTGTATAATACAGGTCTATGTGTGGTGTATGTGTGTAATACAGGTCTATGTGTGTGTGTGGTGTATGTGTGTAATACAGGTCTATGTGTTTGCGTGGTGTATGTGTGTAATACAGGTCTATGTGTGTGTGTGGTGTATGTGTGTAATACAGGTCTATGTGTTTGCGTGGTGTATGTATATAATACAGGTCTATGTGTGGTGTATGTGTGTAATACAGGTCTATGTGTGTGTGGTGTATGTGTGTAATACAGGTCTATGTGTGTGTGGTGTATGTGTATAATACAGGTCTATGTCTGGTGTATGTGTGTAATACAGGTCTGTGTGTATGTGGTGTATGTGTATAATACCGGTCTGTGTGTGTGTGTGTGTGTGTGTGTGTGTGTGGTGTATGTCTATAATACAGGTCTGTGTGTGTGTGTGTGTGTGTGGTGTATGTGTATAATACAGGTGGTGTATGTGTGTAATACAGGTCTATGTGTGTGTGGTGTATGTGTGTAATACAGGTCTGTGTGTGTGGTGCATGTGTGTAATATAAGCCTATGTGTGTGTGTGTGTGTGTGTGTGGTGTATGTGTATAATACAGGTGGTGTATGTGTGTAATACAGGTCTATGTATGTGTGGTGTGTGTGTGTGTAATACAGGTCTATGTATGTGTGGTGTATGTGTGTAATACAGGTCTATGTGTGTCTGGTTTACTTGTGTAATACAGGTCTATGTGTGTCTGGTGTATGTGTGTAATACAGGTCTATGTGTGTGGTGTATGTGTGTAATATAGGTCTATGTGTATGTGGTGTATGTGTATGTGTGTAATACGGGTCTGTGTGTGTGTATGAGTGGTGTATATGTGTAATACAGGTCTATGTGTGGTGTATGTGTGTAATACAGGTCTATGTGTGTGTGGTGTATGTGTGTAATACAGGTCTATGTATATGTGGTGTATGTGTGTAATACAGGTCTGTGTGTTTGTGTGTGTGTGTGTGTGTGTGTGTGGTGTATATGTGTAATACGGGTCTATGTGTGGTGTATGTGTGTAATACAGGTCTGTGTGTGTGGTGTATGTGTGTAATACAGGTCTATGTGTGTGTGGTGTATGTGTGTGTGGTGTATGTGTGTAATACAGGTCTATGTGTGTGTGGTGTATGTGTATAATACAGGTATGTGTGTGTGTGTGTGTGTGTGTGTGTGTGTGTGTGTGTGTGTATGGTGTATGTGTGTAATACAGGTCTATGTGTGTGTGTGGTGTGTGTGCGTAATACAGGTCTATGTGTGTGTGTGTGTGTGTGTGTGTGTGTAATACAGGTTTATGTGTGTGTGGTGTATGTGTGTAATACAGGTCTGTGTGCGTTGTGTATGTGTGTAATACAGGTCTGTGTGTGTGGTGTGTGTGTGTGTGTAATACAGGTTTATGTGTGTGTGGTGTATGTGTGTAATACAGGTCTGTGTGTGTGTGTGTGTGTGTGTGTGTGTGTGTGTGTGTGTGTGGTGTATGTGTATAATACAGGTCTATGCGTGTGTGGTGTATTTGTGTAATACAGGTCTATGCGTGTGTGTGTGTGTGTGGTGTATGTGTGTAATACAGGTCTATGTGTGTGTGGTCTATGTATGTAATACAGGTCTATGTGTGTGTGTGGTGTATGTGTGTAATACAGGTCTATGCGTGTGTGTGTGTGGTGTATGTGTGTAATACAGGTCTATGTGTGTGTGGTCTATGTATGTAAAACAGGTCTATGTGTGTGTGTGGTGTATGTGTGTAATACAGGTCTGTGTGTGTGTGGTGTATTTGTGTAATACAGGTCTATGTGTGTGAGGTGTATGTGTGTAATACAGGTCTATGTGTGTGGTGTAGGTGTGTAATACAGGCCTGTGTATGTGTGTAATACAGGTCTATGTGTGTGGTGTATGTGTGTAATACAGGCCTGTGTATGTGTGTAATACAGGTCTAATTGTGTGTGTGGTGTATGTGTGTAATACAGGTCTGTGTGTGTGTGTGGTGTACGTGTGTAATACAGGTCTATGTGTGTGTAATACAGGTGTATGTGTGTAATACAGGTCTATGTGTGTGTGGTGTATGTGTGTAATACAGGTCTGTGTGTGTGTGTGTGGTGTACGTGTGTAATACAGGTCTATGTGTGTGTAATACAGGTGTATGTGTGTAATACAGGTCTATGTGTGTGTGGTGTATGTGTGTAATACAGGTCTATGTGTGTGTGTGTGGTGTATGTGTTTAGCATGTTTGTGTGTTAATGTGAGTGTGTGTGTGTGTGTATTATATATATAGATAGATGTTATGTTTGTGTATGTATATGTTTGTCAGTCTGTGTATGTGTGTGAATATTTGTGTATATGTCTCTGTGTATACCACTATGTATTTGGCTCACCTCACAGTTAACAATCTGGACTGTCCTGATGATAACATGCAGGTGACCGTCTGAATTAACGGCCGAGAGGTCATCATGGATTTGGACACGGGATCTGCAGTGTCCCTTACGATGACTCATCAAGTGCAGTCAGTTCAGCTTCAATTATTCATGGAACCTACATCCATGAGTCATTGTACTTACAGCAGACATCTGGTACATCCATTAGGCTATGCCTGGGTGACAGTCTCTTACATGAACTCCGAACATAGACTGCAATTGTATGTCGTGGAGGAGGGGGGTCCTCCTTTGTTTGGAAGGGCATGGATTAAGGCAATGGGCATGCCTATTACAGAGAAAGCCCAAGCTGCTGTGAAATCCATTCACTCAATTTGCCCTCAGGACTGGGTTTCTGAAATCCAACAAACATTCAAAGATGTGTTCGATCCTACCCTGGGCACAGTCAAGGGCACGCAAGAACGGCTACAGCTGAAACCGGGAGCCATTCCACATCTTTGCAAGACACGCACTGTGCCATTTGCTATTAGGGAATGTATGAAAAGTGAATTGTTACGGCTGGAAGAACAAGGCGTGATAGTGAAAGTCTCCTGCAGTGATTGGGCATCTCCGATTGTCCCGGTTATTAAGAAGACAGGTGAAATTCGTCTCTGTGGAGATTTTCGGATGTCGATTAACAGCCAACTGAAGATTGAACAATATCCTCTGCCGCGACTCGAGGAGCTGTTTGCATCTTTGGCTGGGGGCCAGGTGTTTACGAAGCTTGATTTACGGCAGGCCTTTACCCAACACTCCGGAGACACCTTCCAGTGGTTCAGCTACCAGTCCTGACGGAGAACACCCGACGCCAACAGTAGTGGCAAGGCCTGCAAGAGAATCCCACCCTCTGGTGAGATGGGAACCAGATGTAACTATAAGAAGTTGTCGGCGGCCATGAGGATGTTCCAGTTCTCTCTCTTCCCCTCCCTCTGTGTTTTTGTTGTATGTTTGTGTTCTGTTCATACAGGAAAGGGAGAGGTGTTGTGGAGCAATTCCCACTGAAGGCCCTGGGAAGACCAAGGGCCGACACGCTAGCGTCAGCGCCGGCTGATGACGGCAGCAGCCAACGCATCATAAACGGGACGCAGATCCGAAAGATCAGTTGGGCGCGAGTCAACGCGCCAAGAGGATCATCCCCGCTGCCGCTCTGCACTGAGACCAGCTACCTATCTGGCAAGGGGCCCATAGACCACTGGGTGCAATCCAGAGCAACCTTAAATAAAGGAGCATTGCCTATATGTTAAAATAATAAACGGGGTATGTGACTGCTGCCCCATAGACCCTATGCCTTGGTGTGGACATTCATTATTGGACAGAGGTCTATGTGAGTGTGGTGTATGTGTATAATACAGGTCTGTGTGTGTGTGTGGTGTATGTGTGTAATAGAGGTCTAAGTGTATTGTGTATGTGTGTAATACAGGTCTATGTGTGTGTGTGTTGTGTATGTGTATAATACAGGTCTATGTGTGGTGTATGTGTGTAATACAGGTCTATGTGTGTGTGTGGTGTATGTGTGTAATACAGGTCTATGTGTTTGCGTGGTGTATGTGTGTAATACAGGTCTATGTGTGTGTGTGGTGTATGTGTGTAATACAGGTCTATGTGTTTGCGTGGTGTATGTATATAATACAGGTCTATGTGTGGTGTATGTGTGTAATACAGGTCTATGTGTGTGTGGTGTATGTGTGTAATACAGGTCTATGTGTGTGTGGTGTATGTGTATAATACAGGTCTATGTCTGGTGTATGTGTGTAATACAGGTCTGTGTGTATGTGGTGTATGTGTATAATACCGGTCTGTGTGTGTGTGTGTGTGTGTGTGTGTGTGGTGTATGTCTATAATACAGGTCTGTGTGTGTGTGTGTGTGTGTGGTGTATGTGTATAATACAGGTGGTGTATGTGTGTAATACAGGTCTATGTGTGTGTGGTGTATGTGTGTAATACAGGTCTGTGTGTGTGGTGCATGTGTGTAATATAAGCCTATGTGTGTGTGTGTGTGTGTGTGTGGTGTATGTGTATAATACAGGTGGTGTATGTGTGTAATACAGGTCTATGTATGTGTGGTGTGTGTGTGTGTAATACAGGTCTATGTATGTGTGGTGTATGTGTGTAATACAGGTCTATGTGTGTCTGGTTTACTTGTGTAATACAGGTCTATGTGTGTCTGGTGTATGTGTGTAATACAGGTCTATGTGTGTGGTGTATGTGTGTAATATAGGTCTATGTGTATGTGGTGTATGTGTATGTGTGTAATACGGGTCTGTGTGTGTGTATGAGTGGTGTATATGTGTAATACAGGTCTATGTGTGGTGTATGTGTGTAATACAGGTCTATGTGTGTGTGGTGTATGTGTGTAATACAGGTCTATGTATATGTGGTGTATGTGTGTAATACAGGTCTGTGTGTTTGTGTGTGTGTGTGTGTGTGTGTGTGGTGTATATGTGTAATACGGGTCTATGTGTGGTGTATGTGTGTAATACAGGTCTGTGTGTGTGGTGTATGTGTGTAATACAGGTCTATGTGTGTGTGGTGTATGTGTGTGTGGTGTATGTGTGTAATACAGGTCTATGTGTGTGTGGTGTATGTGTATAATACAGGTATGTGTGTGTGTGTGTGTGTGTGTGTGTGTGTGTGTGTGTGTATGGTGTATGTGTGTAATACAGGTCTATGTGTGTGTGTGGTGTGTGTGCGTAATACAGGTCTATGTGTGTGTGTGTGTGTGTGTAATACAGGTTTATGTGTGTGTGGTGTATGTGTGTAATACAGGTCTGTGTGCGTTGTGTATGTGTGTAATACAGGTCTGTGTGTGTGGTGTGTGTGTGTGTGTAATACAGGTTTATGTGTGTGTGGTGTATGTGTGTAATACAGGTCTGTGTGTGTGTGTGTGTGTGTGTGTGTGTGGTGTATGTGTATAATACAGGTCTATGCGTGTGTGGTGTATTTGTGTAATACAGGTCTATGCGTGTGTGTGTGTGTGTGGTGTATGTGTGTAATACAGGTCTATGTGTGTGTGGTCTATGTATGTAATACAGGTCTATGTGTGTGTGTGGTGTATGTGTGTAATACAGGTCTATGCGTGTGTGTGTGTGGTGTATGTGTGTAATACAGGTCTATGTGTGTGTGGTCTATGTATGTAAAACAGGTCTATGTGTGTGTGTGGTGTATGTGTGTAATACAGGTCTGTGTGTGTGTGGTGTATTTGTGTAATACAGGTCTATGTGTGTGAGGTGTATGTGTGTAATACAGGTCTATGTGTGTGGTGTAGGTGTGTAATACAGGCCTGTGTATGTGTGTAATACAGGTCTATGTGTGTGGTGTATGTGTGTAATACAGGCCTGTGTATGTGTGTAATACAGGTCTAATTGTGTGTGTGGTGTATGTGTGTAATACAGGTCTGTGTGTGTGTGTGGTGTACGTGTGTAATACAGGTCTATGTGTGTGTAATACAGGTGTATGTGTGTAATACAGGTCTATGTGTGTGTGGTGTATGTGTGTAATACAGGTCTGTGTGTGTGTGTGTGGTGTACGTGTGTAATACAGGTCTATGTGTGTGTAATACAGGTGTATGTGTGTAATACAGGTCTATGTGTGTGTGGTGTATGTGTGTAATACAGGTCTATGTGTGTGTGTGTGGTGTATGTGTTTAGCATGTTTGTGTGTTAATGTGAGTGTGTGTGTGTGTGTATTATATATATAGATAGATGTTATGTTTGTGTATGTATATGTTTGTCAGTCTGTGTATGTGTGTGAATATTTGTGTATATGTCTCTGTGTATACCACTATGTATTTGGGTTACAGATTTGGACTTTTCCCCATTTCTCAATCGCTGTTTATTTGCAAAAATCGTGTAAATATTATCACAACCTGCCAAAAGCCTCAGTGTCCTCAAAACTGCTGATCTCATCTGTTTGCTTATGGTGTTGTTCCTTGTGTGTCTGTCTGTGTGTGTGTTTCTATAGTGTGTGTGTGTGTGTGTGCCTATAGTGTGTGTGTGTGTGTGTGTGCGCATGTGTGTTTTTTGCAGAAACTTAGTGACATAAATGATACGTTTTGTCACCTTGCTCTACTGCACACATTGATATTACTTTCATGAGTTCAAGTAGATATTTGTTTCCAGTCCTTTCCATCTAATTCCTGTCCTGACGTTCTCTGATACTTCATATGAATGTTTTTGTGGAAGTTCAGAGCCTGGAATGTTTTGTCATATTTGGTGGATGTGTAGGAAAGTCACATTGATTTGGAACAGAACTGATACTTTAATCTCATACATTTTACAAAAAAACTTAAATGAGATCAATGTAGGAAGTTCTTTTGGGAAAAATGGCCCATGGGGTGGACAAGCACGAAGATACATTAATCGTAATGATATACCCTGCTGGAAGTATGAGCTTGGCCTCTCAACGTAAGAAGATAGATATTGCCTGGGTGGTTGTCTTGGATGAGCTTGGCCTCTCAATGTACGAAGCTAGATATCTCCCGGTTGGGTATGTTGGATGAGCTTGGCCTCTCAATGTAAGACGCTAGATATCTCCCGGTTGGGTATGTTGGATGAGCTTGGCCTCTCAATGTAAGAAGCTAGATATCTCCTGGTTGGGTATCTTGGATGAGCTTGGCCTCTCAATGTAAGAAGCTAGATATCTCATGGTTGGGTATCTTGAACCAAATCAGTTTTGCATGTGTGAACTCAAGATCAGTAGAACTGGGAAGTATTGATACATTTTTGATAATCTGGTCTCCTTGGATAAACCGTAAATATGGGAAAGGTTATAAACTGTTATTGAGGGCTTGAGCTACCCGGGTTAATTCATTAATTTAGTAACGGTAATTGGTAATGTAGGTACATTTCTACTAACTCTTATTCTCCAATATTTCCAGAAACTTGTTTTTTCATCTATTTTATTCTTCTCAAATGTATTTTCTTTTTAATGAATAACAAGTTTATTGTATATATGTAATTGAATTAGTTATTTTGCTTTTACAGGAGACTTTAAACTAGAAAGGAGGGCAGGTGCTGGAACACAGGATGGGGAAGGCAGTATAATTGAGGAAATGGGATTAGAGAAGGGGCATGAGGGCGGAGAGGGGGAATGGGCTAGATCATCTAATAGGGAGTTGTCATTGTTACAGACTGATAAAAGACAAATGACAAAGAAGGAAATATATCAGAATAGCAAAAAGATAAAATGTATACATGCAAATGCTCGCAGTCTGGCTGGTAAGATGGGGGAACTAGAAATTATTGCGGTATATGAGCAGTATGATCTGATTGGAGTGTCTGAAACCCGGTTAGATGATACGTGTGACTTGGCAGTAAATCTAGAGGGTTATTCACTTTTTAGGAGGTATAGGGTTAATAAAAGAGGAGGAGGGGTATGCCTATATGTAAAGCGGGCCATAAAACCTAGTTTAAGGGAAGATATAAATGAAGGGTCCAATGAAAAGGTAGAGGCCTTGTTGGTTGAAATACACACTGGGGGCACACATAATAAAAAGATATCGGTAGGGATTTGCTACAAGCCACCTAATGTTGGGGAGTTGGAGGAAACCCAACTTTTACTGCTAATGGAAAAGGCTGCTAGGTCAGCAAAGGTAATTATAATGGGAGATTTCAACTACCCTGAAATTCACTGGAGCAATATGACTTCCGGCATGTAACGGGCCCTAGGCCGTTACTAAGAACTCATACATGAACTGGTCACCCTGTCCCCTTGTGCTAGGTTATAGGACTATGGACTGTCGAACAGTTTCGTATGTTAGATGTTCGAGGGGGATACGCGAACACCGCAGCCGGGAGTTTCCCGGTTCCTTTGTTCGAGGCATCAAGGCTGCCGCGAACGCGGGAACCAGAGGCAGTGAGTCGACGCCAGATTGGCCGACGTACGACTTACTGCGCACACTGGTTGGCCAGGGTTGGAGCTGCATATTCACCCTGGTGTGTACGTGCTTCAGTCCTGGTATAACCCAAATGTGTATTCCACCTCATCAAACCTTTTGTCTCTGTCTTAACCTAATTACACTGTCTGTACTGCAGAGGTTGAGCAATATGCTAACTAGGACAAATGCCATTGGCCTCTTTTCTCTGCTTACCATTGGCCCTTCTGTTCCATCGGCCATTGGTCCTTTTTGTGACCAGTGTCCCCTGTATAGTGTGTTTGATTGGTCCTTAGCCCAAGCCCTTATTTTAATACCTAGCCCCTCCTGTCACATTGTGACCATGTGATGGAGTGTATAAAAACATGTGTTGAGTTCAATAAAGTGTGTTCGTGTGGCTACAGAAAGTCTCCTGTGTCGTTTGTGTTCGGATGGTCTAAAGGATCCACTCTGATCCCCATCCTCCGAGGCGTCTTCGAGCTGATTCACGTTCCTGCGAACCCCGCCTCGAACTGCGATTCCCGGCCCTCCTGAACCTCCCTTTTTCAATACTCGACGGGACCCGGTGTCCGAACCGGTGTTGGCATTCGACGGGTTCGAGAGTGCCGCGAAGGGTTTCGCTCCAACCGGGGTGTTTGAGGAAATCTAGCCGCCTTCGAGAGCAGGGAATCCGGCAGCGACGGCCCAGGGCTTCCCGGCTTCCTGGGTTACCGTTATACGGCACAACAAAGGGAAATCAATTTTTAAGTATGATAAATGATAATTTTATGTCCCAACTAGTAGAGGAGCTGTTACGGGAACCCCATGGCCCTTGGCTCCTGGAGGAGCCTGGGGTCAGCCCCTTCCCTACAGATCATGGATTCCACTCACGGGGAAGCACCTTTGCCAGCTTACCAGTCCCCTCTCTGGTCTTATTGGGGGCACAGGGTGACTGGGAAAACCTGTCTGGTCTGCCCAAAGCAGACCCAACAGACTAATCAGCCCTGAGGGCTGTGTGCACCTCACCAGGACCAACCTACAGACTCTGTGGAATATTTTAACCAGTGTTACGTCTATTGGAGTTAATATTGCTATGTAGAACTTTGGGACGTTGTATTGGCGGACAGCTATGCCAAAAGGACTAAAAATTATAGCCTGCTTTCAGGGAACTGGGCCGTTAGGGGTTAAGTATTTGAGTTTGGCCAAGGATGCTGCAAATGTATATTGCAGTCCCTCAAGCCTTTTGTTTCATTGTTCACCCTCACCCAAGATCTGTGTGTATTGTAGCCACTCCAGTCATTGTAGGTCTGTGAACTGTACTGAGACCCCCTGTGGTGTGCTAACCTAATCACGTCTGGCCCTTTGTATTGTGTTGTACCATTTGTTGCTATCCTTTTGTGTAGTAATGCAATCATGTCTGTGTTATTGTAATTGCTGGGACCTTCTGTTGTTGGCCCTTTGTCTTGTATATTGTGACTCACCTATTGTATCCTGCTTACCCATGTATTTCAATGTAGGTTTTGTGTATAAATATGTGTGGTTTGTTCCAATAAAGGTAGTTGTTATTCTACCCCAATACAATGGTATTGTCTGATGCTTGGGAGAAAGTTTGCTGTATGCAGAATGTGTGCTCTTGGTATCCTGACACTAGTTTTGCCTAGTTTGGGGTATATTGCGGTATGCTGTTGGGTGTCCATCTGGCTCGTAGCGGAAGAAGTGACCATTGACAGGGACACCAAGGCTGAGTGTCTGCTGGTACCGTCACAGAAGCCAACTAGAAAAAAGGCCTTGCTTGACCTAGTGCTCTCAAACAATTCCTACATGATAAACAATGTACAAGTAAGGGAATATTGGGGCAGCAGTGACCAAAATATGGTATCCTTTGAAATTTGTTATGAGAAGCCCAATAGCAAAGGTTTAACTAAAACATTCAATTTTAAAAAGGCTAATTTTTCAAAGCTAAAAGAAGTATTAAAGGATATTCAGTGGGATGTATTTTTCAAAGATACAAATGCACAAGAATCATGGAATGTATTTAAAATGCTCTTAGACAATTATACACGTCAGTATATACCATTGGGGAATAAGCACAAGAGGAGTAAAGGGAAACCAATGTGGCTTAATAACGTGGTTAGCCGAGAAATGAGAAATAAACAACAGGCTTTTAAAGTGTTTATGTCAAACAGGTCAGATGCATCATTTAAAAAAATATAAAGAATGTAATAAAATCTGCAAACAAGCAATTAAGTTAGCTAAAATAGAAAATGAGACAAATATTGCTAATGAGAGCAAGAAAAACCCTAAACAATTCTACAAGTATATTAATAACACACAAGATTGAGGTTGATATTGATTTTCTTAAGGCTGAGACGGGTGAATTGATTAGTGAGGATAAAGCTATGGCTGACACCTAAATACATTCTCTGCTTCAGTATATACAAAGGAAGCAGCAATGACAAGCTATGGGCAAACAGACAAAACCATGGAATTTCCTCCAACATCTACATGGCTTACTGAGGACAAGGTCCAAAAGAGACCTGAAAGGGTTATAGTGAATAATGCGCATGGACCGGACGGTATACACTCAAGGGTACTTGAGGACCTTAGCTCAGTAATAGACCATTATACACAATTTTATTAGTAGGAATCAGCATGGTTTCATGAAGAATAGATCATGTCAGACTAATTTACTTGCATTTTACGAAAAAGTAGTATTTGGACAGGGGAATTGCTGTTGATGTAGTTTATTTGGATTTTGCACAAGCCTTAGATGCAGTGCCTCACAACAGGTTACTGCATAAATTAAAGGCTTTGGTTTGGGCTGTGTTATCTGTACATGGATTGAGAACTGTTTAAATGATAGATGGCAGAGAGTTTGTGTAAATGGTACCTTTTCATCTTGGTCTAAGGTTAGAAGTGGGGTGGAGCAGGGTTCAGTCCTGGGACTGATGCTTTAATTTGTTTATTAATGATCTAGAAGTGGGAACTGAAAGTAGCATCTCAATCTTTGCTGATGACACTAAGCTATGTAAGGAAATACATACAGAACTGGATGTTTTTTTCCCTACAGAAGGATTTAGATAAACTGAGTAAATGGGCAGAAAAGTGGCAGATGACATTTAATGTAGATAAATGTAAGGTTATGAATTTGGGCTGTAGAAACAAACTTGCTACATATACTCTAAATGGGAAACAACTTGGGAAATCCTCATTAGAGAAATATTTAGGAGAACTGATAGACAATAGACTTCACAGCAGTGTGCAGAGTCACTCAGCTGCTACAAGAGCAAATAGAGTACTAGCCTGCATAAAAAGAGGTGTAGAAGCAAGGGATGGGAATATTATCCTACCTCTGTATAAATCATTGGTTAGGCCCTCATCTAGAATATGGAGTACAATTTTGGGTACAGATTCTTAAAATACATTATTGAACTGGAAAAGGTGCAGAGACGTGCAACAAAACTGATAAAGGGATTGGAGGAACTGAGGTATAAAGAGAGACTAGCCAAACTGGGTTTGTTTACAATAGAGAAGAGACGTCTAAGGGGGGATATGATTACCATTTACACATATATACAAGGTCATATATGTGTGTGGGGGTGTCGCAGAGTACAAGAAATCTGGATGAAAATATCATCTTTATTATCGAATCTCTTCTCTAAAGATATCTACTTAAATATTTGTGAGGCCTTACTGGGTAAGAAAATTGTGGATTTAAATAGATACGAAGTCTCCTTACTAATATGTACAGATACATTTTTTGAAAAATATATAAATCCCTTAACTTTCCTTTTCCTGTTACACATTATATTTATGTGTATTTTGCTTTTGTATTAGGAATTAAAAATCTGTATTAGTTAATAAAAATAAAGTTAAAAAAAGTGTGTATATGTATGTATATACATGTGTGTATATGTGTGCATGTATGTGTGTATGTATAGGAGTGAGTGTGTGCGTGTACGTGCGCATGTGTGTGGGGTGTGTGTCACAACCAGATGTTGTGAGCGTCCACCCTCCCCAGTGACTGTAGCCCACAGGTCTGGTACTGTGCACTAGGCCTGCTGTCTCACCCGCTCTGCTCCAATGTCCCCTTTATCATGGGAAGGAAAAGCAGAAACCTTCACCATTTTCCCTCCTCCTGTCTAATCACTGTCAGCAAATATGGGAATAGAAATAGAATGCCCAGGGACCACACACTGCCCCTTTCAGCACGATGCGTTGATTCCTGACAAGCTTAGTAAACTGGCATTATGTGGGCACAGGGCTCTATATCGCATTCCAGTGCCAGGGTTAGACTGAATCTTATTGGTAATCACCCCTCCATGTCTCTAAAGTCACTTCATCTGCTCTTATGTTTTGCACTTACTGACACTCCCTCAGCGGCACTCAGCCACTAAAAGGACAGCCAGGCAGAGAGCATGGCACAGGAATTCACACACTGTCCAAGCAGCCTCTTGTACCTCAGGAATGAAGTGGCACGGTGCCAGTCTCTAATACAACGAGGCAGAGAACAGAGTGTCCCTAACACACTGTGTGAAAGGTCTGCCAGGGGCACCAACCCAGACATATGGGCACCTACAGGGAAAATACATATTAATGTATAAATTTATCTTATTGTGTGTAACAGAAGTACTTACCTAGGTAGTAGTCCATCACACACCAGTCAGGCGTATCTATATAATTACTGTGTGTAACAGAAGCACTTACCTAGGTAGGAGTCCATCACACAGCAGTCAGGTGTATCTATATAATTACTGTGTGTAACAGAAGTACTTACCTAGGTAGGAGTCCATCACACAGCAGTCAGGTGTATCTATATAATAACTGTGTGTAACAGAAGCACTTACCTAGGTAGGAGTCCATCATACAGCAGTCAGGTGTATCTATATAATTACTGTGTGTAACAGAAGCACTTACCTAGGTAGGAGTCCATCATACAGCAGTCAGGTGTATCTATATAATAACTGTGTGTAACAGAAGCACTTACCTAGGTAGGAGTCCATCACACAGCAGTCAGGTGTATCTATATAATAACTGTGTGTAACAGAAGCACTTACCAGGTAGGAGTCCATCACACAGCAGTCAGGTGTATCTATATAATTACTGTGTGTAACAGAAGCACTTACCTAGGTAGGAGTCCATCATACAGCAGTCAGGTATATCTATATAATTACTGTGTGTAACAGAAGCACTTACCTAGGTAGGAGTCCATCACACAGCAGTCAGGTGTATCTATATAATTACTGTGTGTAACAGAAGCACTTACCTAGGTAGGAGTCCATCACACAGCAGTCAGGTGTATATCTATATAATTACTGTGTGTAACAGAAGCACTTACCTAGGTAGGAGTCCATCACACAGCAGTCAGGTGTATATCTATATAATTACTGTGTGTAACAGAAGCACTTACCTAGGTAGGAGTCCATCATACAGCAGTCAGGCGTATCTGTATAATCACTGTGTGTAACAGAAGCACTTACCTAGGTAGGAGTCCATCACACAGCAGTCAGGCGTATCTATATAATTACTGTGTGTAACAGAAGCACTTACCTAGGTAGGAGTCAATCATACAGCAGTCAGGCGTATCTATATAATTACTGTGTGTAACAGAAGCACTTACCTAGGTAGGAGTCCATCACACAGCAGTCAGGTGTATCTATATAATTACTGTGTGTAACAGAAGCACTTACCTAGGTAGGAGTCCATCATACCGCAGTCAGGTGATGTATATAATTACTGCGTGTGACAGAAGCACTTACCTAGGTAGGAGTCCATCACACAGCACTCAGGTGTATCTATATAATTACTGTGTGTAACAGAAGCACTTACCTAGGTAGGAGTCCATCATACAGCAGTCAGGTGTATCTATATAATTACTGTGTGTAACAGAAACACTTACCTAGGTAGGAGTCTATCACACAGAGTCAGGTGTATCTATATAATTACTGTGTGTAACAGAAGCACTTACCTAGGTAGGAGTCCATCACACAGCAGTCAGGTGTATCTATATAATTACTGTGTGTAACAGAAGCACTTACCTAGGTAGGAGTCCATCACACAGCAGTCAGGTATATCTATAAAATTACCGTGTGTAACAGAAGCACTTACCTAGGTAGGAGTCCATTATACAGCAGTCAGGTGTATATCTATATAATTACTGTGTGTAACAGAAGCACTTACCTAGGTAGGAGTCCATCGTACAGCAGTCAGTGCGTATCTATATAATTACTGTGTGTAACAGAAGCACTTACCTAGGTAGGAGTCCATCACACAGCAGTCAGGTGTATATCTATATAATTACTGTGTGTAACAGAAGCACTTACCTAGGTAGGAGTCCATCACACAGCAGTCAGGCGTATCTATATAATTACTGTGTGTAACAGAAGCACTTACCTAGGTAGGAGTCCATTATACAGCGCTCAGGTGTATATCTATATAATTACTGTGTGTAACAGAAGCACTTACCTAGGTAGGAGTCCATCATACAGCAGACAGGCGTATCTATATAATTACTGTGTGTAACAGAAGCACTTACCTAGGTAGGAGTCCATCACACAGCAGTCAGGCGTATCTATACAATTACTGTGTGTAACAGAAGCACTTCCTAGGTAGAGTCCATCATACAGCAGTCAGGTGTATCTATATAATTACTGTGTGTAACAGAAGTACTTACCTAGGTAGGAGTCCATCACACTGCAGTCAGGTGTATCTATATAATTACTGTGTGTAACAGAAGTACTTACCTAGGTAGGAGTCCATCACACTGCAGTCAGGTGTATCTATATAATTACTGTGTGTAAAAGAAGCACTTACCTAGGTAGGAGTCCATCATACAGCAGTCAGGCGTATCTATATAATTACTGTGTGTAACAGAAGCACTTACCTAGGTAGGAGTCCATCATACAGCAGTAAGGCGTATCTATATAATTACTGTGTGTAACAGAAGCACTTACCTAGGTAGGAGTCCATCACACAGCAGTCAGGTGTATCTATATAATTACTGTGTGTGACAGAAGCACTTACCTAGGTAGGAGTCCATCACACAGCAGTCAGGCGTATCTATATAATTACCGTGTGTGACAGAAGCACTTACCTAGGTAGGAGTCCATCATACAGCAGACAGGCGTATCTATATAATTACCGTGTGTAACAGAAGCACTTACCTAGGTAGGAGTCCATCACACAGCAGTCAGGCGTATCTATATAATTACTGTGTTTAACAGAAGCACTTACCTAGGTAGGAGTCCATCACACAGCAGTCAGGCGTATCTATATAATTACTGTGTGTAACAGAAGCACTTACCTAGGCAGAAGTCCATCACACAGCAGTCAGGTGTATCTATATAATTACTGTGTGTAACAGAAGCACTTACCTAGGTAGGAGTCCATCATACAGCAGTCAGGTGTATCTATATAATTACTGTGTGTAACAGAAGCACTTTCCTAGGTAGGAGTCCATCACACAGCAGTCAGGTGTATATCTATATCATTACTGTGTGTAACAGAAGTACTTACCTAGGTAGGAGTCCATCACACAGCAGTCAGGTGTATCTATATAATTACTGTGTGTAACAGAAGCACTTACCTAGGTAGGAGTCCATCATACAGCAGTCAGGTGTATCTATATAATTACTGTGTGTAACAGAAGCACTTACCTAGGTAGGACTCCATCACACAGCAGTCAGGTGTATCTATATAATTACTGTGTAACAGAAGCACTTACCTAGGTAGGAGTCCATCACACAGCAGTCAGGCGTATCTATATAATTACTGTGTGTAACAGAAGCACTTACCTAGGTAGGAGTCCATCACACAGCAGTCAGGTGTATCTATATATTTACTGTGTGTAACAGAATCACTTTCCTAGGTAGGAGTCCATCACACAGCGGTCAGGCGTATCTATATAATTACTGTGTGTAACAGAAGCACTTACCTAGGTAGAAGTCCATCACACAGCGGTCAGGCGTATCTATATAATTACTGTGTGTAACAGAAGCACTTACCTAGGTAGGAGTCCATCGTACAGCAGTCAGGTGTATCTATATAATTACTGTGTGTAACAGAAGCACTTACCTAGGTAGGAGTCCATCGTACAGCAGTCAGGTGTATCTATATAATTACCGTGTGTGACAGAAGCATTTACCTAGGTAGGAGTCCATCGTACAGCAGTCAGGTGTATCTATATAATTACCGTGTGTAACAGAAGCACTTACCTAGGTAGGAGTCCATCATACAGCAGTCAGGTGTATCTATATAATTACTGTGTGTAACAGAAGCACTTACCTAGGTAGGAGTCCATCATACAGCAGTCAGGTGTATCTATGTAATTACTGTGTAACAGAAGCACTTACCTAGGTAGGAGTCCATCACACAGCAGTCAGGCGTATCTATATAATTACTGTGTGTAACAGAAGCACTTACCTAGGTAGGAGTCCATCATACAGCAGTCAGGCGTATCTATATAATTACTGTGTGTAACAGAAGCATTTACCTAGGTAGGAGTCCATCACACAGCAGTCAGGCGTATCTATATAATTACTGTGTGTAACAGAAGCACTTACCTAGGTAGGAGTCCATCATACAGCAGTCAGGCGTATCTATATAATTACTGTGTGTAACAGAAGCATTTACCTAGGTAGGAGTCCATCATACAGCAGTCAGGTGTATCTATATAATTACTGTGTGTAACAGAAGCATTTACCTAGGTAGGAGTCCATCATACAGCAGTCAGGTGTATCTATATAATTACTGTGTGTAACAGAAGCACTTACCTAGGTAGGAGTCCATCACACAGCAGTCAGGTGTATATCTATATCATTACTGTGTGTAACAGAAGTACTTACCTAGGTAGGAGTCCATCACACAGCAGTCAGGTGTATCTATATAATTACTGTGTGTAACAGAAGCACTTACCTAGGTAGGAGTCCATCATACAGCAGTCAGGTGTATCTATATAATTACTGTGTGTAACAGAAGCACTTACCTAGGTAGGACTCCATCACACAGCAGTCAGGTGTATCTATATAATTACTGTGTAACAGAAGCACTTACCTAGGTAGGAGTCCATCACACAGCAGTCAGGCGTATCTATATAATTACTGTGTGTAACAGAAGCACTTACCTAGGTAGGAGTCCATCACACAGCAGTCAGGTGTATCTATATATTTACTGTGTGTAACAGAATCACTTTCCTAGGTAGGAGTCCATCACACAGCGGTCAGGCGTATCTATATAATTACTGTGTGTAACAGAAGCACTTACCTAGGTAGAAGTCCATCACACAGCGGTCAGGCGTATCTATATAATTACTGTGTGTAACAGAAGCACTTACCTAGGTAGGAGTCCATCGTACAGCGGTCAGGCGTATCTATATAATTACTGTGTGTAACAGAAGCACTTACCTAGGTAGGAGTCCATCGTACAGCAGTCAGGTGTATCTATATAATTACTGTGTGTAACAGAAGCACTTACCTAGGTAGGAGTCCATCGTACAGCAGTCAGGTGTATCTATATAATTACCGTGTGTGACAGAAGCATTTACCTAGGTAGGAGTCCATCGTACAGCAGTCAGGTGTATCTATATAATTACCGTGTGTAACAGAAGCACTTACCTAGGTAGGAGTCCATCATACAGCAGTCAGGTGTATCTATGTAATTACTGTGTGTAACAGAAGCACTTACCTAGGTAGGAGTCCATCATACAGCAGTCAGGTGTATCTATATAATTACTGTGTGTAACAGAAGCACTTACCTAGGTAGGAGTCCATCACACAGCAGTCAGGCGTATCTATATAATTACTGTGTGTAACAGAAGCACTTACCTAGGTAGGAGTCCATCACACAGCAGTCAGGTGTATCTATATAATTACTGTGTGTAACAGAAGCATTTACCTAGGTAGGAGTCCATCACACAGCAGTCAGGCGTATCTATATAATTACTGTGTGTAACAGAAGTACTTACCTAGGTAGGAGTCCATCACACAGCAGTCAGGTGTATCTATATAATTACTGTGTAACAGAAGCACTTACCTAGGTAGGAGTCCATCACACAGCGGTCAGGCGTATCTATATAATTATTGTGTGTAACAGAAGCACTTACCTAGGTAGAAGTCCATCACACAGCGGTCAGGCGTATCTATATAATTACTGTGTGTAACAGAAGCACTTACCTAGGTAGGAGTCCATCGTACAGCAGTCAGGCGTATCTATATAATTACTGTGTGTAACAGAAGCACTTACCTAGGTAGGAGTCCATCGTACAGCAGTCAGGTGTATCTATATAATTACCGTGTGTGACAGAAGCATTTACCTAGGTAGGAGTCCATCGTACAGCAGTCAGGTGTATCTATATAATTACTGTGTGTAACAGAAGCACTTACCTAGGTAGGAGTCCATCGTACAGCAGTCAGGCGTATCTATATAATTACTGTGTGTAACAGAAGCACTTACCTAGGTAGGAGTCCATCATACAGCAGTCAGGTGTATCTATGTAATTACTGTGTAACAGAAGCACTTACCTAGGTAGGAGTCCATCACACAAGCAGTCAGGTGTATCTAGATAATTACTGTGTGTAACAGAAGCACTTACCTAGGTAGGAGTCCATCACACAGCAGTCAGGCGTATCTATATAACTACTGTGTGTAACAGAAGCACTTACCTAGGTAGGAGTCCATCATACAGCAGTCAGGTGTATCTAGATAATTACTGTGTGTAACAGAAGCACTTACCTAGGTAGGAGTCCATCACACAGCAGTCAGGTGTATCTATATAATTACTGTGTGTAACAGAAGCACTTACCTAGGTAGGAGTCCATCGCACAGCAGTCAGGTGTATCTATATAATTACTGTGTGTAACAGAAGCACTTACCTAGGTAGGAGTCCATCATACAGCAGTCAGGCGTATCTATATAATTACTGTGTGTAACAGAAGCGCTTACCTAGGTAGGAGTCCATCACACAGCAGTCAGGCGTATCTATATAATTACTTGTGTGTAACAGAAGCACTTACCTAGGTAGGAGTCCATCGCACAGCAGTCAGGTGGATCTATATAATTACTGTGTGTAACAGAAGCACTTACCTAGGTAGGAGTCCATCATACAGCAGTCAGGCGTATCTATATAATTACTGTGTGTAACAGAAGCACTTACCTAGGTAGGAGTCCATCGCACAGCAGTCAGGTGGATCTATATAATTACTGTGTGTAACAGAAGCACTTACCTAGGTAGGAGTCCATCATACAGCAGTCAGGCGTATCTATATAATTACTGTGTGTAACAGAAGCGCTTACCTAGGTAGGAGTCCATCACACAGCAGTCAGGCGTATCTATATAATTACTGTGTGTAACAGAAGCACTTACCTAGGTAGGAGTCCATCGCACAGCAGTCAGGTGGATCTATATAATTACTGTGTGTAACAGAAGCACTTACCTAGGTAGGAGTCCATCATACAGCAGTCAGGCGTATCTATATAATTACTGTGTGTAACAGAAGCGCTTACCTAGGTAGGAGTCCATCACACAGCAGTCAGGCGTATCTATATAATTACTGTGTGTAACAGAAGCACTTACCTAGGTAGGAGTCCATCGCACAGCAGTCAGGTGGATCTATATAATTACTGTGTGTAACAGAAGCACTTACCTAGGTAGGAGTCCATCGCACAGCAGTCAGGTATATCTATATAATTACTAGGTGTTACAAAAGGACTTACCTATGTAAGAGCTTCTCCACATCACACTTTTTGTTGGGATATTCAATGAGGCAGGTGATCTTCCGTGGCTGCTGTGATGTCAGACTTAGTTGTACAGCCAATAGGAATGAAGTTGCCACTGGCAGGTTGTGGGACAGACAGATTGAGGTAGAGATGTGCACTGACTGCTGTAAGTTTATGTGCTGAACTGAAAGCTGAGAGTGTAAGAAATTCACTATAGATGTTCTCCACTATAACACATTTTTATTTTATTTGTGTTATCTGTCCTGTAACACTGAAGGGAAGTAACTGTAAACCTTATTACTCTCTTTTTAGTAAAATTTTCACGCTGTATTTCATCTCGTTTTTATTGATTTCATTAGATTTTTCTGTCCTGTCCTCTGACACAGTTTGGTTGTGGTTTAGTTTTAATCTGCAGACAAAAAAGATAAATTATATTCACAAATGTCTAGCGCTTAAACAGTTGCTTGTTAACCACATGCACAAGAACAGATGACAACCGGAACATAAAATTACTATAAAATAGTTTTAATAGTAATGCAAAGTCCCCAATACAATAAACTGGTATATTAAAATATTGATGGCCTTGTTCATATACAATCCCCATTTCCAAAGTCGGATAGGTATTGTATCACGCGCCCAATATATATGTTTAAATGCCAATATCCTGCACAGATCCGTAATGGCTTGAGATCGATCCGTCCCACGTTCTGTCTATATAGAGACGACCAGCGGCTAGTTCACCCTTCTCTCCTACACACAGCAGTCCGTGTCACCCCAACCACAACCAAAAGTGGCCGCAATCTGTGGAATTCAACAACTACTTAAATGGTCAGACCAGAATAGACACACACCATCCGCAATGTACCCCACAGGCGGATATATGGAGACAAGCACGATCTCCTCACTGTAAATAAGAGAAACCCTATGTGAACACCCTTACCGTCTAGTCTATAAAAATGAGCATCAACATTCAAAAATGACATGTGCTGAAAAAATGCAATAGAAATATCCTAAAAAAAAAATTAGTAAAAAGTATGAATAAAAAATTCACAATAAAAAATCATAAAAAATCAAAAATCAAAATGCAAAAACAGGTGCAACTTGCAAAAAAAAAAAAATTACAAAAGCCACTTGATCGATCATAAAAAATATATCAAGAGTCCATTTGTATTTTCACAAGCAAAGTTTCCCCTCCCACCCCTTTTACCTAGTGTAAGCCATCTCTTCTCAGATGTGGAATTGCAGTCCATAGACCAGACAGATAACAGCAGGGGACAATCTTCTTCCTATGAGAACAATGAAAGCCCTGCCCCCCTGACAAGCTTTTCAGGTTTTTCCCTTATCTTAATTGAAGATTGTCCCTCTCTGCAGTCTACCTGGGCACCTCCCTTCTGATCTGGCTGAGCAGTGTTACATCAGTAAAAGGGGCGGGAGGGGGATAATTTATCATTCAATTACTCTTGTACTACAACTCTGACAGAACTGAAATAAACACTCTGCAAAGACCAAATACTATAATGATTAATTAGAGCTGTTTTTATTATGAACATTACTATCCCTTTAAAGCGTGTTAGTTTGAAACCCTCCTCCTCATTCAGCTGTGGCTAGACTTACTGAATAAGATCTCGGTCAGTTCTAGGATTCGGCAGCTGTAAGATCTCATTCAGTTCTAGGATTCGGCAGCTGTAAGATCTATTCAGTTCTAGGATTCGGCAGCTGTAAGATCTCATTCAGATCTAGGATTCGGCAGCTGTAAGATCTTGGTCAGTTCTAGGATTCAGCAGATGTAAGATCTCGGTCAGATCTAGCATTCGGGAGCTGTAAAATCTCGGTCAGTTCTAAGATTTGGCAGCTGTAAGATCTCAGTCAGTTCTAGGATTCAGGAGCTGTAAGATCTCGGTCAGTTCTAGGATTCAGGAGCTGTAAGATCTCGGTCAGTTCTAGGATTCAGGAGCTGTAAGATCTCAGTCAGTTCTAGGATTCGGCAGCTGTAAGATCTCGGTCAGTTCTAGGATTCGGCAGCTGTAAGATCTCAGTTAGTTCTAGAATTAGGCAGCTGTAAGATCTCGGTCAGTTCTAGGATTCAGCAGATGTAAGATCTCATTCAGTTCTAGGATTCGGGAGCTGTAAGATCTTGGTCATTTCTAGGATTCAGCAGATGTAAGATCTCAGTCAGTTCTAGAGCAGTATCAGGTGGAGAGAAGTGCAGGAACTACTCCACCAATCACATAACAAGCTTCGTAAGAGAGTCAGGAGTTACGTGAATTCAGATATTCACAGGACAGGATAACAAGGAATGTCTCAAGCTGGATGTGATCATCCAATTACTAGGCTGCTTCCTGTCATTTGTCCATTAAATATACCATCACAGCAAATTAGAGAACAAGATTCCAAAATCCCCTCATGCCTCAAATTTCTGGTAAATGGATTCAACATAAAGAAGCACTTTCTGCCAATCAGGGCCTTGCGTCTGGAGCATATGGTCTGGAGTCTGCAGAGAAGACAGTATGGTGAGAGAGTGAACAGATGAGGCATGTATGAATGAAAAATGGGGAGATGTACTAGGGGTGAAGATACGTCAATGCATGTCCCAGGCTGGGAGAGGAGACTTCCATACAGAAACCTTTTCTACACTTCAGTGATGAGAAGGAAAGAGGCTGTGGGAGAGACAGTGAGGGATGACGGGGGATCAGAGATATCTGGGGAACAGATAAGTAGCACAACGTCTATTTGCACATTTTTTTGTTATGAGATTACTACATCTCACAGCACAATTTTATTTTCCAACGGTACAGGATCTCTGAGAATATCAATTTACATCTGATCTCTGGGAAGAGAGCGCAGAGAGATCTCTGAGGAGAGAGCGCAGAGAGATCCGATCTCTGGGGAGAGAGCGCAGAGAGATCCGATCTCTGGGGAGAGAGCGCAGAGAGATCCGATCTCTGGGGAGAGAGAACAGAGAGATCCGATCTCCGGGGAGAGAGAACAGAGAGATCCGATCTCTGGGGAGAGAGCAGAGAGATCCGATCTCTGTGGAGAGAGAACAGAGAGATCCGATCTCTGGGGAGAGAGCGCAGAGAGGTCTGATCTCTGGGAGAAAGCGCAGAGAGATCCGATCTCTGGGGAGAGAGCGCAGAGAGATCTCTGGGGAGAGAGAGCAGAGAGATCCGATCTCTGGGGAGAGAGCGCAGAGAGATCCGATCTCTGGGAGAGAGCAGCGAGATCCGATCTCTGGGGAGAGAGCAGAGAGATCCGATCTCTGTGGAGAGAGCGCAGAGAGGTCTCTGGGGAGAGAGCAGAGAGATCCGATCTCTGGGGAGAGAGCGCAGAGAGATCCGATCTCTGGGGAGAGAGCGCAGAGAGATCCGATCTCTGTGGAGAGAGCGCAGAGAGATCCGATCTCTGGGGAGAGAGCAGAGAGATCTGATCTCTGGGGAGAGAGCGCAGAGAGGTCTCTGGGGAGAGAGCGCAGAGAGATCTCTGTGGAGAGAGCGCAGAGAGATCCGATCTCTGGGGAGAGAGCGCAGAGAGATCTGATCTCTGGGGAGAGAGCGCAGAGAGATCCGATCTCTGGGGAGAGAGCGCAGAGAGATACGATCTCTGGGGAGAGAGCAGAGAGATCTGATCTCTGTGGAGAGAGCGCAGAGAGATCCGATCTCTGGGGAGAGAGCAGAGAGATCTGATCTCTGTGGAGAGAGCGCAGAGAGATCCGATCTCTGGGGAGAGAGCGCAGAGAGATCCAATCTCTGGGGAGAGAGCGCCGAGAGATCCGATCTCTGGGGAGAGAGCGCAGAGAGATCCGATCTCTGGGGAGAGAGCAGAGAGATCTCTGGGGAGAGAGCGCAGAGAGATCCGATCTCTGGGGAGAGAGCAGAGAGATCCGATCTCTGGGGAGAGAGCAGAGAGATCCGATCTC
Source organism: Rhinophrynus dorsalis (assembly GCA_037306005.1). Lineage (NCBI taxonomy): Eukaryota > Metazoa > Chordata > Amphibia > Anura > Rhinophrynidae > Rhinophrynus > Rhinophrynus dorsalis. The sequence continues at coordinate 2,590,810 of CM074725.1, read as the reverse complement.
TGGGGAGAGAGCAGAGAGATCTCTGTGGAGAGAGCGCAGAGAGATCTGATTTCTGTGGAGAGAGCGCAGAGAGGTCTGATCTCTGGGGAGAGAGCAGAGAGATCTCTGTGGAGAGAGCGCAGAGAGATCTGATTTCTGTGGAGAGAGCGCAGAGAGATCCGATCTCTGGGGAGAGAGCGCAGAGAGATCCGATCTCTGGGGAGAGAGCGCAGAGAGATCTCTGGGGAGAGAGCGCAGAGAGATCTCTGTGGAGAGAGCGCAGAGAGATCTGATCTCTGTGGAGAGAGCGCAGAGAGATCAGATCTCTGGGGAGAGAGCGCAGAGAGATGTCTGGGGAGAGAGCGCAGAGAGATCAGATCTCTGGGGAGAGAGCGCAGAGAGATCCGATCTATGGGGAGAGAGCAGAGAGATGTCTGGGGAGAGAGCGCAGAGAGATCCGATCTCCGGGGAGAGAGCGCAGAGAGATCCGATCTCCGGGGAGAGAGCGCAGAGAGATCCGATCTCCGGGGAGAGAGCGCAGAGAGATCCGATCTCTGGGGAGAGAGCGCAGAGAGATCCGATCTCTGGGGAAAGAGCACAGAGAGATCCGATCTCTGGGGAGAGAGCGCAGAGAGATCCGATATCTGGGGAAAGGACACATAGAGATCCGATCTCTGGGGAGAGAGCAGAGAGATCTCTGGGGAGAGAGCAGAGAGATCTCTGGGGAGGGAGCAGCGAGATCTCTGGGGACAGAGCAGAGAGATCTGGGGACAGTGGTGAGATCTGGAGTAGGGTAGTAAGATGTGGGGGAGAGCAGAGTGATTTGGGGGATAGCAGATCAGAGTAGAGAGGTCTGGGGCAGAGTACAGAGGTCTGTGGGATAGCAGAGTGATTTGGGGGAAGCAGTGTGATATGAGGCTTCTCTGGCTCACTGGGCATCAGACTGGGGATGCTGGACATGTGCAGTAGGGGGAGGGGATGACAATTCCTATAATAATCCCATTCATTATGTGGTGCTGTAGGGAAGTGAAAGCCAAACCTCATTGGTCTTTACAGGCCTCACATGGTGCTCAGTTGCAGAGTGCCTAGTGATCCCCTTTTTTACCTGAATCAGCTGATCAGCAGATAGAAGGCTCAATAGGGTCAGTGAGTAGAGGAGGACAGAGAAGCTGTGATATATAAAAAATCTCTCAGTGATGAGCCATCCACATCCTAATGGCACTGAACTGGTTAAGGGAGGGGCAGCTGCTGCCTCTGCTTTTTAGTTATAGGAAGATCCCCAACATCGCTGATGTGGGGACTGTGAACTCCGACAGCAGAGCTAGCAATCAGTTTAGTGCATGTGGTGATCAGCCATGTTAACATATAAACATCAATACTACAGCTCGTTAACCTGCTGTCCATGTGCACGTTGTGGAGCAAAACAGTAGTCCTGACACGGGCAGGGTGCGCTCATGTCTGCGCATTGGCAATGGTTTCACAGGGATATGATGGCAAATACACCTTATCGCATAATGGTGATATGTAATCTACACTACTGTGCCTCCATATCGCCAGACTGTCCCATCATCACCCCTTAGTGCATCTCCCCCAAGGACTGGGAGTGAAGGAGAGGAGAAACTCACCAGCAGGGCTGGGATCCCCTCACTCTCTGCCACCTGGAATGCCAGCTGTAGGTTCTTCCTCTGCAGTAAGAACATGTGGATACGATGATATATACAGTGCAATGATTATATACAGTGTAATGATCTATACAGTGTGATGATTCTCTACAGTGCGATGATTATATACAGTGCGATGATTATATACAGTGCGATGATTGATGCCTCTGTGTGATGATTAGATACAGTGCGATGATATACACAGTGTGATGATTCTATACAGTGTGATGATCATATACAGTGCGATGATGGATGCCTCTGTGTGATGATTATATACGGTGCGATGATTATATACAGTGTAATGATCTATACAGTGTGATGATCTATACAGTGTGATGATTCTCTACAGTGCGATGATTCTATACAGTGCGATGATTATATACAGTGCGATGACTGATGCCTCTGTGTGATGATTAGATACAGTGCGATGATATACACAGTGCGATGATTCTATACAGTGCGATGATATATACAGTGCGATGATGGATGCCTCTGTGTGATGATTATATACGGTGTGATCATTATATACAGTGCGATGATCATATACAGTGCGATGATATACACAGTGCGATGATTCTATACAGTGAGATGATGGATGCCTCTGTGTGATGATTATATACAGTGTGATGATATACACTGTGTGATGATAATACACAGTGCGATCATATATACAGTGTGATGATAATGCACAGTGCGATGATATATACAGTGTGATGATATATACTGTGGGATGATAATACACAGTGCGATGATATATACAGTGTGATGATAATACACAGTGCGATGATATATACAGTGTGATGATATATACTGTGTGATAATAATACACAGTGTGATGATATATAGAGTGTGATGATGGATGCCTCTGTGTGATGATATATAGTGTGATTATACTATGCAGTGTACAGATAATATACAGTGCGATGATTATATATAGTGTGATGATGGATTCTGTGTTACCTTTGCCAGAGGGAGTAGCTGTGTATGGAGGATATAGCAGGGTCGGGTTACCTTCTCCAGGGGGCGGAGCTGTGTGTAGGGAGGCTATAGCAGAGTTGGGTTACCTTCTCCAGGGGGTGGGGCTGTGTGTATGGAGGATATAGCAGGGTCGGGTTACCTTCTCCAGGGTGTGGAGCTGTGTGTAGGGAGGCTATAGCAGAGTTGGGTTACCTTCATCCTAGGGGGTGGGGCTGTGTGTATGGAGGATATAGCAGGGTCGGGTTACCTTCTCCAGGGGGTGGGGCTGTGTGTATGGAGGCTATAGCAGGGTTGGGTTACCTTCTCCAGGGGGTGGGGCTGTGTGTATGGAGGATATAGCAGGGTGAGGTTACCTTCTCCAGGGGGTGGAGCTGTGTGTATGGAGGATATAGCAGGGTCAGGTTACCTTCTCCAGGGGGTGGAGCTGTGTGTATGGAGGATATAGCAGGGTCAGGTTACCTTCTCCAGCGGGGGAGCTGTGTGTATGGAGGATATGGCAGGGTCGGGTTACCTTCTCCAGGGGGTGGAGCTGTGTGTATGGAGGATATAGCAGGGTCGGGTTACCTTCTCCAGGGGGTGGAGCTGTGTGTATGGAGGATATAGCAGGGTCGGGTTACCTTCTCCAGGGGGTGGGGCTGTGTGTATGGAGGATATAGCAGGGTCGGGTTACCTTCTCCAGGGGGTGGAGCTGTGTGTATGGAGGATATAGCAGGGTTAGGTACCTTCTCCAGCGGGGGAGCTGTGTGTATGGTGCATATAGCAGGGTCGGGTTACCTTCTCCAGGGGGCGGAGCTGTGTGTAGGGAGGCTATAGCAGAGTTGGGTTACCTTCTCCAGGGGGTGGGGCTGTGTGTATAGAGGATATAGCAGGGTCGGGTTACCTTCTCCAGGGTGTGGAGCTGTGTGTAGGGAGGCTATAGCAGAGTTGGGTTACCTTCTCCAGGGGGTGGGGCTGTGTGTATGGAGGATATAGCAGGGTCGGGTTACCTTCTCCAGGGGGTGGAGATGTGTGTATGGAGGATATAGCAGGGTCGGGTTACCTTCTCCAGGGGTGGGGCTGTGTGTATGGAGGATATAGCAGGGTCAGGTTACCTTCTCCGGGGGGGGGGGGGGAGATGTGTGTATGGAGGATATAGCAGGGATGGGTTACCTTCTCCAGGGGGTGGGGCTGTGTGTATGGAGGATATAGCAGGGTCCGTTTACCTTCTCCATGGGGCGGAGCTGTGTGTATGGAGGATATAGCAGGGTCGGGTTACCATCTCCAGCGGGGGAGCTGTGTGTATGGAGGATATAGCAGGGTCAGGTTACCTTCTCCAGGGGGTGGGGCTGTGTGTATGGAGGATATAGCAGGGTCGGGTTACCTTCTCCAGGGGGTGGGGCTGTGTGTATGGAGGATATAGCAGGGTCGGGTTACCTTCTCCAGGGGGTGGAGCTGTGTGTATGGAGGATATAGCAGGGTCGGGTTACCTTCTCCAGGGGGCGGAGATGTGTGTATGGAGGATATAGCAGGGTCGGGTTACCTTCTCCAGGGGGTGGGGCTGTGTGTATGGAGGCTATAGCAGGGTCGGGTTACCTTCTCCAGGGGGTGGGGCTGTGTGTATGGAGGATATAGCAGGGTTGGTTACCTTCTCCAGGGGGTGGAGCTGTGTGTATGGTGCATATAGCAGGGTCGGGTTACCTTCTCCAGGAGTTGGGGCTGTGTGTATGGAGGATATAGCAGGGTTGGGTTACCTTCTCCAGGGGGTGGTGCTGTGTGTATGGAGGATATAGCAGGGTCGGGTTCCTTCTCCAGGAGTTGGAGCTGTGTGTATGGAGGATATAGCAGGGTTGGGTTACCTTCTCCAGAGGGTGGAGCTGTGTGTATGGTGCATATAGCCGGGTCGGGTAACCTTCTCCAGGGGGCAGAGCTGTGTGTGTATGGATGATATAGCAGGTCGGGTTACCTGTGTATGGAGGATATAGCAGGGTTGGGTTACCTTCTCCAGGGGGTGGGGCTGTGTGTATGGAGGATATAGCAGGGTCGGTTTACCTTCTCAGGGGGTGGAGCTGTGTGTATGGAGGATATAGCAGGGTCGGGTTACCTTCTCCAGGGGGGGGGGGAGATGTGTATATGGAGGATATAGCAGGGTCGGGTTACCTTCTCCAGGGGGTGGGGCTGTGTGTATGGAGGATATAGCAGGGTCCGTTTACCTTCTCCAGGGGGTGGAGCTGTGTGTATGGAGGATATATAGCAGGGTCAGGTTACCTTCTCCAGGGGGCGGAGCTGTGTGTATGGAGGATATAGCAGGGTCGGGGTTACCTTCTCCAGGGGGTGGAGCTGTGTATGGAGGATATAGCAGGGTCGGGTTACCTTCTCCAGGGGGCGGAGTTGTGTGTATGGAGGATATAGCAGGGTCGGGTTACCTTCTCCAGGAGTTGGGGCTGTGTGTATGGAGATATAGCAGGGTCGGGTTACCTTCTCCAGGAGTTGGGGTTGTGTGTATAAAGGGTTTATGAGAGCGAGTTACCTTCTCCAGGGGGCGGAGCTGTGTGTGTATAAAGGATTTATGAGAGCGAGTTACCTTCTCCAGGGGGCGGAGCTGTGTGTATAAAGGGTTTATGAGAGCGAGTTACCTTCTCCAGGGGGCGGAGCTGTGTGTATAAAGGGTTTATGAGAGCGAGTTACCTTCTCCAGGGGGCGGAGCTGTGTGTATAAAGGATTTATGAGAGCGAGTTACCTTCTCCAGGGGGCGGAGCTGTGTGTATAAAGGGTTTATGAGAGCGAGTTACCTTCTCCAGGGGGCGGAGCTGTGTGTATAAAGGGTTTATGAGAGCGAGTTACCTTCTCCAGGGGCGGAGCTGTGTGTATAAAGGGTTTATGAGAGCGAGTTACCTTCTCCAGGGGGCGGAGCTGTGTGTATAAAGGATTTATGAGAGCGAGTTACCTTCTCCAGGGGGCGGAGCTGTGTGTATAAAGGATTTATGAGAGCGAGTTACCTTCTCCAGGGGGTGGGGCTGTGTGTATGGAGGATATAGCAGGGTTGGGTTACCTTCTCCGGGGGGGGGGGAGATGTGTGTATGGAGGATATAGCAGGGTCGGGTTACCTTCTCCAGGGGGTGGGGCTGTGTGTATGGAGGATATAGAAGGGTCCGGTTACCTTCTCCGGGGGGGGGGGAGATGTGTGTATGGAGGATATAGCAGGGTCGGTTACCTTCTCGGGGGGGGGGGAGATGTGTGTATGGAGGATATAGCAGGGTCAGGTTACCTTCTCCAGTGGGTGGGGCTGTGTGTATGGAGGATATAGCAGGGTCAGGTTACCTTCTCCAGTGGGTGGGGCTGTGTGTATGGAGGATATAGCAGGGTCGGGTTACCTTCTCCAGGGGGTGGAGCTGTGTGTATGGAGGATATAGCAGGGTCGGGTTACCTTCTCCAGGGGGCGGAGCTGTGTGTATGGAGGATATAGCAGGGTCGGGTTACCTTCTCCAGGGGGTGGAGCTGTGTGTATGGAGGATATAGAAGGGTCGGGTTACCTTCTCCAGGTGGCGAGCTGTGTGTATGGAGGATATAGCAGGGTCGGGTTACCTTCTCCAGGGGCGGAGCTGTGTGTATGGAGGATATAGCAGGGTCGGGTTACCTTCTCCAGAGGGTGGGGCTGTGTGTATAAAGGGTTTATGAGAGCGAGTTACCTTCTCCAGGGGGCGGAGCTGTGTGTATAAAGGGTTTATGAGAGCGAGTTACCTTCTCCAGTGGGCGGAGCTGTGTGTATAAAGGGTTTATGAGAGCGAGTTACCTTCTCCAGGGGGTGGGCTGTGTGTATAAAGGGTTTATGAGAGCGAGTTACCTTCTCCAGGGGGCGGAGCTGTGTGTATAAAGGATTTATGAGAGCGAGTTACTTTCTCCAGGGGGCGGAGCTGTGTGTATAAAGGATTTATGAGAGCGAGTTACCTTCTCCAGGGGGCGGAGCTGTGTGTATAAAGGATTTATGAGAGCGAGTTACTTCTCCAGGGGGCGGAGCTGTGTGTATAAAGGATTTATGAGAGCGAGTTACCTTCTCCAGTGGGCGGAGCTGTGTGTATAAAGGGTTTATGAGAGCGAGTTACCTTCTCCAGGGGGTGGGGCTTGTGTGTATGGAGGATATAGCAGGTTGGGTTACCTTCTCCGGGGGGGGGGAGATGTGTGTATGGAGGATATAGCAGGGTCGGGTTACCTTCTCCAGGGGGTGGGGCTGTGTGTATGGAGGATATAGAAGGGTCCGGTTACCTTCTCCGGGGGGGGGGGGGGATGTGTGTATGGAGGATATAGCAGGGTCGGGTTACCTTCTCGGGGGGGGGGGGAGATGTGTGTATGGAGGATATAGCAGGGTCAGGTTACCTTCTCCAGTGGGTGGGGCTGTGTGTATGGAGGATATAGCAGGGTCAGGTTACCTTCTCCAGTGGGTGGGGCTGTGTGTATGGAGGATATAGCAGGGTCGGGTTACCTTCTCCAGGGGGTGGAGCTGTGTGTATGGAGGATATAGCAGGGTCGGGTTACCTTCTCCAGGGGGCGGAGCTGTGTGTATGGAGGATATAGCAGGGTCGGGTTACCTTCTCCAGGGGTGGAGCTGTGTGTATGGAGGATATAGCAGGGTCGGGTTACCTTCTCCAGGGGGCGGAGCTGTGTGTATGGAGGATATAGCAGGGTCGGGTTACCTTCTCCAGGGGGCGGAGCTGTGTGTATAAAGGATTTATGAGAGCGAGTTACCTTCTCCAGGGGGCGGAGCTGTGTGTATAAAGGATTATGAGAGCGAGTTACCTTCTCCAGGGGGTGGGCTGTGTGTATGGAGGATATAGCAGGGTTGGGTTACCTTCTCCGGGGGGGGGAGATGTGTGTATGGAGGATATAGCAGGGTTGGGTTACCTTCTCCAGGGGGTGGGGCTGTGTGTATGGAGGATATAGAAGGGTCCGGTTACCTTCTCCGGGGGGGGGGGGAGATGTGTGTATGGAGGATATAGCAGGGTCGGGTTACCTTCTCGGGGGGGGGGGGGGAGATGTGTGTATGGAGGATATAGCAGGGTCAGGTTACCTTCTCCAGTGGGTGGGGCTGTGTGTATGGAGGATATAGCAGGGTCAGGTTACCTTTTCCAGTGGGTGGGGCTGTGTGTATGGAGGATATAGCAGGGTCGGGTACCTTCTCCAGGGGGTGGAGCTGTGTGTATGGAGGATATAGCAGGGTCGGATTACCTTCTCCAGGGGGCGAGCTGTGTGTATGGAGAATATAGCAGGGTCGGGTTACCTTCTCCAGGGGGTGGAGCTGTGTGTATGGAGGATATAGCAGGGTCGGGTTACCTTCTCCAGGGGGCGGAGCTGTGTGTATGGAGGATATAGCAGGGTCGGGTTACCTTCTCCAGGGGCGGAGCTGTGTGTATGGAGGATATAGAGCAGGGTCGGGTTACCTTCTCCAGGGGGTGGGGCTGTGTGTATAAAGGGTTTATGAGAGCGAGTTACCTTCTCCAGGGGGCGGAGCTGTGTTATAAAAGGGTTTATGAGAGCGAGTTACCTTCTCCAGTGGGCGGAGCTGTGTGTATAAAGGGTTTATGAGAGCGAGTTACCTCTCCAGGGGGTGGGGCTGTGTGTATAAAGGGTTTATGAGAGCGAGTTACCTTCTCCAGGGGGCGGAGCTGTGTGTATAAAGGATTTATGAGAGCGAGTTACCTTCTCCAGGGGCGGAGCTGTGTGTATAAAGGATTTATGAGAGCGAGTTACCTTCTCCAGGGGGCGGAGCTGTGTGTATAAAGGATTTATGAGAGCGAGTTACCTTCTCCAGGGGGCGGAGCTGTGCGTATAAAGGATTTATGAGAGCGAGTTACCTTCTCCAGGGGGCGGAGCTGTGTGTATAAAGGGTTTATGAGAGCGAGTTACCTTCTCCAGGGGGCGGAGCTGTGTGTATAAAGGATTTATGAGAGCGAGTTACCTTCTGCAGGGGCGGAGCTGTGTGTATAAAGGATTTATGAGAGCGAGTTACCTTCTCCAGGGGGCGGAGCTGTGTGTATAAAGGGTTATGAGAGCGAGTTACCTTCTCCAGGGGGCGGAGCTGTGTGTATAAAGGGTTTATGAGAGCGAGTTACCTTCTCCAGGGGGCGAGCTGTGTGTATAAAGGATTTATGAGAGCGAGTTACCTTCTCCAGGGGGCGGAGCTGTGCGTATAAAGGATTTATGAGAGCGAGTTACCTTCTACAGGGGGCGGAGCTGTGTGTATAAAGGATTTATGAGAGCGAGTTACCTTCTCCAGGGGGCGGAGCTGTGTGTATAAAGGATTTATGAGAGCGAGTTACCTTCTCCAGGGGGCGGAGCTGTGCGTAGGGGATTCTCTCGGGGAGGTAGGAGTGCAGCAGAGCGCAGAGCGCCATTCCATCCACCCAGGAGCTGCTGAAGTTTGTTATCACCACGTACTACAAAGAAGAAAATGTAATTCCCATTAATCTCTCACAATGCAGAACATCTCTCACACACAATGAGCTGCAGAGCATCTCACACACAATCAAGTGCAGATATCTCACTACCACTGCAGAGCATCTCACAGCTTGCAGTGCCCCACACACATACAGTGCATTTCAGTGCTGATCTTGAGATTTCCTCCTCACCTTGTAACCACAGGTCCTGTCCTGGGCCCAGCGCAGAAACACCCCTCTCTTAGACCCCCCATAACGGCGGAAAAAAGACCCCGAATCCTCTGTCAGATTCTCCCTAAAAAGAAGGAAGAGCAGCATCAGAAAGAGCCGTCCAGTAGGGACGTGAGGCAGTGGGAACAGTCAGCAGGGACGTGAGGCAGTGGGAACAGTCCAGCAGGAACGTGAGGAAGTGGGAACAGTCCAGCAGTGACGTGAGGCAGTGGGAACAGTCCAGCAGGAACGTGAGGAAGTGGGTACAGTCCAGCAGGCGACGTGAGGCAGTGGGAACAGTCCAGTAGGAATGTGAGGCAGTGGGTACAGTCCAGTAGTGACATGAGGCAGTGGTAACAGTCCAGTAGGACGTGAGGCAGTGGTAACAGTCCAGTAGGGACGTGAGGCAGTGGGAACAGTCCAGTAGGGACGTGAGGCAGTGGTACAGTCCAGCAGGACATGAGGCAGTGGATAACAGTCCAGCAGGGACATGAGGCAGTGGTAACAGTCCAGCAGTGACATGAGGCAGTGATAACAGTCCAGCAGTGACGTGAGG